>CM055900.1:18068500-18453500 GCA_029582155.1 Panopea generosa | reverse complement strand
GTAATGAAACATACCGTACTGGGCCAGTGAAAATAAATATGATGATAATACCAGCTAACGTTCTCTGTCCAGTGGATTGCTTGTGCCAAAACAATAAGTTGGTTGTTTTTAATTTGACGATGTTTATATTATAAAATAGTTCGCAAACCTTGGATAACTTTTTTACAAACAATACCAAATAATTTATAAACACGCTGTGGTGAACGCCAATATCTATCTGAACATGTTTCGTACACGTTTCATATAAAATGAAACGCCCTTTACGCTTAAACTAAAGTATTCTTTAACTAAAATATTCTTTATTTCCTAACATTTTCTTAATCCATAGAAAGACATTTAAAGACAGCGTACATAGAGTTCCTATAATGTGTCTCACCAGTATCTCTGCCGTATGTGTTTTGCTACGCAATATATTGCACTATATTGTAAGTATTATATGTAACAATTCTTCGGTAAAACAGAATTATATTGTCGGACGTGCCCATTGATTATACTCTGACCACTGTGGTTGCGACAGTGCAGGTGCGCATGTTCTGAGACTTTCATATATGTTTTAAACTTATTTATATTTCACATCGATTGTGAAACAAGTTTTTACGAATTAGACACATATCACGCTAGAAGTTTTTTCTGGAGTAAAACAAGTACTAAACATATGTGGATAGGATGTCTTGCTCAAGGACACCATACATAGCCTTGATGGAGGACCGAACCCACGACCCTCGCCCCCTGATCTCGGTTCCTATGCTCTACCACTGAACCACGCCCTACATTACGTTTCATATATAAGAAATAAGCTAAAATTGACGAACCATCCGTTTAAATGATTGCTCCACAAGCTGAGACAGTTTATGTTCAAGACCGATTTCAGTAGGTAAAATATAGGTATCCACTTTTTTGCTGCCCCTCAACCCTTAGTAAATTTTAAAATTTGGAAATTAGTTGAATTAACATGGTATAAATTATAAAGTTTTAAAAAAAGTGCTTCGTTCGATTTTCTGCAGTATATAAAGTATTATGTCGGTAAAACTGATTTTGTTCTAGACACGGGTTATCCTTAATAATGTGTGTAATGGCCTTATTTTTTTCACAAAATAATTGCAAACAACGTACCACGAGGGGTGACTGAGATCATAGTCACAAACATACAGTTTAATGTTTATTTGTTTGAAAATGTAGCATCATTTTATGTCACCGAGGGCTAACAGACGATCAGTTAACATAACCACTCTTTCCTTGGATCCTAAAAGGTTAACCAGAACTCGAGTACACCCATTTCCGCAAGTACTAGTAAATGACAACTTTCACACTTTAATTAGTTAGCAGTGTCTGAAACAGCTGCGATATGTCATACAAAATAGTGAGATGGACGATAATGTTCTAAAACGGAAAAAAATACTTAGTTTATTTGTGAAGTGTAAAAAACGATACAACTTAAAACAATCCTGAAAAAGTTGGACAGTAGTATTATCTCAAGTTATAAGAATACCGCTAAATGACACAATACACCGACTTGTGCAGTGTACAATATACGAGTCACCTTCTTATGCTACGTACTAAGCAAATTTTGGGGGCTAGCAGTCATATATCATCAACTTGTAATTTTACTGATATACTTTGATATATTGATATATAAAACAAATGTAAAACACATAAAGTAGTCCCATAAATGCTTTCGAAGTAATAAATTGAACTGTTTTCAATCTGAAAATGGTTGAATCCGTCACTTTTCTCGAAATTTTGAGGAAACGGTCATGTTCCCATTCCGTTAAAAACACATGTCTGCTTGAAACTTAAATAGAATGCTGTTCGCATCAGTTATATCTTTGATTCAAAAACAAAATAAAAGTATGAAAATAAAGGGGTGTTCTTGCCTCACTGTTCGATAGCGTGCACAAAAATAACAGGAAGTACCGGTTAATCGTGTGTAGTTATCACTGTAAATACGGCGTAGTAGCCGTTTATGTAACGTATACGTTGGACGGGGTGGATATGATTTCATCCAAAACATATGAATCTCATTAATAAAAATCATATATGACAGATTATTTGGAAATGTTTTTGTTATATGTATGTCTAATCAAAATTAGAATCATAGTATTGTGTAACGGAATAGATTGATTCAGTACTAGTAGAACACTGGACCCAGGATCGGACGGTCGCGGGTTCGATCCATCACTACCACAGCCATGTGTAATGTCCTTCAGCAGGTCCCAGTATCCGAATGTAGATTCTTTAAGTCGTTAGATTTTGTTTCTCAACCGATGTAACCGCAGCGATGGTCTCGTGTTACCGCGTTCCCGCCGCATGCGGAAGGTTGTTAAACAGGTCCCTTACCGGATCTTACCAAAGACGCTTATTCAGTTGGCGCTCACAATTAAGAGGATAGTTCTATAGTGTTAGCCACGGTGATAGGGTGGGTATCATAGGAAATGTTTACAGTAGCTTACTTCTGTGTGGCAACGCTTAGAAAATTGTCTCTAGTAGACTCTTTCGACACTTTACTTGAAATTTATTTATTTTACTTCGATTATGATACAAGTTCTTACAACTCTCGAGTCTTCCTGGGTATAACCAGCACTAAGCATATGCAAATACATTGTTTTACTTAAGGGCACAAATCCGTGGCGGAGGATCGAATCAACGGTCTTCCGATCCGGTGTTCGATGCTCCACTCACTTCACTTAAATAGACACCGTCGTGATATAACTGAAAATTCTTAAAAGCAACACTAAACACCCAATACAAAAATATAGAATCAAATACAATACAATTACAATCGATGTAAAAACATATGTTCCATCCAGTGTTTAACTTATAGACTAACGTCAAGGTAGAAAGTTCGCGATTAAAATACCAAAATCAAGGACATAATTTGTTTGATATACATGTTTGCTTAACAAGATTAAAGCTTTAGTAGTGTATTCAAAGTATGAACTGTTATGTCAGCAGTATTGAAAAGTTAAAATGTGTAATGATCTTTAACAATAACGACATATCGATTTCAAGAGGCAAATTCATTAAAGGGACATACCGCAGCGGTGGTCTAGCCACGCAAAACTTGAAAAATGATACTAGAAGCTTTCTCGCTTGGCGTCCAGCATTTAGAAGACAGTTCTAGGTCTTCTCGGCCTGGTTTTAGTATAATATGACTGGGTGGTGGTATTACATCACGCATCTGCGGTATGGTATCCCAGTGTGGCAGCGCTTAGAATACTGTCTCATGTAGACATCGTCGCGAAATGCCAAGAGCGACGCTAAATAACATACAACATCAATATAAAGGGACAAACGGCAATTTTTATGAATTTTCACATGATATTATTTCTGTAAGTTATAAAGTTATACATGATGTTAATATTTATATTTTCGAAAGGGACATAACTACGGTAAATGTAAAAGCATAATTTTATCGAACATTTGTGGTCAGCTATGACAAATATTTAAAAATATCTTAATTTCACCAATTTTATTGAAAGTTCCAGGAAATATCAATTTGTATATTTAAATTAATCTTTTATTCATATTTTCATATAAGTGAAACTATCAATTTTTATAAATATGTAAAAATTATGATCTATTTGAAAGCATTCACACATATATATTTAAAAAAACACACAACGTTTTAACGAATAGTAAATTTACAACAACAACAAAAACAACAACAAAAACTTATACATGTGATTTGATATGAATTATAATGTGTGTCTATTATAGTTCAATACAAGTAAAAATGATGTATACATTTTTCATTTAACATGTGCAGCAACTGTTACTAAGCCATTGAGATATAATGGAACTCATTGTTTCAATGGGATGGTCGTATCTTATGTGGTGAACACGTGTGGCCAAACCCTTTTGTGTTTATTTATTGTATGCTTGTAATATGCATATGTGTTTACATTTAGCAATAAAATATGTTTAAACTTTAAAATTTATAGAAAAAAATCAACACTTTTTATAAATATTTTTTTGTGGTTCCTCCGTGGTCGAGTGGTCTAAGGCGCCGTCTCAAGATCACCTACCTCTCATCGCTAAGATCGAAGGTTCGAGTCGCAACGGCATTCTCTCAAAAAAACGTTATCTGAGAAAGTTTATCAGTTACTTGCAGACAGGCGGTGGTTCTACAGTTTCATTCTGAGGTCTTGCAATAAAACAAAATATGACATATATAACCTGAAATGTGTTGAAAATAGCGCAAAGCTCCATTAAACTATTAGTTATTGGATATTAATAGTTTTGTTCATAAAGATTGCTGAAAAGATTCATTCAATACGTGAACATGAGTAAAACCGCTTTTAACATTGACTTGTGCCCCTTTAAACTCTGGACAGAGTTGGCTCATACATCTGTTCTCTTTCTAATTAGGTATATATAGACTTGTGAACAAGTATACCAAATAACAGTTCCATGTATTATGACATTCTTCACATGAATGAGTGGATATTTATAAAGTCAGTAGCTCTCTTTTACTTTTTTGATTTTGTTAATGATTTTAAAACATTTGTCGTAATTTACAAAAAGAAACACACGCAAAAAAGTAAGGATCAATTAGAAAAATTAGAAAAAAGCGATATCAATACTGTGGGAATATTATTTCTTTGATTTATTTGTAAATGGAGGCATTTTTTATTATAACTGATTATTGTGTGCCCTGGCGCTGGTGAATATCTAGTGTTATTGTGTGCCAGTGTGTCTCAGCCGCTATATCTAGTCTATTTATAACTGATTATTGTGTGCCCTGGCGCTGGCAAATATCTCGTATTATTGTGTGTCAGTGTGTCTAAGGCGCTGGCGAATATTTAGTCTATTTATTACCGATTCTTGTGTGCCCATGTGTCTCAGGCGCTGGCGAATATCTAGTCTATTTGTAACCAATTCTTGTGTGCCCATGTGTCTCAGGCGCTGGCGAATATTTAGTCTATTTATTACCGGTTTTTGTGTGCCCGTGTGTCTCAGGCGCTGGCAAATATTAAGTCTATTTATTACCGATTCTTGTGTGCCCGTGTGTCTCATGCGCTGGCATATATTTAGTCTATTTATTACCGATTATTGTGTGCCAGTGTGTCTCAGGCGCTGGCGAATATTTAGTCTATTTATTACCGATTCTTGTGTGCCCGTGTGTCTCAGGCGCTGGCGAATATCTAGTCTATTTATTACCGATTATTGTGTGCCAGTGTGTCTCAGGCGCTGGCGAATATTTAGTCTATTTATTACCGATTCTTGTGTGCCCGTGTGTCTCAGGCACTGGCGAATATTAGTCTATTTATTACCGATTCTTGTGTGCCCATGTGTCTCAGGCGCTGGCAAATACTTAGTCTATTTATTACCGATTATTGTGTGCCAGTGTGTCTCAGGCGCTGGCGAATATCTAGTCTATTTATTACCGATTCTTGTGTGCCCATGTGTCTCAGGCGCTGGCGAATATTTAGTCTATTTATTACCGATTTTTGTGTGCCCGTGTGTCTCAGGCACTGGCAAATATTTAGTCTATTTATTACCGATTTTTGTGTGCCAGTGTGTCTCAGGCGCTGGCGAATATCTAGTCTATTTATTACCGATTCTTGTGTGCCCATGTGTCTCAGGCGCTGGCGAATATTTAGTCTATTTATTACCGATTTTTGTGTGCCCGTCTGTCTCAGGCACTGGCAAATATTTAGTCTATTTATTACCGATTTTTGTGTGCCCGTGTGTCTCAGGTACTGGCAAATATTTAGTCTATTTATTACCGATTCTTGTGTGCCCGTGTGTCTCAGGCGCTTGCGAATATTTAGTCTATTTATTACCGATTCTTATGTGCTCGTGTGTCTCAGGCGCTGGCGAATATTTAGTCTATTTATTACCGATTGTTGTGTGCCCGTGTGTCTCAGGCGCTGGCGAATATTTAGTCTATTTATTACCGATTCTTGTGTGCCCGTGTGTCTAAGGCGCTGGCGAATATCTAGTCTATTTATTACCGATTCTTGTGTGCCCGTGTGTCTCAGGCGCTGGCGAATATCTAGTCTATTTATTACCGATTCTTGTGTGCCCATGTGTCTCAGGCGCTTGCGAATATCTAGTCTATTTATTACCGATTCTTATATGCCCGTGTGTCTCAGTCGCTGGCGAATATTTAGCTTATTTATTACCGATTCTTGTGTGCCCGTGTGTCTAAGGCGCTGGCGAATATTTAGTCTATTTATAACCGATTCTTGTGTGCCCATGTGTCTCAGGCGCTGGCGAATATCTAGTCTATTTATTACCGATTCTTGTGTGCCCGTGTGTCTCAGGCGCTGGCGAATATCTAGTCTATTTATTACCGATTCTTGTGTGCCCGTGTGTCTAAGGCGCTGGCGAATATTTAGTCTATTTATAACAGATTCTTGTGTGCCCATGTGTCTCAGGCGCTGGCGAATAGTTAGTCTTTTTATTACCGATTCTTGTGTGCCAGTGTGTCTCAGGCGCTGGCGAATATCTAGCTTATTTATTACCGATTCTTGTGTGCCCGTGTGTCTAAAGCGCTGGCGAATATTTAGTCTATTTATAACCGATTCTTGTGTGCCCGTGTGTCTCAGGCGCTGGCGAATATTTAGTCTATTTATTACCGAGTCTTGTATGCCCGTGTGTCTCAGGTGCTGGCGAATATCTAGTCTATTTATTACCGATTCTTGTGTGCCAATGTGTCTCAGGCGCTGGCGAATATCTAGTCTATTTATTACCAATTTTTGTGTGCCCGTGTGTCTAAGGCGCTTGCGAATATCTAGTCTATTTATTACCGATTATTGTGTGCCCCTGTGTCTCAGGCGCTGGCGAATATTTAGTCTATTTATTAACAATTCTTGTGTGCCCGTGTGTCTCAGGCGCTGGCGAATATTTAGTCTATTTATTACCGATTCTTGTGTGCCCATGTGTCTAAGACGCTGGCGAATATCTAGTCTATTTATTACCGATTCTTGTGTGCCCATGTGTCTAACGCGCTGGCGAATATCTAGTCTATTTATTACCGATTGTTGTGTGCCCGTGTGTCTAAGGCGCTGGCGAATATCTAGTCTATTTATTACCGATTCTTGTGTGCCAGTGTGTCTCAGGCGCTGGCAAATATTTAGTCTTTTTATTACTGATTATTGTGTGCCCGTGTGTCTCAGGCACTGGCGAATATTTAGTCTATTTATTACCGATTCTTGTATGCCCGTGTGTCTCAGGCGCTGGCGAATATTAAGTCTATTTATTACCGATTGTTGTGTGTCCGTGTGTCTCAGGCGTTGGCGAATATCTAGGTTGTTTGTTACCGATTCATGTGTGCCAGTGTGTTTCAGGCGCTAGCGAATATTTAGTCTATTTATAACCGATTCTTGTGTGCCCGTTTGTCTCAGGCGCTGGCGAATATTTAGTCTATTTATTACCGATTCTTGTATGCCCGTGTGTCTCAGGCGCTGGCGAATATTAAGTCTATTTATTACCGATTGTTGTGTGTCCGTGTGTCTCAGGCGTTGGCGAATATCTTGTCTATTTATTACCGATTCTTGTGTGCCCGTGTGTCTCAGGCGCTGGCGAATATCTAGTCTATTTATTACCAATTATTGTGTGCCCGTGTGTCTAAGGCGCTGGCGAATATCTAGTCTTTTTATTTCTGATTCTTGTGTGCCCGTGTGTCTCAGGCGCTGGCGAATATCTAGTCTATTTATTACCGATTATTGTGTGCCCGTGTGTCTAACGCGCTGGCGAATATTTAGTTTATTTATTACCGATTCTTGTGTGTCCGTGTGTCTAAGGCGCTGGCGAATATCTAGTCTATTTATAACCGATTATTGTGTGCCCGTTAGTCTCATGCGCTGGCGAATATCTAGTATGCTTAAAACTGATTATTGTGTGCCCGTGTGTCTCAAGCGCTGTCAAATATCTCGTCTATTTATAACCGATTATTTTGTTCCCGTGTGTCTCAAACACTGGGGAACACCTAGTCTATTTATAAATGATTATTTTATACTTGTTTGCCTCAGGCGCTGGCGAATATCTAGTCTATTTATTACCGATTATTGTGTGCCCGTGTGTCTCACGGGTTGTCAAATATCTAGTCTATTCATAACCGATTATTGTGTGCCCGTGTGTCTCAGGCGCTGGCGAATATCTAGTCTATTTATTACCGATTATTGGGTGCTCGTGTGTCTCAGGCGCTGGCGAATATTTAGTCTATTTATTACCGATTAATGTGTGCCCGTGTGTCTCAGGCGCTGGCGAATGTCTAGTCTATTTATTACCGATTCTTGTGTGCCCGTGTATCTCAAGCGCTAGCGAATATCTAGTCTATTTATTACCGATTCTTGTGTGCCCATGTGTCTCAGGCGCTGGCGAATATTTAGTCTATTTATTACTGATTCTTGTATGCCCGTGTGTCTTAAGCGCTGGCGAATATCTAGTCTATCTATTACCGATTACTGTGTGGCCTAGTGTCCCAGGCGCTGGCGAATATTTAGTCTATTCATAACCGATGATTGTGTGCCCGTGTGTTTCAGGCGCTGGCGAATATTTAGTCTATTTATAACCGATTATTGTGTGCCCGTGTGTCTTAGGCGCTGGCGAAGATCTAATCTATTTATTACCGATTATTGTGTGCCCGTGTGTGTTAAGCGCTGGCGAATATTTCGTCTATTTATAACCGATTATTTTGTTCCCGTGTGTCTTAGGCACTGGTGAATATATAGTCTATTTATAAATGATTATTTCATACCCGTTTGCCTCAGGCGCTGGCGAATATGTAGTATGCTCATAACCGATTATTTTGTTCCCGTGTGTCTCAGGCGCTGGAGAATATTTAGTCTATTTATAACTGATTATTTTGTACCAATTTGCCTCAAGCGCTAGCGAATATCTAGTCTTTCTATAATTGATTATTTTGTGCCCGTGTGTTCAGGCACTGTCGAATATCTAGTCAGTATAACTGATTATTTTGTGCTCATGTGCCTCAGGCACTGGCGAATATCTAGTTTATTTATAACTAATTATTTTGTGCCCGTGTGTTTAGGCACTGGCGAATATTTAGTAAGTTTAACTGATTATTTTGTGCCCGTGTGTCTCAGGCGCTGGCGAATATCTAGTATGCTCAAAACTGATAGTTTTGTGCCCGTGTGTTAAGGCACTGGCGAATATTAAGTCAGTATAACTGATTATTTTGTGCCCGTGTGTCTCAGGCGCTGGCGAATATTTAGTCAGTATAACTGATTATTTTGTGCCCGTGTGTCTCAGGCGCTGGCGAATATCTAGTTTATTTATAACTGATTATTTCGTGCCCTTGTGTCTCAGGCGCTGGCGAATATCTAGTCAGTATAACTGATTATTTTGTGCCTGTGTGTCTCAGGCGCTGGCGAATATCTAGTCAGTATAACTGATTATTTTGTGCCCGTGTGTCTCAGGCGCTGGCGAATATCTAGTCAATTTAACTGATTATTTTGTACCAATGTGCCTCAAGCGCTAGCGAATATCTAGTTTTTTTTATAATTGATTATTTTGTGCCCGTGTGTCTCAGGCACTGGCGAATATTTAGTCAGTATAACTGATTATTTTGTGCCTGTGTGTCTCAGGCGCTGGCGAATATCTAGTTTATTTATAACTGATTATTTCGTGCCCTTGTGTATCAGGCGCTGGCGAATATCTAGTCAGTATAACTGATTATTTTGTGCCTGTGTGTCTCAGGCGCTGGCGAATATCTAGTCAGTATAACTGATTATTTTGTGCCCGTGTGTCTCAGGCGCTGGCGAATATCTAGTCAATTTAACTGATTATTTTGTACCAATGTGCCTCAAGCGCTAGCGAATATCTAGTTTTTTTATAATTGATTATTTTGTGCCCGTGTGTTCAGGCACTGTCGAATATCTAGTCAGTATAACTGATTATTTTGTGCTCATGTGCCTCAGGCACTGGCGAATATTTAGTTTATTTATAACTGATTATTTTGTGCCCGTGTGTTTAGGCACTGGCGAATATTTAGTAAGTTTAACTGATTATTTTGTGCCCGTGTGTCTCAGGCGCTGGCGAATATCTAGTATGCTCAAAACGGATAGTTTTGTGCCCGTGTGTTAAGGCACTGGCGAATATTAAGTCAGTATAACTGATTATTTTGTGCCCGTGTGTCTCAGGCGCTGGCGAATATCTAGTTTATTTATAACCGATTATTTCGTGCCCTTGTGTCTCAGGCGCTGGCGAATATCTAGTCAGTATAACTGATTATTTTGTGCCCGTGTGTCTCAGGCGCTGGTGACATCTAGTCAGTATAACTGATTATTTTGTGCCCGTGTGGCTCAGGCGCTGGCGAATATCTAGTCAATTTAACTGATTATTTTGTGCCCGTGTGTCTCAGGCGCTGGCGAATATCTAGTCTATTTATAACTGATTATTTTGTGCCCGTGTGTTCAGGCACTGGCGAATATCTAGTCAGTATAACTGATTATTATGTGCCCATGTGTCGCAAGCGCTGGCGAATATCTGGTATGCTTATAACTGACTATCAATGAAATTGTCGATCAACGATGCATCACTTATATACTTTCTGTTCAATTACAATGGAAAGTTTATTGAATCATAAAGAGGAAGGTCCCATTCGAAGATAATGGTTATTTCCGTCACTGTAGTTTGTCTTATATCTGAGAAATTCGTATTTACACATCAACGGTTAGCATTTTCCGTTTTATTCATCAAAGTTTTTAGTATAACCCGACATTGGCCAATGAGTGACTTTAGTATTTGGTCAACAAAATTAAATAATTTTACACTACAGAGAGAAAATACAATATATTATTAAGTGAGTTAACAAATTATCCATAATATATGATGTTTGATATAAATGTGCAGTTTTACTTCATAGATCGAAAAATATAGCGCCGAAATAGGTGAAGCACCTTTAAGGAGAGGGGGTACGATCAAACAGTAAATCTGGGTATGCTCCTGTATAGGACTACATTTTTTTCCTAAATAGTTCATACATCGCATTTGTGAATAATCATTACATTAATAACAACTTTGTAATGGTTAAACTGAAACTTGACGTATCAATAAAGCTACTTCGAATAAAACGAATGTATTTTTATTTCAAACAAGTAAACTCAGTGGCTAGCGCGTCTGACAATTAATACAGGGGTGGTGAGTTCGAATCTCTGCCCGATCACAATCTCTGTGCATTCTTATAAAGACATCGCGCCTCATTGTCGTTCCTCTCTCACCTATGATTCAAGAGGGATTTTCTTCCAATTATTTGCGGAGTGTGCTCGTGTACTGGTTACCCTTCCAGGATCTCAGGAAAGAGTGGTTAGGTTATCTGATCGTCTATTCGCCCTCGATGGCATAACATGACGCGAAATATTCTAACAAGCAAAACAAATTAAATGAAATATACAGTGATGTTATAGGCTTTCTGATAACGCATTCTATATTGTGTTTATTTCAGGTGACAAGTATATATCAACCGTGAATACTCGTACATCATCGCCGTCTACCATGACATAATAAGGATGGGGCAACAAGTTAGCGTGGAAACGTTTACCTCGTCATCCGATCACGATGGCAACAAGTACTGGGCCAGCTTTGACCCGTATCCGTTTAAAGTCGGTAGCAGAAAACTCGTGTATATGGGAATTTTAAACGGGAACGGACCCTTAAAGGGACAGAAATGTGTTGTCAAAACTATGAGAAGAAAGAATATCGCGAGAAAGGACTGGATGCTGGATACAAAAAGGGCCAAAGTTGCAAGAGATATGGCTAATGCATATAACACAATTACTGCGCATCGCGAACCGAAAATTTCCGTGAGTTGTCCGATCATGGCCGAAGTAGATACATTATCCGATTGCATGTGCATCAATGACGTCATTGGAAAACCAAAAAAGAACTTTAAAGAAACCGATTACGTGTCCATGGAGCTCTATATCAGGGGCAGCTTTGACGATTTTGAATACGGTTGGGTTTCGCCAGAAGACTTGATAGTGCCCGAGGCGTTTTCTCATTTCACCTGGTGCCGAAGCGAAGGGAGTAATCTGGTTTCTAATCTACAAGGCGTAAGAAATTCGCGGGGATACCAGTTCACAGGACCGGTCATTCATTCTGATGACAGGACGTATGGTAGCTGTGATTTGGGTCATGAAGGAATTAAAGGATTCTTTGCGCTGCACAAGTGCAATCGCATATGCCGCAACTGGCCACGTCTTGGAGATGGTGTTGATCTGAGAGGTTGGGGTGAATTTATTTGCTCTGGTGAGACATACCCATCTGCCCCGCCTATTCCGTCCCCGCCACCTTACGAAGAAGAAATTCATATGCCATTCCAAACAGGACGACAATCACGTGACAACGAAGGAATGCAAATGGCGTCATGGCAGCAAAACGGTGGCCGAGGTATGTTGCTTGACTGGAGGGAAGAGATTATGAATCAAAACGTGTGCTATGAGACAAATCCAAGAATGGGAATGAACAGTCAAGTACAGAATCAAATGTTTGGCATGCAGCTGATGTGGTATGTCAAACAAATGAACTACGCATTTTATCCGCCGCCTCCGCCGCCATATTTCTCTTGCCCCACAAGAAGAAACGACAGCATGCATCATCATGATGGCGCCATTTCCGGTTCTGGGGAACTTGATTACTATTCGGGCGATTCAGACAAGCAGTTTCTGCTGCCACCGCCACCGTATTCCGAGGAAAGTGTTTCCCCGGAAATGGATTGCATGACATATTTGTAGGTAAAAAGGTAAAACAAACATTGATGTTTTACTGGCGTCATGTGACAGTTTCTGAAATGTAAATAAACATGCTTTTTACAACACAGTGGCTAACATCTGTTATTGCATAAAACGTTCATTGCAACATAACTTCCCTACATATTTTAACGGACAGAAGTTAGAAGCTTGAATTTTTTTTTCAGTATAATACTCTCCAATATTGGAGGTAGAAAAGTTTTGCATTAGTGTTAGTCTCGTTTGAAATATCGAAAGACGAAACACGAATACCCAACTAAATGAAGTCTGCCTTGACAGAGATATTTTTACGTTTAATCGAGGTTTGAGGTTTAGTGAAGTTGGTGCCGGTCACTCACGCCAGAGGTTGCGGGTTCAATCTCAAACACGATCCGATCGTTTCTGTTATATAGGTCTACCCATGGGAGATTAAAAGTCTTTGAGTTTCCTTCCCCATCGAGCTGAAATATTTAAATATATACATATAATAAAAAATCTAAATGAACTATATAATAAACTCCATATTGATAAATGTGTCTTTCAACATTATGTTACCCGAACGCAAGTTGTCTAATTAACTTGGGTCATTATATGTATACAGAGCGACTAGCGAAAAATATCCGGACGTCAGACTTGACCTAGCTGTGTACCTCTCCGACGCGATTTAAAAAAAATTAAAACATTGCCATTCATAGATTTAAGATTTGATAGTAAAGGTATTTCATTGAAAGGTATTTCATTAATGATTTTGTTAATATGATCATTATAACAATAGTATTAATGAAATACCTATACATACATATTCTTAAACTGTAAGTACCTCTACTATAGTTTAATAAAGTTGCTCCGAAATTCACCCGTGCGATTTTTATCGGTCCAGTATATATATAAGGCAGGGCTGCGTTCAGTTCGATTACACGTTTACATAAGATAACATATTTTCCTTGACACTGGCTCAACCTCAAATTAGCACATAGTACTCAACAATTTTAGGGAACCAGGCATTAACTTTAACGGTGCTGAACGCTGCCCAGCACTCTGCTCTATGCTGAATTAAAATAATAGTGCGACAAGCCAACGTATGAGATATTTACTTCAAATAAAAATACAACGACTGCATTCCAAACAGGCAAAAAACGTTCTTTATTTATTAATCATGTCACAATTTGAAGCGAATGAATGTAATCAAATGGCATCAGTTATACAGACATACGCCTTGTTTAAGCATAACAAAAACGTTGTGACATTCATATCACGGTGACTGGATCATAATGTATTTCTGTGTTTTCTGTCACGTGAAATCAGTTAACCTTACCGCTGTTTCCTGGTATCATGGAAGGTTAACCAGTATTCTAGCACACCCCATCTCCACAAGTAACTGATAATTTTCCCAACTTAAATCAATGGTGATAGACGAATAATAATGGAACGCAATGTCGTATATCAATAATCACGGGGACTGTTACCGGAAGGGGATTCGAACTCACGACTCCTAGATTAATAGTGAGCAAATCTGGCCTGGTTTTGGAAGAAAGGGCATGTGTGCTTACATAGTGGGCGTATATCTATTATTTATTTGTTTGTATTTTGGCGTACATCGGTTTAAGCATCCGATTTTCGGCACTTTTTACTATATTTGCCAACATTTAATGTGTACCCCCTTCATCTCCTAACAGGATCCAATCAATGTTGAATCCAATTGTATCGGGTAAAACCCAACTTTGTTTAGACTTGAGCTGATTTTCCACTTTGTATTGGTTCAAATCCAACTTTGTATCGGTTCAAATGCCACTTTGTATAGACTCAAGCTCAATTTCCACTTTGTATCGGGTCAAATTCTGCTTTGTTTCGGCTTAAAATCAGCTCTGTATTGGCCTGATTTAAACCAACTGTTTATCAATCAATATAACACAAATAAACACATACCCTTGGTGGATGTTATTATCATGTCGTTACAAAATGTACACTGATGCTGGTTCCGCCCAGGAAGACCCCGAGCGTGATTTGTCTACGTTGTAATAACTTAGTTCACAATCGATGTAAAATAAGCTTAAACACTGTATGTCCCAAGGGTACCCATTGTTAAGAATAATAACGAATACATAAATTAATATATGGATAACTTGTCTATGGACGTCACTAAAACTACGGTGTTCTGATGGGGGCCCTCGCGGCGTATTTATTATTTTAAGTCGAAACAACCAAACTACGATGGTGAAAAGTCGAAACAACGATGGTGAAAAGTCGAAACTACGACGTTGGAAAAACAAAACTACGATGGTGAATATTCGCCGCAATAATTTCGACTTTTCACGATCGTAGTTTCGACTTTTCATCAGCGTTGTTTGGTTGTTTCAACCTTTCACCATCTTGGTTTCGTTGTTTCGACTTTTCTTAATTTTATAAATGTGTCGTGATTTTCCGAATGGGGCATCGTACAAAAACAGTTGTAAATACTGAACCGAAACTACTAGAAACGTACGATATGTTATTGTGTTATATTATATATCTAAGGTTTCCAAAACTAAACGGTTTATTAACACCCACGTACATGGTGCGTTAATAAACAGTTTGGTAAAAAGCCATTTGGCAGACGACCGGGTAAGACCGCGTGGTTAGATATTTTACTATATATTCTGATAGCTGTAAATATAAGTATTGTACAGTAGATTTGAATACGTTTATTGCAACACACGGCAATGTTGAAGTGGAATTTAACTCGTGTTCAGTCTTTTCACTAATGAAATTATAAGTATGGAAAATTAATCTCCAAATATTACTATTTGATACCAAGGACTTATCAGGGTTCTCCACAGGAAGGACAGCAAACGTTGGGGGTAAAACGCGTAAACAACTTCATTACATTTTCATTCATATTATTATCATTATATTAAAGTATGTTTCATTTAAGGCATTAAAATAAGAAAATATATGAAAGAAAATTAATAATTTAGAGGAAAGTAAGCTTTTGCATTGTTTTTAAAGAATTCAAGCGCTAGGGGAATACCATTTCTGATAGTCAAGCGCTAGGGTGCCCCTGAGCTTAAATGGCCTGCGGAGAAGCCTGCTTATATAGAAGGATAAGAATATTGTAGCTCTCTACTAAATGTTTATAAAACAAATTTGGCAAATTATTCATTCAAATTTCACAGGCAACTGATTTCTTTTATGTAACCTTATGTGTTTTATAATGTTTTAAACACGCTGAATGATCTTGGATTTGATTAAGTGCAGTTTGAAGTAAAATTCCAAGTACTTTCTTTGACTTTTAGTTGCAGCATGCACATTTTGTAATCACAAATACTATTTGCTGGAAATTATCTCGTTTTGTTAAAAATTCCATTACGCAAAGAAAGAATTTTGATTTTGATTTCTGAAATGAACGAGATTGTGCATGGATACGCGAGCGTTCATAACATCTCAATCAGTTGCTTTTCTTTCTCAATACAAGTCCTTGTTGAAACTCTATAGCTATGCCATTATTAAGATGCTTCATAAAACAAGTGAAAGTCACACTAGCCTTTTTTCTATCTATCAAACTGATAAAAAAACAAAAGAAACAATACATATTTTTTTGTAAAATGGCCGCGAATATGGAAAGTATGCTTCTTACCAGTTTGCACGAGTTATGCCCCTTCCAAAAAAACGGAAACAAAAGTAAATACTTGGGATATACATTTAATATTTGCATGAATTTACCAAAATTGCCGTATGTTCCTTTAGTTACCCTTTTATGTAAAATCAAACGCAGTTATTGTTCTGAATATCTTCAAAATAAACGTGTCTTTATATCTGAATTATACAGATGGAAGGTTTCATATATATATATATATTTATATTCGTCTTTCGATATTTAAGTATGTAGCTCTTCTATATTGAAGAAAAATACGGTTATGGTAATACATGATTTCTGGCGTCTACTTTCACTTTAAAAAAATCTCTGCAGTTGCTAACACATAACATATTTTGTTAGTGCAGAGGTTGGCAAACACTAAAATGTAAGTTCCACTTCTTTCATTTGAGTCCTTCAATGAAGGATAAGCATGCAAACTGGTTTTATTTACTATTGAATAAAGAACAAAAAATCAATGGCGGACTTGCAGATTGAATATCGAAAGATGAATTAATTTCAATGTGCCGTACTATTCATTGTTTGTTTAAATCAAGAAGTCAATGTACAATATTGAAATAAAAATGACTACTTTGACATGTGCATTGTTTGTTCACTTGTTTGACTATTAAGCGTCAGTTTATGCCATCGAGAGCTAACAGACGACCAGTTAACCCAACCATTTGTTTCTGGAATCTTGAAAGGTTAACTCGAGTACTCGAGCACACCTATCTTCGCTAAAGGATAACTTTCCCACTCGAGTTAGCAGCGAGGGACGAATAATAATGAGACGCAATGTCGTATATCAATCATCATCAGAGACTATAACCCTTGTTTGATAGTTTTTAAATGTGACCCAGAAAGGATTGTTTCATTTCATCATAAAGCACAGCAGTAACGAAGAAGTTCGTACAGTCCTTAACATTGAAGAATCTACATCACCATGAGTCACCAGACTTCAACAACAATATCCATTGTGCTACGGTTTCCAGTTGGGGCCATCGCGACATAATTATTATTCGGCCGAGTTTGGGAACCGAACCCGCAACCTCTAGCGAAAGCGGCCAATACTATATCCAGTGCACTACCACCACGTTTAACAATAGCAGACACTCATTTTATAGTGATGCTCGAATAAGACCGTTTTTAATTCTATATACCTAACCAAAACATACCAACAACGCTACAACGATATGCATAGTTAAGATTTCATACTGATACTTTCTAAAGCGATAGCTATAAATACTTAATAAAACAATCAATCATTCTCAAACGATAACTGATAAAAACATCCTCTTTCACTGCCACGTGCCCACCCCTGCTGTAGTGTACGCGTACATTGGAGACGACCCATGCCTACTTTGATGAACCCAAGACGACGTCCGTCGTGCTCAACAACCGCATGAAAAGTGATGAGATGAGATGTGATGGAATGTTGACACGTGAAAACGATATGTCGCAACAAACACCCAACATCTTAATGCCAAGGTTAACGTACAGATCGCTGCAGGGATCTACGGTTTTGCGGCTATCAAAGATCCATTACTCACACCGTCCAACGTATACGTGAGCGACTTTTACGCCGCATTTACGTTGATAACTACACACGATCAATCGGTACTTCCTGTTATTTTGTTCACGCGGTTGGGCGGTAAGGTTTGAAAGTATTATATTTAAGTTTAAAGCAAGCATGTGATTTTGAATGGGATCATCACCGTTTCCTCAAACATTCGAGAAAAAATTACTTCGGAAGCAATTCTGGGACAACTTTATGTGTTTTATATTTCTTTTATATATCAATACACCAAGTTATATCGTTAAAAATACAAGTTGAAGTTATAAGACTGCTAAACGCTTAGTACGTAGCACAAGTAGGTGCCTCGTATATTGTACGCTACATAAGTTGAGACATTGTGTGATTCCGCTGTATTCTAATTACATGAAAAACTACTCCATCCAACTATTTGAGGGTTGTTATTCAGTTTTTAATTATTTATAAACGCCATTATGCGACTACCCCACGGAAGCGCATCCTGTTCCCAATGTGGTGCTATGCCATAGCGTGGTAAACGTGCGACATTTGGCGGCAGATGGATTTGCGACATTAACGTGTCACACCACTATTACATTTCCCATAGGGCCCAATTGCAACACTCATGTCCAAAACACAGCGGGAAAAAAATTGCGGCATATGCCTCGGCTCAATTTGTTCACTGGTTTAAAATCTGTAATTATAAAGCTTACCTTGACGAGGTGTGTTTTAATTCAATGGTTTTGTGATACCTATCATTTGCCGAAAAAATAATATGTCAACTATTCGCCCACGATGCGGTTCGAAACAACAATTAAAAAATAGCACATAATTGCCTAGAAATCTGGTATGAGCATAAAATACTAAGCATTTAACATATGGTAAGATGAGTAAGCACACTCCAGAATGGAAGATAGTAAATTTAGAGAAACAGACTAATATGGGAATGTACAGAATAAAAAGCTTTAGGATGAAGCAGATAAATCTAAAACTAGAACGGAGTAATAATAATGTTTTAAAAAGTTATCATATATGACAATACTAGCAAAACGCCGAAACGTATGGATACAACATACATATTTCGAGGTATTTTATATTCAACAGCAAAAACTTTTAGTCGGTAACAACGATTTGCATAACATAAAACGTATATCAAACGTATGAATTAATTCTAATTCCGGTCAACTAGAATGACGCCCCTTTCAAGATCTAACAACTTTAAAAGGTGTTAACTCTTACACTAGTATTAGGCTTCAAAGTGGTGTAATGGTGTACGCCTTTGACTGTCACTCAGGATGTCGTATGCTCAAACCGCAGTCAAAGCTAAGAAAAATAATAATACATTTATTTTATTCTCTTTTATCTTTTTATTTTATTGAAACTGTTACCGGTATTTAAATGACACATTTGAAAAATATGTCAACTTAAATCAACGACAAAATCACAATCTCCCCTGTGATGTAGAAGTATACATGTTGTGTTTGTACGAAAGCGATATAATGATGCTGAGGTATCTTACATGTTGAAGTAGTTATTTTATTATAGTGTCCTGTTTGATTTTACCGGAGGCACAATCACAACTTTGCTAGGCGTATTCAGGGTCATGCTGCCAGGAAAAAATATTAAGCTCGTGGCATGCATTTTCTGCATTTTTCTGATATTTCAGACATTTAAAGTCATTCAAGTCTATTACACAGACTACACTTTTATTTTGAATACACATTGGTTGCTTTTTAGACCCGACATGACAGTACATATCAACTCTTAGTAATACACTGTCAGACAGGTATTTGCTGGGTATTATGATACATTCATACTGCATATATTATATGTGAAGGATATGTCATATTTTTGCAAGAGTAAATCATATTTTGGGAATAATTTTATTATCTTTACACAAAACACTAATAAACATATGAAACTCCACAAATTCTACAGGAGGCAAGCACCTGCGTTTGATTCAGTGTGGCGTATATATAATTATAACCTTGACTCTTAACAGCTAAAAGAAAGATTATTAGAACAATGTTTTGTTTGAATATTTAGCGTCAGTTTATGTCATCGAGGGCTAATAGACGAATAGTACAATGTAAATATTGTTCATGTATTACATGAAGAACAGGTAATGGTCTACGAGTCTGAAACAGCTGCGATATGTCATACAAAATAGTAAGATGGACGATAATGTTCTAAAACGGAACAAATATTTAGTTTATTTGTGAAGTGTTAACAACGATACAACTTCAAAACAACATTGAAATAGTTGGATAGAAGTGTTATTTCATGTTATTAGGTAACCGCTAAATGACACAATACACCGACTTATGTAGTGTACAAATATACGAGACACCTGCTTACGCTAGGTACAAAGCAAATTTTGACGTTTATCGGCCTTATAACATCAACTTGTAATTTCACTGATATAATTTGGTTTATTGATAAATAAAACAAATGTAAAACACATAAAGTAGTCACATAAATGCTTCCAAAGTAATAAATTAAGGGATTTCCAATCTGAAAATGGTTCAATCCGTCACTTTTCTCGAAAGTTTGAGGAAACGGTCATGTTCCCATTCAAAAACACATGTCCGCTTGAAACTTAAATATAATGCCGCTCGTTTCGGCCCTTTCTTTGATTTAAAAACGAAATGATAATATACAATAAAGAGGTTTTCTTACCTCACCGTTCTACCGCGTGCACAAAAATAACAGGAAGTTCCGGTTTATCGTGTGAAGTTATCAACGTAAATGCGGTGTAGTAGCCGTTTATGTAACGTATACGTTGGACGGGGTGTTACTTGTACCAGGGACTTAATTACATGTTTCTGCGGGCACTATGTTAACGACAGGTGCTCGTCTAGTCTGTAGAATGAATCCATGCAGCTTTCCCTGATTTGGGAGATATCAGGTTCTGGTAAAGACTAGTGCTCTACTCCACAGTAGTGTAAGTTAAAAGAAAGAAATAATAATAGTAGGCATATGGTCACCAGGTGAAGCTTTAAAAGCCACAGAGCAAATAAACAGCAAAAAAATATTGTTTCCAGTATTCAATGGCAATGATGAGCATAACATTCGCTTTTTAATAGGCGCTCCAGTTCAGGCAGTATGGAAAGAAAAACGTTCAGGCAGTTTGGAGAGAAAAAAAATTAGATTTAGTTGGAAATGGTGTAGATTTTGCTTGTAGCAGATGAAGCATGTGGCCAATATCTCTCATTTACAATAGAGAGATGTGGCCGATTTCTCTCTAAATGCAGTATAGAGATGTTGCCAATGTCTCTCTAAATGCAATATAGTGATGTGACCGATGCTTCTCTTTTGCAATAGAGAGGTGTTCCTTTAAATATACTATAGAGATTCAGTTTAAACATATTTTATTGATTGCCATATACACACTTATATATCATGCATATCAATGAAATACAATATAAGGAAAAAAGGGCCCGGTCTAGCCACAAGTTCTCAGTCTCATCGATTGAGAGACGCGGCTAATGCCTCTCTAGAGTGAAATAGAGTGACATTATTATTTTTATAATTATTATTATTATAATTATTTTATAAACATATTATTACTATTATTGATCCATTATTATTAATTTAGTATTATTTAAAAAAACCCAAAGATAACTGTTGTAAGCCCTAATGTTCCGCTTAATTGTTGACTATTACGGAGTGTGTAACTCTTACGCGTCACCTTACAAATGGCGGCCGAAAAGACAAGCACTTCTTTCCGGCAGTTTGAATTCTGTTCTTTGTGTAAATTCAGTCATACTAAAAGAAAGAAACACATATATTCTAAATACCACCAACAAATACTTAATAACATACTAAAAAAATTCAGTTTGAAGGTTTGTAAAGTAATACTATCACTTCATTTCACATCTGGCCACTAACAATTTTGTTTTGCAGAAATGGGAAAGACCTGATGCGAAGCTGTGACACCCCGAACATACGTTTACACATTCAGCTAGCCTATGAACGAATCGGAATTGCTACTCTACTATCATGTTCATTATCTCACGAGCTCACTTATTTCATTACCGAAACACTAATACTGTGTCTTATTTCCATTGAAGCAGAGACAGAGTAGTGGCAGCTTCGACAGTTTGATGTTTGAGTTAGAGCATGACTTAAATTTCGTGACTTTAGTGTAATGGTCATTCCTATTACGAGACTAAAATTTCGTGACTTTAGTATATTGTTCATACCTATTACAAGATTGAAATTTTGCCAATCATGTAAATAATGGCATCAATATTAAACAGTAATAAAGTTACGTAATGTAAATAAATGCTACCGCTGATGGAAGTTGGACCTTTTCACATGTCTGGGATGTTGTTGTTATTATATGGGCATTCGCGGTAATAGGTATACAAGGGATATATACTTTGTGTATATTGTTATTAAAGAAAATGGACGTTTCGAATCTTATAAAGTCCATGACTTTGAATGTATATATATTTGGTATACATGTTTTCTAAATGTTGTTGCAGTGAGTTTAGTGGTTAACTTAATTACCTTACAGTTTTAAAACTGTAAAAATTATCATAAATGCTTGATAAAATAAATCATGTATATTTCATGTTCCATCCAGTACCTTCCTTCTTGCATGCATGTGAGTGTAAAGCAGTGTAAAGACATATTTAACTTCATCCTGACAAATGTAGAGATGTCAAAAACCTCGGCATTCTGTACTATAGGCAGACTTCACATGTACATTTTCTGTTTTATCCACTGTGGGAGTAAACTATTTTTATATGGAGATTAAATTGGTGAAAGTGGCACCCAAAAAGTAAGTTTGAATTAAAGGGGGGAATTATCAGATATTAAGTTTGGTGAAAAAAGTATATTTCAGGGCATTGGGAGTGGGACCTGATTTTGGACCCCGAAATGCCCTTAGAATAAATCTGGTTTTAACAACCATACTACTGCAAGTAACAGGCACACTTTCACTTTCTCACATTCATATAAAATCCTCAAATCTAAAATCCAAATGATGAGAGATTTAGCAATATTGCGGCAGCATTGTTTACCACTCGGCCTTGGAAGTGGATATGAGTATGTTTGTGGATCAGTATGCAAACCACTAGACCATAACAACTCCTGCGATATCTTGGCTTAATTGAGTTGTTTTATTGCTGAGTGTTTAATATTATAACATGCATTGTATTTTTAGCTCACCTGAGCTGAAGGCTCACAGGTAAGCTTTTGTGATACCTGTGTACACTGTCAGTCATATACTTTTGCTTTAAACAAGTTCTTTAAAACTGCTCAACACATTTTCGTCAAATTTTATGTGAAGCATTATTACATGGAGCTCTCACAAATTTGTTCAAATCATGACCCTGGAGTAAAAAATGGCCCATCTAAGGGTTTATCGGTTTTGTTTTGTTTTTTCAAAATATTCAAAAATCTTCTCCGAAAGTGCATAACCTGGAGTTTTGATATTTTGCTCAAAGTATCACCTAATCATTTTCTCTCTGGTTTGTTCAAACCATGATCCTAGGGTCACAATTAGCCCCATCCTGGGGACTTATTGTTTAACATAGGGATATTTTCACTTAAAAATCTTGTTTACAAGAAGCAAGCAGCCAATTTCTGTTCATGTTTGGTATAAATGATCCCTATGCAGAGCCTTTTTTCTGGAAATTGGGAAGCGGTTTAAGTTTATGTGTTTGGCGATTGAGGGAAAATTAGGATTTTTTTTAAAGCTTTAGCAAACTGGAAAGTAAAGCATAACACTATTAAGGTCATGTTCTAACAAATAAATATCAAATATTAAAATGATACTTTATAAATTATCCAATTGGGTTGTTTTTTTATCCCTCAATGAAATTTTTTTTGTTTGTTTTCTTCATTTTGGGAATTTTTTTTGCCTCAATTGGGAAAAAAACAAGATTTTTGAATTGGGAAACCACTGAATGTCAGTTTCTGTTTAATAAGGTTAAAAAAACCCTGCTATGAGTAAGTGTTTCAAGTTTGTTAAAATAAATTGGTAAGGGCCCAGTTAAGGGACTTATTGCATGGGAAAACTTTTGGAAAACAGTAAAAAAAAATTGTTATCTCCTTCAGGCATCATTTATTCATCTTGATGTCTAAAGCATTGTTTAGATAGATGCATTTGGGTTCTTTGAAAGGGATTAAAGAACCATAAAAGACCAGCATGAGTCTATAAATGGAATGAAATTATGATTTTTTAAAAATGTTGTCAAGAACTGATGAGCCAAAATTGTTTATATTTGGTTTAAATGACCTGTTTAGTAGAGGTTTCAAGCTAAATCAAATAAAGGATCAACGGTTCATTAATGCCCAGTAAGGAGACTTTAATTTTACATGGGAAAACTGATAGTTCTCGTTTTCTCATCTTTAAGTTATTCATAGACTTAGTCCATTAACAATTATAAAAATCACACTATTTTTTTTTTACATTTTTCCCAGAAATAAAATAATCATTTCATTTCCTCTAAAGTTTCTGACTGGGACCCCTATCTACCATGATTTAAAACAAAGCTGACTGTATAAATTAATTAAATATTTCCAGATTTCCAATCTGAAGCAGCTATTGTTCAGTCCCCATGTACAAGCTGCAAGCTATGAGAAAGGAGCTAAGTTTTGGTGTTATTTCTGCACAGAAGAGTACAACAAGCACTCCCTGATGGAAAACTGTACTGTCATTGGTGCTGGACTGCTGGAACATATCGCTAGGTAAACCTGACCCTTAAACCAATGGCAAAGCTAAAGGATGACTCAGGCAAAACTTCACCTTTGCATGATTGTCCCTGAAAGATTTGAACAAGGCAGGTTTTACGATTCAAATTTGGGGTCACCAATGTGAGTGAGACTGAGGGGTTGCTGTTCATCTGTACATTTGTAGACAGAAGAGCGAATTAGACACCCAACGCCTCTTTTTTTCAATGGCTGTGTCTGTGATCAACCTGTGACCTCAGGCTTGAGTGGTCAACACCTTGTCCATTACACCTTCGCCCCATTTTGGAATTTTAAACCTCTCTTTCGAAGTAGGAAAAAGGGATATCACAGGCATCAATAATGAGTGCATGTATCCAGGTGAATAGTTCATACATTCTTTATTGGCGCCTGTGAATTTTCACTTTTGTCATAGCTTTGAAAATTGGTCACAAATGCATAAAAATTTCTAGTATCAGCCATAAAATTTTGACAGAAGAATATAGAGATGGCATTCTTAACATATTGAAACTTTTTTGAAATTGGATTACATTTTCTGCACTAATATTACCTGTATATAAGTGGTGCATTTCAAAGTACCTGAGTATATAAATTATAAAACTCAAAGAGTGTTTGGTTCATTTATGGCAGCTATGTAAATGCTAGCAAACTGTTGACATAATCATTGTAAACTGGCAGCGAACAAGCATCAGCACTTAAAAGAATGTATCAGTTTACATGGAAACCAGAAGAAAATAGCATTTATGCTGATAATAGTTCCTTTAGCTTGATTACATGACACTCTTTCATCATGTACTGTAACTCATTTGAAACAAAACCCATTTGATCTACAGGTATGTAATATTTAAGTTGTATTAACATTAGAGTGGTATTCACCACAGACTTATATAGAGAAGGAAAGGCAACTGATCAAGCATTTGTGAACGTTCGTGTATTCATGCAAAATCACGCAATATCTTGTTTTCAATTATCTTAAGTTCCATTAATCAAAGTTCTTACATTGCAGAATGAAATTCTCATCAAAACAATACCGTTCCCAGCTATTAGTGTTTAAAATTGTTGAAGTACTTTTAATTACAAAATGTGTATACTGAAGCTAAAATAACAACAAAATTACGAGAAATTTCACTTCAAACCTCAAGATTACATTCAATTTGCATTTTATGTACAAAAACAAGCAGTTGCCTGTTAATTTTGGATGGTTAATTTGCCAAATAATTTATTCTTTGTGTGCTGTTTTATCAATATTAAGTCAGGAGATGCAAGTTTCCTATCCTTCTATATAAGTCCTAATTGTATTCACCAACCATTCTTAAGAATATGCTTAAGACTTGACTAAAGAATGAACTAGAACACCTAATATATATATGTATAGACAAATAAACTCTTATACTTATTGTATCTTGCATGGTGAACTGGATACATGTATCTAAGGTTAAAATTGGAATTTTCTAGCGTAAGTCTAAGAATATTCACAAGAGTGGTTGGTGAATATGACCCCAGGTTTCATTACACCAGAATTATACTTAAGTGCAGTATTACTACAATCCATAACCATGACAATGTCTGATTCTTTTTCCAGTGATATGCACAAAGAAAACATGGTACAGTTCTTCTGGGATAACCTCCTCAACAAGAAACTAAAGCCGAAATTTATATTATCACCAGAAGATCTTTACATGTGAGTGTTTGTATTAACATCATAAAGCCTGCCAAATATCTGTACATTTCAATCACAGCTGAAAAAGAGCCAGGCCTGGTTAGGTAATACATTTGTTTTGATATAATGAGTCCATTAATTTTTGTCCCCTGCTTTGCCAAAAGTGGGAGACACTAATTTGGGTCTGTCTGTCACACTTTGGTTTCTGTGCAATAACTTAAAAATGCCTGAATCTAATCTATGATTTCGTATAATTAATACACCTGTTTTAATAATGTTTTTTATATAAATAGCAATACCACCACTATTACGCTTTGCCCTCTTGTGTCTGAATTTCCTATAAAAATTATAGCATTTATAACCTGGAAGGTCAATGTCACTGTCCTCTGAAGTCCACGCTTCTGATAATATTTTAATACAGTGTTAATAATGGCAAAACACAGGCTACCTTTGATTTTTAGGGTTGTGGCTTTTGTTGTTGTAGAGTTGTGCCCCTTTAATTTGTGAAAATTGTCACATTTGGTTTTCATGCAATAACTTAAGAATGCCATCATCAGATATTTTGAATTTTTTACACAATGTTTATAACGACAAAACACAGGCTAAGTTCGATTTTCAGGGTTGTTACTTGTGGCATTTTAGAGTTGTGTCCCTTTAATTTGTGAAAAAATCGTAATTTCTGTCCATCTGTCACACTTTTTGGGGTTTCCATGCAATATTTTAAACATTTTGATACAATGTTTATAATGATAAAATACTGGCTAAAGTTTTCACCATCATGTTTAAATAGTTTACATCACTTTGACCTACACTGTACTTAATAAATTGGGTAAAAAAGATAAGCAACTGCACATGTTTGCGATGCTCTTGTTATAGTTGTGCATGAAATCTTGAGTTGAGCATGGAACAAAGCTTTATAACCTCTGACCCTGATTAACCTTTTGCGATCCCAGGAAAGAATGATTAGGTTAACATACAAACATAATGAACAAGAAGTGAAGAAGACTTCAGACTTATAACCCCCCCCCCCCCCCCCCCCTTCCCCCCCATGCTATGTGGGGTTGAGTGGTAAGGTGGTGGCGGTACATTAACATTCAGTTGCTGAAACATTTTGATATACTCTTCCATATATTTTTATTGATAAATCATTATTTAGAATGACTGAGTGTTGGTAAAGTTTATATCAATTTATTTTAGCCAATTTGCAAAAAAAAAGCTCAGAGCTTATACAAATTGCTCCTATAGAAGCAGTACTAAGTGTTTTTTTAGTGGCATTAAGTCGACTTTGGGATCGAACCTGCAACCTCTGTTTTGAGTCGCCAATACACTACACTACCAAGAGCTAAATCATGTAAATCCTGTACCAGGCTGATCAGGATGGATCTTCTGTATTTGCAAAAAGTTGGACCCGAATAGCTCAGTTGGTAGCATGTCTGACTATCAAACAAGTTAATTAAAAAAATGCATTTCTTTCCAGATTCAAAAAGGCATGTTTTCTGGCAGTGAAAAAATGGCAGAAAGCTAAAGAAATAGAGAGAAAACAGGTACTGGATGTAAAGTGTTTATTTGTGCCTTTGTATAAGCACCATTTTAAAATTGATTTAATGTTGGGTTTTTATTCCTTGTTAAACTTCATATTTCCATTTAATTTCATGTCTGGAATATTGCAACATGTTTTAAACTGTGATAATATTTACATTAATTTTTTACCGTAAAAAGATAAATGTTTCAGCACTTCTATCCCATAAGGTTTTGGGTGAGAGCAGGACTCAAGGACACCCATCGCAAGTAAATGATAACTTTCCCACTTGAATCAGTAGTGAGAGAAGAATGACGAGGAGATGTATAATGTCCTATATCAATCATCATGGAGAATGTGGCCAGGCATGGGTTCAAAGTCGGGACCCCTTGATTGATAGTCAAACGTGCTACCAATTATATTAACATGGCTTGTGGTTAGTTGTTGACCCCTGTGTGGTTCCAGGGTGCCAGATGAGTGATGGCAATAGTAGGACAACTGTATCTCATGTATTTTATAAGAGGTGACAAAACGAATATTGGATATCATACGATTCAAATTACTGAAAATCTGTAGTTCTAAGTTTTTTGGTTCATTGTGCTTATTCATTTGTTGATGAATATGTTTTTTATAAACTGCATGTGAATTTGTTTTCGAACATGGAGAGTGAGTCTGGAGTCTGACTTATATAGGGAAGGAAAGGCATATTCAAGCAAAGTCATCTGGCTTGATTAACTCAGTCGTTAGTGTGTCTATCAATCCAATCTAGGGGTTATGGGTTTGAATCCCCGCGCCACAATCTCCTTGATGATTGATATATACTACACTGCATCTCATTATCATTCGTCTCTCACCGCTGATTCAAGTGGGAAAGTTATCGGTTACTTGCGAGGTAGGGTGTGCTTGAGTTCTTGTTTACCTTCCCAGAAATAGTGGTTAGGTTAACTGATCATTTGTTGGGCTTCAATAGCATAAAATGATGCTAAATATCAATCAGTCAATCATACAAAATCTTGTTTGGGTCCTTCTTTCTGTCTGTCCGTCTGTCACACTTTGGTTTTCATGCAATAACTTAAGAATGAATGAATCAGATCTTTTGAATTTCTAATACAAGTTTTATAATGATAAAAACATGGGCTAAGGTCGATTTTCATGGTTGTGACTTTTGATGTTGTAGAGTTGTGTGCCTTTATTTTATAAAAAAAAAAGTTTGTCACACTTTTTGGGATTTCTGTGCATTAACTTAAAAATATCTGAATCAGATCTTTTGAAATTTTAATACAATGTTTATAATGACAAAACACAAGCAAAATTTGATTTTAGGGGTTGTGGAATTTGTCGTTCTACAGTTATGCTCTTTTTGTGATAAATCATATTTTTTTGGGTTTCCATGCAATAACTTAAATCAGATCCTTTGAAAAGAGCGGGAAACATAATTTCCCTGATTTTACTTGTTGTATATAATTTCATAAGATGTTTCATTAGCAGAGATTGCAGTGTATTATATAATGACCTCATTATTTCAGATAGCAGAGACGATAACAAGATGTGAGTCAACGCGACTGTTATGCAGTGAGACGAGATATAACCAGGTTGGTGGCTGACTATTGATGGTCATGTGACAGTCATGTGGTAACAACGCCATCACCGATCTGCCACTGTATCCAAACTACAATGATCAGGATGTTATTTTGCAAATTTTATATACTTTATGATTTAGCGATTTGTTTTTAGAATTTGATATATGTTATTTTCAACATTGACTATTTTGTTTATAAATCTCAAGGACTGGTGTGTAGGTGTTTCTTATGAGAATTGCCTATGTATAATTTGTTCCATCCTTTAAAAATATATTCTAAAACTGATTAAGAAATTTGTTTATGCAATCAAGGTCAAGGTCACATTAAGATTCAAAGTTTGTAAAATCAAGTTTGTCACATTTGAAGGTTGAAAGATAAATACTCCAAATATGACTTTCCCAGTGTAAATTTTGAAAATTCTTATATTTAGGTCAAAGTCACAGTTCAAGGTCAAATGTAAAATTTTTCAAGGTCAACTGTAAAATAGTGCTCTAGTTCTCATTCTACTGGGGGAAATTTCATTAATTGAAGTCCAGCCATTTATAAACTGTGATGCATACTACATTCATATGAGTCAAGTTCAAACTAGGAGACCAAATGTTAAATCTGATTGTCCCGGTGATATTTCTTGTATTAATAATAGACATCACATACAGGTGATTTTTACTGAAGTTTCTGGTATTTTCTAGTTTGAACAAACAAAGAGTATTAAGGGGAAAAGGTGATATGCCTTGCTAGGACTTGTTAACCTTATTAAACAGATGGATATTCTGGTACATCCCAATTAAATACTCGTGTTATTTTCCAAGTTCAGTAAAATGCCCAAAAAATCAAATAATGGAATTTTTATATATATTGTTTTTTTTTTTTACTTTTAAGGGGAACTCAAAGTACACTAGATGAAAGAAATATGTTGGCAAGAGCAATGGGGGGGGGGGGGGGGGGGGGGTGTAGTTTGTAGAACGAACCCTGCTCTCCTGATTGGGTCCATTTTTTAGCAGCACATTTGAGCATGTTGATGGTCTTTTTCTTCAGGGGAAATTTGAATGACACCATAGATTATTAAGTGTATAATTGCTATGAATTGTGGGACAGGCATATAATTCCCTGCTTGTTTCATTGGGGGTTGATAGACCTGATTTGGGAGATAACATGTTCTATACATAGACTGGAAACGGGGCCAAATTTTTGCTCCCGAGAGGGCATTATGTCTCACTGTCATGCATCTCTAACCTGATTCAAGTGGGAAAGTTATCAGTTTATTTGCAGAGAGAGTTTGCTCTAGTACTGGTTACTTCCAAGATCCCAGCAAAGAATGGTTAGGTTTAATGATTGTTTGTTAGTCCTTGATGGCATATACATGACAGTAAATATTCACACAATGTGAGAAAGTTTCCAGTTACTTGCAGAAGGACTGAGGTTCTACTCAGTCTGACTCAGTCTGAGGTCTTCCCCCACCAGTAAGACTGGATATGCCATATATAACCTGAAAATAGCATTTAACCCCATTGCAAAAAAAAAAAAAAAAATATGTACCAAAATAAACAAAAACCATCTCATTATCATAAATAAATACAAACCAAAAAGTTAGTACGTCAAATCCAACAAAACGCAACAAAATTGATATGTAAATTGGAGTGGTAAACTTAATATGTTATTTAGACAGCACTTAGATAATGTTTAAAGACGTTCGCATTGCCATTCTGACTCTTACTAAGATGAAACAATTTTTACCATGTGTAAACCTGTGTAACAGATGAAATTGAAATCAAAATGTAATCACGTGATGCATTTAATTCATGATAAAAAAATTACCATTTTAAGTTAGGAAATCACTTTTCAATTTATTATTTTGGCATTTTTAAACAAATACTTTTTTGGCAACAGAGAGGTCAGTGCATGTATTTAAACATGGTACATGTATATTGGTGAAAATGTGTGAAGCCAATTCTAAAATTTTTTAAAAAGTTCACCAAAGTGAGAAATTACTGAAGAAGTATTTTTAGTCCCCTACTGGTTTCAATGGAGGGAACTTTCGGTTTACCATCAGTTCACCTGTCCAGGGTCAGTCTGTCCAGAAAGATTACTCAAAAAAATTTAAGCTAGGTTTGTAAAACTTTACATGCGGATAGAAGGCAATAAGGAAATAAAGCAGGTCATTTTATTTTTTCAGTTGGACAAAAATTGTGGTTGCCATGGCAACAAAATTAGTAAAATTACAGATACAACCTGGATCCTGTGGTTTCTCAAAAAGTATCCAAAGTACATTTATGAAACTAAGCATGTGGATAGAGTGCAAGAAGAAGATCATGCACATCATTTTATTACTTTTTCAGTCTGCAAAAATTTCAACAAAATTGGTAAACCTGTAGGGGACTTATGTATTGCAACACTTCAGTATCTTGTTATACTTGATGCCAAGTAACTATGGTGATCTTTAAAAACATATTTATTTCCAAGAATCAGTATTGCTATGTTATTTCCTGAATGTATCTAGTCAGAGTCAACAAGCACAGCAACAAGGTTGATAGATTTGCCCGGGTACAATGGGCACCACAGTGAATCCAAAATGGAACAACAAGGATCTGAACAAAGTACAGGGAAACGGACAGTTTCTGCCCATGCTCCAGGGTTAACCTGCATCATTCAGGTAGGGTATTATTGCCATTTCTCCAGTTATTTAAGATATCTATGTTTTATTTTGGCTAAGACCTCCTTGGAGAAGGATAGGAAACTTGCATCTTCTGACTAAATGTAGATAAATTTGCACATGAAGGCAAATTAATCAATTGAAATTCACATGCATCAATTTATAACACAATTAGTTGGGCATGGTTTCAATTTGTAGAAAACTACGTAATTTACATTGTGTAAATTTTAACCCATATTTATCTTGTGTCAGCTGTCTGTCTATTATGTTTTTGTTGTATACACTCTAGTAATTACATTTTTCACTGAACTTACACAGTAGGTAAATAAAACCATAATATCTTGGACAAGTTCTTGAACTGGCTGAATTGGATAATTAATGTCAGAGTTGTGACCCTTTGAATCTTAAAAAATGTGTAATTGGCCATGTGTACACCCAAAACCTCAAATAAATTACACAGTAGTTATATTACTGTAATGTCTCAGATAAATTATTGAACTGGCCTAATCAGATTATTAACATTAGGAGTTATTGCCCTTGAAACTTAACTATGCCTTGTTTGATATTGTGTACCAGCATTATGGCTGGTCTTCAACAGACAAACTAAAATCTCTTTATTTGGCATCTTGTATGCCATAGGTTAGCCATTTAGGGGACACTGTATAGGAGACAAATACAAAGTATATGGGGGCTATATAGGAGTCGCGTTCGTTGGTCAGTCCATCTGTAGACAATTTTTGGGATCATTGTTTCTCAGCAACCATTTGCCGGAATTCAATGAAACTTCACATGGGTGACTGGTATACATGTCCTGTGAACAATTTTTGTGATCACTATTTCTATGACAGCAACCATTGGCCGGATCTCATGGGTAACTGGTACCAAGCCTAGTTGTGCATGTTGTCAGCATGATGTGGGAGAATAATTTTTTGATGAGTAATGGCCCTTTGAATTTTTCATACATGTCTGTCTGTGGACGATTATTGTGATCACTATTTCTCAGCAACCATTGACTGTAATTCATTGAACTTAAACAAGGGTGGCTGGTACCAAGCGTAGTTGTGCATTTTGTCGGCATGTTGCGTGAGAATAACATTTCAATGAGTTATGTGTAATAACTATGTCAGGGCGCCATCTGGGGGTTTTCATCACCTTCAGAGATATTTATAGTTTTAACAGGATTCATAAATTGAGCATGCTGTCCGTAGAAAGAAAAAGTGCTATGTACCAGATTTACCAGTACAGTCCTAGATAAATCGTTTTAGATATCTTTTGCAATCATTTAAATCCTTTTGTTATTCTCCCAGAATCATTGGTTAAACGGTGTAGGAGTTCACGTATATTATTTATTAAGTTAAAAATAGAAAAAACATATATACTGTCTGAAATTCATCACTACAATAATTATGTAGGGACTTCCTTGGGTCTTGAGTTCGAGACTTGCTCAGTCCAAAAACATTTTATGAGAAAGTTTGCCAGTTACATGTGGAAGGATGTTGGTTCTATTTAGATTTATTCTTGGGGCTTCCTCTACTGGATAGGCCATATATAACCTGTCATGTGTTTAAAATGGTGTTAAACTCTTTCAAAAAATCAAAATGTACTGGTATATTAAAGTTAGTGGCTTAACAAATGAGACACATTTGAAAATATTGCATGTTAGAGATAAATTCAGGTAATATAATGTATGTTTGTCTTAAAGTTGCAGCTATGATTTGGGATTTTAAAAAGAAGATCTTTGAAATAAAACTAATTTTATTTATATTTTTGACCAGCAGAGTAAGGATGATGGTATAGAAGGTAATGTACATACAGGGGCAACACCTCCTTGGTTACAGATGGACACGCCTAGCAACCAGTCTCAGGAAATTGGACCTACGATGACGGACCTTCAGAAACACTGTAGGTATTCAGTTCTTGCTATACAATTGAATATTCTTTGTTCTATATATAAAAAGGTCTCGGGTTTTCCGCAGTAAAAAAAAAATCCACATAGAATTTTTTTTCCATAGCAGAATTGTATCTGTTCATAACTAATGGGTTGACCAGGTTTTTTTTTTTTTAATTCACCTTACGTTTTTAACACCAGTGATGTCTTCTATGTGATGTCTTGCAGTATACTTATGCTTTTCCACTACTTATCTTTGGCAAGAAATTACAGCCCCTGTGAACAATTTTAAAAATATTTCAAGCAAAATTACATAGGATTCTTTTTTAGCTCTACTGGCCAGAGGCCAGAAGTGCTTATGCGATGGCGCGTTGTCTGTCGTCCGTCGTCTGTCGTCTGACGTCTGTCGTCTGTTAGCAGCACTTTCTCTGAAACCATTAGGCCAATTAAACTGAAACTTCACATGGGTGTTTCTATTGCAAAGGAGACTATACAGAAGGTTTTTTTTTTCAATTTGAAATTCAAGATGGCCACCGTTACTAAAAATAGTCCAAAACTTAAAAAATCTTCTTCTCATGAACGGCCCTACAGATTTTCAAAATGTTTATATAGAAATGATGACCAACTATAGTTTTGTTAGATTGTTCAAATGGTGTCCCTAGGGTTAAATATGACCCCGCTCCGAGGGTTCAATTAGGGGACACATGTCATTATAATATATATTTTTTTTTATTTTTTTTAAATGGAAATGATTTTGCATATATCTTCACAGAAGCATTGTTTGGTGAAGGAGGTTCAGATTTGTAAAAATGACTGGGTTCCACTGTCTTAAGGGGTCAGGAGGGCCCCCAAAAGGGTACAAATTGGGAATTACTAAATTCGTTTTCTTAAGAACCGGTATGTCATATTTGTTCATATTTTGCATAAATTATCCCTATGTGTAGGGGTTTGATTGCAGATAAGAATTTAGGGGCTAAAATTTATAAGGGCCCTGTAAGGGGACTTACAATTTTACATAGGGATACTATGGGAAAACAGAAAATTCTCTTTTTCTTTCATCTGTTCTGAAACCACTAGGCCAGTTAAACTGAAACTTCACATGGGTGTTTCTATTGCATAGGAGACTATACCGAAGATTTTTTTTTTCATCTGAAATTCAAGATGGCCACCGTTACTAAAAATAGTCCAAAACTTAACAAATCTTCCTCTCATGAACGGCCCAACAGATTTTCAAAATGTTTATGTAGTAATGATGACCAACTATAATTCTGTTAGATTTGTTCAAATGGTGTCCCTAGGGTTAAATATGACCCCGCCCTGAGGGTTCAATTAGGGAACACATGTCATTATAATATTTTTTTATTTTTTTTTTTAAAATGGAAATAATTTTGCCTATATCTTCACAGAAGCATTGTTTGGTGAAGGAGGTTAAGATTTGTAAAAATGACTGGGTTCCACTTTCTTAAGGGTCAGGAGGGGCCCCAAAAGGGTACAAATTGGGAATTACTAAATTCTTTTTCTTACCAATCGCTATGTCAGATTTGTTCATATTTTGCATCAATTATCCCTATGTGTAGGGGTTTGATTGCAGATAAGAATTTAGGGGCTAAAATTTATAGGGGCCTTGTAAGGGGACTTAGAATTTTACATAGGGATACTATGGGAAAACAGAAATTTCTCTTTTTCTTTCATCTGTTCTTAAATCACTAGGCCAGTTAAACTGAAACTTCACATGGGTATTTCTATTGCATAAGAGACTATACCGAAGATTTTTTTTTTTCGATCTGAAATTCAAGATGGCCGCCATTACTAAAAATAGTCCAAAACTTAAAAAATCTTCCTCTCATGATGGCCGAACAGATTTTCAAAATGTTTATGTAGTAATGATGACCAACTATAGTTTTGTTAGATTTGTTCAAATGGTGTCCCTAGGGTTAAATATGACCCCGCCCTGAGGGTTCAATTAGGGAACACATGTCATTATAATATTTTTTTATTTTTTTTTTTTAAATGGAAATAATTTTGCCTATATCTTCACAGAAGCATTGTTTGGTGAAGGAGGTTAAGATTTGTAAAAATGACTGGGTTCCACTTTCTTAAGGGGTCAGGAGGGGCCCCAAAAGGGTACAAATTGGGAATTACTAAATTCTTTTTCTTAACAATCGCTATGTCAGATTTGTTCATATTTTGCATCAATTATCCCTATGTGTAGGGGTTTGATTGCAGATAAGAATTTAGGGGCTAAAATTTATAGGGGCCCTGTAAAGGGACTTAGAATTTTACATAGGGATACTATGGGAAAACAGAAATTTCTCTTTTTCTTTCATCTGTTCTTAAATCACTAGGCCAGTTAAACTGAAACTTCACATGGGTATTTCTATTGCATAAGAGACTATACCAAAGATTTTTTTTTTTCGATCTGAAATTCAAGATGGCCACCATTACTAAAAATAGTCCAAAACTTAAAAAATCTTCCTCTCATGATGGCCGAACAGATTTTCAAAATGTTTATGTAGTAATGATGACCAACTATAATTCTGTTAGAATTGTTCAAATGGTGTCCCTAGGGTTAAATATGACCCTGCCCCGAGAGTTCAATTAGGGGACACATGTCAATATAATATTTTTATTTTATTTTTAAATGGAAATGATTTTGCTTATATTTTCACTAAAGCATTGTCAGTTGAAGGAGGTTAAGATTTGTAAAAATGACTGGGTTCCTCATCTTAAGGGTCAGGAGGGCCCCCAAAAGGGTACAAATTGAGAATTAGTAAAATTGTTTTCTTAAGAACCGGTATGTCAGATTTGTACATATTTGATATAAATTATCCTTAAGTGTAGGGGTTTGATTGCAGATAAGAATTTAGGGCCTAAAATATATAGGGGCCCTGTAAGGGGACTTAGAATTTTACGTAGGGATACTGTGGGAAAACAGAAAATTCTCTTTTTTTTTCATTTATTCTGAAAACACTAGGCCAATTAAACTGAAACTTCACATGGATGTTTCTATTGCGTAGGAGACTATACAAAAGATTTATTTTTTCTATCTAAAATTCAAGATGGCCGATGTTTCTATTGCATAGTAGAATTTCAAAAAGTGCTATGGCCACTATGAGTCAGTAGAGCGTCCTCAGGCCCTCTTGGGCCTCTTGTTTGAATAAAAGGATTGTGTTCAGAAAACAAGGGCGCACTTATGTAGTGAAAGGCATATGTAGAGTATCGTTAATTTTTGTATATGTACGACACCTATCATTAATGATCTAAAATTTTACCCATTCAAAGCTTGTTTTTCAATCCCAATCTTAATTTTCCCAATATATTCCAATTTAAAAATCTCATTGTTTTGATTCCGATATACATGTAGGTTATGACAAGTATTTTTGTAAATTTATTTTCCGAGTTTTATAACAAAGATAAACCTTGTGTTTTATATGAACCAATTTGATGAATTTAGGCCCTGCATTCTTCAAATTTTACTTTGCTTAACTGGCTTTAATTTGATATTCAAGTTGATTTGTGAATTTAAGACTCCAACAGGTTATTAACTTCATATATATTTTGTTTCATAATCTGAATATTGCAGTAGAGAGAGAAAAGAAAGCTAAATTACCAAGTACTAGGGTTGGAGCCAAGTTTGACCACAAAGCTGAGACATCGCAAGATTGGCTGCCTTCATTTGGTAGAGTCTGGAGCAAAGGGAGGCGACTCCAGTCTAAGTATATAAACTTTATATCAGTTTGAAGACATTTTGCTACAAAAAATATAAAGATTTAAATACTTATGAATTGATGTGTTAAAAGCTTTTGTACATATACATTTTGTTCATGTTAGATTGGTTGCCAGGAGGTGATTATTTTTTCCTTTTTTTTCGTGGTTTATCTCAATTATCAACACATGACATGTTACATAATCAGTTTCAATGGTAAAGAATGTATCTGAGTACAACCACCTTCATTTGCAAGTAACTGGCAAAATTTCACGCTTAAAGTTTTTGGACCAAACTGGTCTCAAACCCACAACCTCTCACCAGGTGAGGGGTAAGCAGTTGTTAGGAACCAACATCATAGACCAACTGGTTTGATGCTTTACCATGACCATGGCATGATGGAAAATTGAATTGATGCAAAATAAATCGGATCAAACTAAATTATAATAAATTTCATAACTTTATTACAGATTACATTTTGAGAAGCAGTGGAAGGGTGACAATTACAAAGGGAAGTCGCGCCCACCTGTACCATCATCTACAGCTGCTGTCTGCAATGGAAGGAATGATTCTGATGGACAGAGAAAAGATTTTCCCGATTCTCCAGACTCTCAGAACTCTTGTATGTCAAAAAAATATTTTTCAAAATCGAACCCATATTCGGAAGAAGAGAGTGGCCTATCACATGACTGGAAAAGTTCTACACCCAGTGGGTTCCCAGCAGCCAATCAGATTATTCCATACAAAAGAAAAAATCACAGAGAAATCTGTGAACCAAGTGGCACTTCATCATCAAATCAGATTGCTCCTTACAAAAGGAAGAGGTTTGTGTCATGTGACAATCAGAATACTGCGAGTCTCCTGCAGACGCCCCTGTTAGCCAATCATCAGTTTTGAAATTTGTTTTCAACATGTTCAAGAACTTAAGGGACTGATGACAATGTTAAAACGAAACTCTTGTTCATGCATAAAATCAGTACTTGCACCTGCAAACATACAAGTGTGTGGAAATATTAATCTCCAAGTGTTAATATATGAAACTTTATTTTATGCCCCCGCCATTACTGAGAATGGTGAAGGGGCATTTAGTGCTACCCCTGTTCGTTCATCCATACACCCAAAAAGGTAGTTACATGGCTAAGTTAAGGGTTTACTAGAAATATTTTTGGACGGTTGAAAAAAATGATGCGACTGTTTCTAGACAGTTACTATGTGGCTTCTTTGCTTTTTTAAATTTTAGCCACACAATAAGGAATTAGCTGGGCGCAAAGAAGACATTTAAATACCCATTTGTTAAATAATCAGTTCCTTATGTATTCGAGGGAATAATAATCTGATCAATAAATTCTGAAGAGGTTTATATATTTAGTAGATATTTCTTGTGTACCTAATGTGATCATTGTCATTGTCAGTGAAAAGTTAAGAGTTGTGTCACCTTTTTATGTAATCTTTGGTAAAAAAAATAGGTTTTTTAATTACTAGCGGGGGCACTCATGTCAATAGATACATTTCTAGAAATTATGTTTATATAGAAAATTCCGTTCCGAGGGATAAAGACGTTTAATTATATGATTTACGTCATATATATTATATACGATATGTCATCTGGATGGTTTTAATGTCACAGCGCGAGAATTTTATCTCAGCCCTAGGGTGAGATAGAAATGTCTTACCCCAGTAAAAATGTAGATATCCTTATCCGGTGAGCAAGAATATGAATATCTTCTATGGATTCTAGGCTCGGATAGAAAATTCTAGCCATGGAAATAACTGTTTTGACGAGAATGAGACTCTTTTATAAAGGACTTTCATAATTTGATTAGTTCTTTATTAGAAAGATATATTTTGATTTAAACTACTATAAAGGTACAATATTGTTTTGAAAAATCAAAGTTATTTGATCGTGAAGATCTGATCATAGTCTGAAACCCTGTTTTACATTGCATTGCAGGAAAACAATTTTTATAAAAAAATCAATAAATATTTTGCAAAAGGTCAACGTGAACCAAAAAACAATCCATACATAATTAGCTTCTAAATTAGTGCAGAGGAGATCGTATTTAAAATGCAATGCATTTTGGAAAATATTAAGCTGATTATACCAAATATTGACCAATAATGAATTTTAAATACGAGGGTGGTCTGCTTTGTATGAAAGTAATATTTATTTCTTGCTTTCTGATTTCAACTAAATTTTCACCGGACATAGAAAATTGTTTAATTTATCCAACTGTATTTCTTATGATGGAATAGTCGTATTTAAAAAACATTTGCAGCAGTTTATTTGAGTGTTATTATTATTAAAGTATTTCAGTGATTAAGTGATGTTATCCTGTTTATTGTGCAAGTTCCAGCAAAATGTTTTATTAACAAAGGGAGCTGTTTTACTTACCCCGGCATCTGTTTTTGATTTTTAAATTAGCTCAAATCTCAGTAACCACAACTATTACATCAATGAAACTTCATGTGTGTTCACCACCCTAAAATGACTTGGCGAACAAGTGGGTGAACTCCGTTTTGATTTTTGGCAGAATTATGGCCCTATTTATACTTAGAATTTTGAATCATTTAATTTTTTTAGGAAGCTATATCTCGGAAATATTGGTTATAAATCAATGAAACTTCAATGTCTGTTCATAACCATAAAAGAGACTGGGTGGAAGGGGTACAACTGACCTTCACAATGTCATTCAGACTCTTTTCAAGATGAAACAATTTTTACTACATGTAAATCTGTATAATGGATCGAATTGAAATCCAAATGAAATCAAGTCACCCGTATAATACATCACAAAATACGTTGCAGTTTTTATGCGGGAAATCTATTTTAGTCTAAAATCCCTTTTCATTGTCTTATTTTTGCATGTTTAAATAGATATCCTTTTGGCAATACAGGCAAGTGAGTATATTTTAAGGAAATATTTTGGAAAATTTTAAAATTTCGAAAAACCCCAATTCGAAAAATCACCATTAATACTTAAGAAAATTTTTGTTAAAGTTTTACAGCAAGTTTTCATCTTGGTAACCCTAACAATGAAATACCACAAATATTTCCTACCATTAGGGGGACAGGTAAGAGAACTCTTTAAGTAGTATTATTGCCCCTTTTTTATTTGGATTTTTTTGTTTGTTTTAGAAATCTCACATCTCTGAAAATACTATTAGGATTTAATTGATTAACATAACAAACCCAACTTTGGCAGAAACTTTTTTTTTTGAATGGGGTTTAACACCATGTTCAACACATTTTAGGTTATATATGGCATATCCAGTTTTACTGGTGGAGTAAGACCTCCGACTGAGGAGAACCACCATTCTTCCACAAGTAACTGGAAACTTTCTCACATAAACTTTTTGGAGCAAGCGGGACTCGAGCCTACGTCCTTATTAGCAGAAACTGCATCTCGATACAGCGAAAAAGGTAACATCAAGGACTTATATAGAAGGATAGGAAACTTGCATCCCCTGAATTAATGTAGATAAAATAGCATACGAAGGATTAATTATTTGTCAAATTAATCATTCAGAATCACAGACAATTGCTTTCTTGAACATAAAATTTAAGTAATCTTCCAGATGCTTATATTTTTTTAAACACAAATAGCTGGGAATGGTATTGTTCTGCAATGTAAGAATTTTGATTTTAGTTCCCAAGATGAATGGAAGTTCAGATAATTGAAAACATGATATTGCGAGATTTTGAGTGAATATGCGAGCTTTCACACAATCCCAATTAGTTGCTATTCCTTCTGAATACAATTCCTTGATAACATGCAATCGTAAGGTGTTGGAGGCTGTAGAAATATCACATAAAAATGTACATTTTTGTTTTTTTATTTCATTATTGGATAATAACATTAACACTAGTAAGTTCTACATTATTTTGTAGATGTGTAACATGCACAGTTTATCTGTTTTAAACTTGTTCAATTACTGTATTCCAATGCTCAAGGTAATGTCACTTCCTGGCACTGGGTTGGGTACCAGCTTATTGCCAATTTCTTCCCGGCATTGGGTACCAGCTTATTGCCAATTTATTCCTGGCATTAAGTACCAGTTTATTGCCAATTATTAATTCATTGGATACCAGCTTATCCCCAAATTACTTTCTGGCATTGGGTACCAGCTTATTGCCAATTAATTACTGGCATTGGGTACCAGCTTATTGCCAATTTATTCCTGGCATTAGTACCAGCTTATTGCCAATTAATTCATTGGGTACCAGCTTATCCCCAAATTACTTTCTGGCATTGGGTACCAGCTTATTGCCAATTAATTCCTGGCATTGGGTACCAGCTTATTGCCAATAACTTCCTGTGGAATCAATTCTTCTAAAATTTGAATATTATAGTGTACAGAATAATTTATAAATGATTCAATGCAACATTGCTTAATGTTTTATATGTAGATAAAACCTTGTGCGGTAAACCCCCGTATTACTGGTTTCACTGAATATCATTTTTATTTCAGTGTGAGCACGGAGAAACTATGGTCATAATTGAGCATGCCAATTTCAGTGTTCACAATTGGAATTTAATTGATATTACACTGAAAACTACAATTTTTATTTTATAATGAAAAAAGAGTGAAAATATTATATAATTTCATTATTTTCAACAGTGAAATTATTAAAAATTATTCACTTGCAATTATCTAGAATTCACCATAATGCATAAAAATAATTTTTTTTTTTTTAAGTATTATAAGAATATGAAAAACAATTATGACGTATGACGCATACATGTATATTTTAAAAATTGGTTAAAGAATAGTTTTACAATAGATAAATGTTTTAAAACAAATATGTTGAAAATCTACGTGATTGAATACATTGAGTGATAATTATGTCAGACAGGTTTCCAGCATAAACGTGAAATGCTGCTAATAAAAACCCGGCAGAACAATATGTAAAAATAAAGTCATAATTTCAGACAAAAATGAAAGTAGTTAATTCAAACAATAATGAAAGACAAATATCCCCAGCATAGGCTTATTCTTAGATTTCTCAAAATATTGATTGAATATTTAGCGTCATTTTTATGCCATCGAGGGCTAACAGACGATCAGTTAACCTAACCACTGTTTCCTGGGATTAACCAGTACTCGAGCACACCCCATCTCAGCAAGTAACTAATAACTTTCCCACTTGAATCAGTGGTGAGAGATGAATGATTATGAGACACAATGTCGTATATCAATCATCACGGAGACTTGCCGGGCTGGGGATTTGAACTCACGACCCTTGGATTGATAGTCAGACGCGTAACTGACTTTTCTCAGAATAGAAGTAAAGTATAAAACATGATAATAATTTGAAGCATTATCATTTCTTTTCCTGCTCTGAAAGTCATTCTTGGCAATAGTTTGTTTTATCAAGAACACCGAAAGATTGCCTATTGATGTGAGGCTATTTTTTTTAAGTATATTACTGTAAATAATGAAATTGGCTGAAATTTCATTGCAGATATGTAAGCTCTATTCTGTGTCATGTTGCTTCTATAGAAAATGAAGTTTAAAACAAAACAACTACTCAAGGGTGGTTTCCTTCGTAAAAAGAATTGGCCCATTGGTGCAATATATAAGATTTAAAGCAAACGTGCTCTTAATATGTTGTATACGAGTTGTAAACAGATTATGTAAGTCTAAAAAAATATATATTGGTCACAACTTTGCAAGACAAATTAATCATCTTTTGTCCTTTACAGTCCATGCAATTTAGGTGTCTGTTTCACCGACATTTCTTAAGTTTTACCTAAACACTTAGCTGAGAAAAGACTGGTAGCTTGTATATTTCATTATTTAATCACTGTCAATTAAACTGCAACTGTACTAGAGCCAGTCTGAAATCTATATCTACTAGAAGATTTTCTTAAAGATTTTTTTTTTGGATAGGGTTTAATAACACATTTTGCATTACACAACAGGTTATATATATGGCATATCAAGTACTTATTGGTGGAGAAAGGTCTCAGAATGAAACTGAGTAGAGCCAACATCCATCCGTACATAACTGGCAAACTTTCTTATATCAAGTTTTTGGACAGCTGGGCTTGATTTATTGATTGATTGAATATTTAGCGTCATTTTTATGCCATCGGGGGCTAACAGACGATCAGTTAACCTAACCACTGTTTCCTGGGATTAACCAGTACTCGAGCACACCCCATCTCCGCAAGTAACTGATAACTTTCCCACTTGAATCAGTGGTAACAGACGAATGATAATGAGACACCATGTCGTATTTCAATTATCATGGAGACAGTTGCTGGGCTGGGCTTGAATCCAGAACCTTAGTGTTGAGAGGTAAGTGGTCATCAGAAGGCAGCACGTTAGACCATAAAGTCTTAGTCCTGAAATAGCTTGCTGAAACAGAAGCTAGTTTCATTTCCAACTAAGGGTATACAGTCAAACATGTCATGCAGTCAGTAAAGGGAAGGAACAAAAGTGGGCATTCAAGACAGGTTATTACTTAATACAGGTTATTTTGTTCTGAAAACAGAAATGGGAAATAGCAAATGTGACTGATAAAGGAAAGTCGTTGCTCTACAGAGGTGACTGCTTACACAGATTTGACTGTATTTCAAATTCTACTTGAAAGTTTTGAAAAAGCATTCATTTCTGCATTTTTTTTAATTGTATTAAATAAATTGTATAACTATCATTAATTTTGTCCTATTTGAGTAAATACACCTTAATTTATAAATTACCATTACAAAGATGAGTTATGTTCATATGAAATTTAAAAGAAATAATTTTTTCGTAATTTTATTTTTGTGAAATTTGAAATAAGAAGCATATTCTGATTTACAATAAAGACCTTGCATTTTAGACAGCAACTTGGAAAGAAAAGAGTTTTGTAACTTTGGAAGGAATACAAGTAAATTAAGTAAAAACTTCTGGAAGTGAAATGTTCAGGCTTAGATATAAAATAAGGTACTTGTATACAAAATGGAGATGGGGGTGGGTACAAGGACCGGAATGGGGTAGATTTCATCAAAGGTTACAATAGTTCCCCCCATAGCGAGAAATGCAAAGTGAATTCTACCCTTATAAAAATACATGTATCCATTTATATTTGAAAAAAAAGAAAGATGAGATTTGATAGCATTATTGTTAACAATGGTCCCTAACAAATTGTACAAATACAAAAAATAGCACACTTTGGTTTACGATGTATAGAATCAAGATTTTGCTGGTTAAGTTGGATCAGGACCAGTATTTAGAATTCTGTGTATATAATTACCAATTATTGATTGTTAGTAATGAATTCAACTTGTTGATAATAATCTATATATCAATCCCTTTAATATGTTTCTTTTTACACTGGTGTGTGACTTTGTGTTTCGTATTCAGTGCGCCAACAAAACCATGAATTTAAAGGAATCTTAATTAGATTAACTGTAGTTACCTGGATTCTTTGCCTGAATGGTTGAAAAGTCGATGATTATTTGATGAATTAAGAGTGATTCAAATTGTGATAATCATGACTTTTGCAGGTGATATTGACACTGAAGTTTTTAACATTTGAACACAAAGACAATCAGATAATCATGACCTTTGCAGGTGATATTGACATTGAAGTTTTCAACATTGAACACAAAGACAATCAGATAATCATGACCTTTGTAGCAGGTGATACTGACATTGAAGTTTTCAACATTGAACACAAAGACAATCAGATAATCATGACCTTTGCAGGTGATATTGACATTGAAGTTTTCAACATTGAACACAAAGACAATCAGATAATCATGACCTTTGTAGCAGGTGATACTGACATTGAAGTTTTCAACATTGAACACAAAGACAATCAGATAATCATGACCTTTGCAGCAGGTGATACTGACATTGAGGTTTTTAACATTGAATGTTCACAATGTATTGCAGTATGGCAACAAATACCTTGGAATATTGAAAAAAAAAAATTATGCGGATAAGGCATCTGTGAATTATTTTATAAAATCTTTCCAATGATTACAAAATTACGGCCAATTCCCATAAGTGCATACATACTGAGCAATCAATTACGATTCCTGTATACCCCTTCTACACAAACAATTCAGGGACAGGAATTATAAATTCAGTATCTGACAACTTTAATAAAACTACTCACTTATATAATCACATTTAATAAAACTGCTTGGTTATATGATTGCATAATCTCAAAATTGTAGAATAATCATTGAACAAAAATGACTTGATGTCACAATACATGATTAATAAGGTGAATAATGAATGCATTATACTCTAAAATGAATGGGTTTAGCTTCATTTTCAGCTCATTTTGGTCGTATATGGTATATGGTTGTATTGGTGAAGACCTTGCGGTGGATCTGATGCATATCCCAAGTTACTACACAATTCCTTTGACCAAGCTACCATGGAATCGCTCGCCTGATTTCACTGGTCACTTCTTTTCAAATGTTTATTGGACTAAGCCCATATAGAACTTATAGACTAAATGAGAATTTTCTGTTTCCCATGGCATGGCCATGTAAAAATCAAAGTCCTCTTCCTAGGTCCCAATGGACCATTGCTTCTTTATTTGATTAATGTAGGGATCATGTAAACCAAATACAGTAGAACTTAGTTGGCTTGAATCCGATAGGATTGGACAAAAGTTAAGGGTTGTTTGAGCCAAGTATTGTTTAACATCTTATCATACTTGTACCTGTATATCCATCGAAACAAGATAATTGGTTTGTGCTATATGTGGTATTCCAGCCATCCATATTCGAGCCAACAAAGTTCTACTGTATGAAAAATTTGGCTAATCAGTTCAGAAAAAGATTTTTTAAATTCACAACTTTATTCATAGGGTAATAATTTGATAAAAACTTATCCAATTGTTCAGAGAAGTCGTTTAAAGCAAAAGTTAATGATGGTTGGATGGTGAACACAGGGTGATCACAAAGCTCACCCGTGAGCTTTTGGCCCAGTTGAGTTTAAAGTAAAGCATACAGAATCTATCCTACTCTACTATCTCTCGACTCGGGTCCATTATATCTAAATAAAAAGAGTTTGAAAATGCACACTTCAGCATTTGCCTAGTTGATGGTTTTGAATTATGTTGGAAGATGTTGACCAATCAGTCGGCTCACAATAACAGCTGTTGATTGGTCTAAAATAGGAAGAACTAGGACCGCCTCCAAGTCTACACCAGGCATTTGATTCTACTGGCAAATCCTAATACAATTTATAATGATGATTAACTGTATCAGTTGTATTAACCTACATCGACCTGAACAGATAAAACAAAACAAATGTAGATGACATGCAAATCAGTATTTTACATTATAAGTATTGTCAAAATTTTAACATGCTATACAAATTGGAACTATTTATGCAGATTGGGAATAATTACATACGTTTGTACACAGAGAAATTAATTAACATCTACACAAACATGTACATTTCATTTTCATTAAACGCTAAGAATATAAAATATAGTAATACTGGTACTTGAATGTATGACGCACATGCATTCATCCTGACCCTGCACTTTCCCTCCCCACAAAACCACAAGGGTCCATGGAAAAAGTATTTATTCAGTCACCAGTAATTATTATCTACATCAATGTATGGCTATTTGATTATATATCCTATGAATCTGTCTGTACACATGAGCATTTATTCCCCAGTAAATATAAGATTCTTATATGAATACCGTTACACATATGTGAAAAACAAATCGTCTCCATACACTCCACTGCTTTGAAATTCTTAAAATACATGTATACTGGTTGTGGTTGTCGATCAATTAGTTAAATGGTTAAAATAGGCTTTCAATTATATTTCAAAATCTCTACCAGTAAACAGGTTCTAGCCAAATATATATGGCTAGAATCTATTAGTAGCAGGGATATTTTTTAAAATGGTGAAAAATTACTTGCATTTTACATGCACATGCATGTACACCATCTTGTATACATGTACACTGAGCTGCGTTCAGTTCGCTTAAACGTTTAATTTGTTTGCAAGCGTTCGATAACAGAAGTCAACTGAACGACATGTTAGCTTTTAGAGCTTGTGTTAAATCATGCGACTAAATGAGAAATGGAGGGACAGTGCCGAGTAGACCAATTTCTATTTACTTTTCATTCGTTTGGTCACCGTTTGGTCTATAAACAAAGTAAATACGTTTAACCGTGCTGAACGTAGCCCTGGTCTTCAGCAGAGTTTGCATCTCTGGCTATTGCACGGAGTATAATCCATGCATAACATTATGGCCACTGATGGCTGTACACTTTTTTAATATAAAAGAATCTTAACACTAATGTACTGTTAAGAACTTCTCTACACTAGTTATGGCTGGAATAAAATACATTTACAGCAAAACATTCATAAACAAGTTTACTCATAACGAAGTCTTGTAAAGTCAACTTGCTTCATAGCGATATTTATGTATACAAGTACATACTAACATATGGCTTGACTTTAAATGGCTTTTAACCAATACTTGTACATTATCTTATAATTTGTGTTCATATTTGATTTGTAGAAAATGTCACCTTTCAGCAAACAACAAATCAACACTCGAGTGTTATAGCTTGATAAAAAAACATTCTTTCACAACGTCACTCCAATTACTGTCTCGACAATGGCTACCTCCTGTCGTCAACTTGTCATTAAATGGAAACGATATTTAACTGGTAGAAGTGCGGCGATAAACACGTCTGCGTGATGTGTTTCTGAAAGTAGAATTAAAAGAAGTGAAACATCCGCACCAACTGTACACTATCAACTCCGTAAACAAATATATCATTCTGAAATAATGAGCTACCGTTATAGGTTTTTATGTGTTTTTTTCAACTGTAAATGTTGAAAATGGCATTAAACCCCATTTTCCCTGTATTACAACATTAAATCAATGAAACTATTTTTTTTTTTTTCCTGACATTTCCAAAGGACTTCATGTTCATGCATATATTTAATTAAACTAAAACATATAAAATGAAATTTTTTTTTATATAGTAACTATAATGTTGAAAAACTAATGCAAAGATTGAATAACAAGTGATAGTGTAACAAGTCACGATATATAAAACAATTCTTTATTTGAATAAACTGTCAAAACAACAGACTGTGATTCAATTTTCATTTTGGCAATATGGGGTCAGTGAATATTATATACCGGTAGGCATGATATATTGGGAAAAAAGGTTTACAGCCAATTTTGAAAAATCCTGATAAATTCCCTAAAACGCACAGTCCAAAGCTACCAACCTAATATCTTTGTTATCTTTACATGAATGTAGATTTTTATTTTTTTGCATGAAATAAAAGGGTCAGGGCTGCATGATAATAAGGGGGTGCACAGGCAGGAATGATAACCAATAAATTGATTACGTCAATAAGGCTCTTTGATAAAAAAACTTGTATAGATAATAAATGTTGGTTAGGCCATAGTAAGTAGATTGCTTGATTATCAGACCCATCTGCCCCTAATTTTCCTACTGTCCCTACCATTTTTATTGTCATAAAAAAAAGAAAAAAGTTAAAACAAGAAATGTCACTGTTAAGTTTCACATGCCCCCCCCCCCCCCCCCCCCCCCCCCAAATGATCTGTGAAAAATAACAATATATGGTATAATAGGAAGCGATGTATCCACGAATACCAAGCGTAATGGACTGATGTTTCAGACTAGACATGCAATTTCATGTGTTTTTTTTTCACATTAGAGCATGACCTTAACCTTTGTGTAAACTTGACCTTGACATCTGATGTAATGGTCTGGGTATTTCAACAGTTAAATGCAGGTGAAACATTATCATGACATGCTGATCACTTGTGTCAAGCTATTTTAAAATCCCTTAATGTAAGTTACAGATCAATTGTTGATCAATTGATAAATTGAGCCAAGTGTTTTTGAAATCCATCCATGTATGATAAAGTTAAAGGACAGACTTGAAATCTCAAACAGATTCAAAGTGTTGTCATACTACTCAAAGTGTGACCTTGATCTTTGAGGTACGGGTTTAAGTCTTACTTATGACACGTTGTCATGTCATCTTAATAAATTAAGCCAAGTTAAAGACAAAGTCACAGACCAGACACACAATATCAAACAAATTGAAAGTGTAACCTTGACCTTTGAGGAAAGGTTTGGGGTCTTTCATGCGACACTTAATTATGTCATGTTGATCAACTGAGCCAAGTGTTTTTAAAACTTATCCATAGATAACAAAGTTACAGACCAGACAAGAAATCTCACACAGACAGAAAGTGTTGTCAAGCAAACTCAAAGGATGACCTTGACCTTTGAGGTACGCATGTGGGTCTTACACGTGACATGTTGTAATGTCATGCTAATGAATATAGCCAAGTGTTTTTGAAGTTTATCCATAGGTGACAATGTTTCAGACGGGACATGAAATCTCAATCAGACTGTCATCAAAGTTAAATTGTGACCTTGACCTTTGAAGTAAGATTCTTGGTGTAACATGCGCCACATCGTCATGTTATGTTGATAAATTGAAGCTAGTATTAACAAAATCCATCTATGCATGACAAAGTAACAGGCCAGACACGAAATTTTAAATAGACTGAAATTGTTGTCTAAAAAACTCAAAGTGTGACCTTGACCTTTGAGGTATGGGCATGGGTCTTACTCGTGACACATCATCATGTTATGTTGATTATTTGTAGTAAGTATTTATAAAATCCACCTATGCATTGACAAAGTTACAGGTCTGACAGGAAATCTAACACAGACTCAGTGCTGTCAAACAAATTCAAATTGTGACCTTGACCTTTGAGGTACGGGTGTGGGTCTTACTCGCGACACATCGTCATGTTATGTTGATCATTTGTAGCAAGTATCATTAAATTTATCTATGCATGACAAAATTACAGGCCGGACACGAAATCTCACAAACTCAATGTGTTGTCAAACAAACTTAAATTGAGACCTTGACCTTTGAGTTATGGGTGTGGGTCTTACTCATGACACATCGTCATGGTATGTTGATCATTTGTAGCAAGTATCAACAAAATTCATCTATGCATGACAAAATTACAGGCCCGACACGAAATACCGGACGGACGCAATTTTTTATAAAAAATAAAATCCCACCCCCCCACTCTTTTAAGAAAAATTTGGATGTGAATCTAGCAATTAACTTATTATGGCCTTAAGATAAATTTTTTTTTATTTCACTAAGTGAACACTGCAGAAGTGATAGGATCACAAAGGAGCATGCCAACTTCAGCATTCACCTGTATACGTTAAATCAACATTTTGCTGAAAGCAACAATTATCAGTTTTACTTTATGTCATTAGCAGTGAAATTATAAAACAGTGAAATTATAAAAGAAATCTTTGTAATTCAACATTCTTTAATTAAATATAGCTAAATATGCTGTATGCTCTTTTGAAGCAATATACTGCAAATGACTACTAAAGAAATAGCGCAGAGGTAACACAATTTTAATATGATATACAGCAACATAAAGAGCAAAATCAGATTTTAAAAAGAAGATTTTTTTTTTTAGAAATCTAATGCAATGACCATAAATTATAAATGCTCTACAGCATAATTTCTGCAGACCAATACTGATTGTGTATATTTCTCAAAATAAATTTCTACAACATGCAAGATTGATTTATATAATTATACTACTTTAATTTAGTTCCATTTCAATGTAAGCTAACAACTGCTTAAGAGTCTGTTTCCTTGATATTGAATCAGTATTACATATTTTTTCGAGAGGTCACCCGGTTGAGCCTGGACTCGAACCTGCTACCTGTGGTATGAACAGCCTACACATTACAATCACCGCCTCACTCAATTCAATGTCACTGATGAATAAATATCAAAATACTGATTCATATAGAGTTATATTACAATACCTACAATACTTCGACGTTGTATTAATCGTTTTAATTGGTTGATCATATATCAAATCTCCGTTTAGCTCAGTCTGTTACATGTCTGACTATCAAACCAGGGGTCGCAAGTTTGAATCCCTGCCCAACAACAGTCTCCGTGATGACTGATATACGACTTTGTGTCTCATTATCATTCATCTCAGTTATCAGTTACTTGTGGAGATTGGGTGTGGTTGAGTACCAGTTAACCTAATTCAGGATACCAGGAAACAGTGGTTAGGTTAACTAATCGTCTGTTAGCCCTCAATGGCATAATAATGATGCTAAATACCCAATCAATCATTTTTATAATAAACAATTATAAATAATATTTTTGAAGTGTTTCAAAGTCTCATGGTTACCTAGAAGCCATTGGTCTAATATATGACCAATTGTTAAAGTACCAGTATTAACCTTTTGTAGCGAAGCTGAAAGCCGAATGTGGTTAAAAAAATGATGTTATTTCAAAATCAAAGTCGTTAATTGTTATCGATTCTACTAATGAAAGACATATTTTAAGATTTTAATAGATTCTTGTTAATATTTGTAATTTCTGTGAATTTTCTACTTTTAGAATGGGTCATTTACACAGTAGTTATTACCCATGAATCTGAGTTCCTGTTTTATTGATATCTGTAAGTTTATTAAAACGCTTTAATGTAATATTTGAAGTACCGACAAACATAACAGATTCATTATCTGTTTCATCAGACCACAGCTTTGTCTAGTGGTAGAGCGTCCGCCTCGCACGCGGAAGAGCGTGGGTTCGATCCCCAACCAGGTCATACCAAAGACTTTATAAATAGTACTAGAAGCTTCCTTGCTTGACGCTCAGCATTTAGCGATGAGTTCTAGGTCTGGTTGGCCCAGTGTCAGTATAATGTGACTGGGTGGGGTATCATACCATGTATCTGTGGCATGATACTCCAGCGCTCAGAATACTGTCTCAAGAAGACACCGCCGCGATATGACTGAAAAATTGTTGAAAGCGATGCTAAATACCATTCAACAACAACAACTGTGTTCATCATCTAATGAACTTCTGTAACGTAAGAAAAAGATATATTAATGCTTGTGAAAATTTGCACTAATTTTGTGTTATTAAAATGCATTTAGCTGTTCATATAAAACTTGGGCTTATGAAAATTATTGAAACGTCTCCCATTTTTAATAAATGTGACACGTCTTCTTCAGAACGAAAGTAATATGCATTCCTTTTTATCATGCAATTTCTTAATAAGAACTTCATGATCAGTACAAAAGATTCATTCCATCACTAAAATCATGAACAAAGATTGTTGTAAAAAAATGCATTCAAATCATACAGAAATAAAAAGCGAATATTTTAGTCATTAGATGCTTAAACGGTGACTGTAAGTTATCCATTGTTTGAGGTGCTTGTTTTGCCAAATCTTTTATTTTAAACTTATTTATTTTACATCGATTGTGAAACAACTTAGACAAATCTCACTCAAAGTCTTCCTGGATAAAGCCTGGAAGTACTAAGCAGATGCAGATGCTAAATACGATATTGTTTATAATGAAATATTTTATAGGATCAAGTTTCCTGAAGGTTAATGTTTGTTTTTATATGTATTACTTAACACTAATCTATAGTTTGTGTATAAATGCTTATATGTCTTTAATCTGAATCTAAATGTACAATAAATAAAGAATTTTTAAATTTTGAAAGGAAAAAAAAAAAATGCTTTTGTTAGTGAATGCTTTGTAAGTTAACTGTGCATGTTTAAGTTGTTAAAAATGTTCGGATAGGTGGGCGGACACAAACAAGCTCCACAAACAACGGGTTTTATTCACTTAACACTTAAAGAAAGAAGCAGTTTCTTTGGAATTACACATAACATACCATTCCAATAGCTAAGTACAAATTCATTAAAGTTGTTAATTGCTGTCAGATTATATTCAATTCTAATACATCGCTATTGCCTGTGACTATTGATTCCAGCCTAAGTGCGAACCCACAACCTATGACATGGGCACCGTTTTTATTACACCACTGTCTTAATTTAAATATATTCGATTCTGTTTAAACTGTAATGTTGTAAAATGTTATATTTATGAAACTTTCCAAAGAATATACATGCATTTTGAAAAAAGATATAACATTCTCTCTCATGAAACTGACTTTATAAAACTAAATTATGATGAATTTTTATTTGAGAAAAATATTTTTTTGTCCGGTATTAGAATTGAATTTTACCCTTGTCGCTGTATTACAAAGTGCTTTGTCATTCAACCATAACCAAGAAATTCACTGGCACAAATGAGCTCGTAAAATTCTCTGATTTACAATTGCACTTCAAATGCAATCATAATACCCACACCATATGTGGCACTTAGGCATTGTATAAGATCTGTTGTTATGCAAAGATGAGAATCTGATAAACAAACAAGAAATGTCACTGTTAAGTGTCACATGCCCCCCAACATGTCATGATGTCATGTTGATCATTTGTAGCAAGTATCATTAAAATTCATCTATGCATGACAAAGTTACAGGTCAGAAACGAAATCTCACATAAACTCAAAGTGTTGTCAAACAAACTGAAATTGTGACCTTGACATTTGAGGTACAGGTATGGGTCTTAATCGCGACACATCGTCATGTTCTGTTGATCATTTGTTGCAAGTATCAACAAAATCCATCTATGCATGACAAAGTTAAAGGCCGGAAACGAAATACCGGACAAAAGGACGGACGGACAGATGGACGGATGGACGGATGCTGCGATTACTATATGCCACCCAAAAATTTTTTTGGAGGGCATAAAACAAGTCAGACATATACAAGGCAGATCTGTACAGGTATATTTATAGAGTTCCATTTATCTGCTTGTCTGATATCTAAGAGTTATCTCCCTTACTTTTTAGGAGAATTACTACAGTTACAAAATATGGGGAGTAGCATTAGGTTGTAGCTTAACTTTAGAAAGAATAGAAATTTCTGTCTCTACTCAGATAATGCAGTACTTTATCTACTTTATGATGCTAGTAATTAGTAAAAATTGCCTGCCTATATCTGACAATGTTTAGTTTGGCATTTTACCCATCCTTCGATTATGAGAAAAATATAATTTTTTTGGTGAAATGGGAATATATTAATCATACATGGCTTATACGAGTGAATTTAGAATTAAACGACCTAACTGATCAAAGTCTTGATAGAAGCTTGGATTTGATATAAAACAAGAAAGGCGTGGATGTCCCTGCGGTACTAAAAATAAGTCGAAAAACGTCTACAACTCCTATAATATTTTAACATAATTATTGTCAAATATTGAAATATTGAACTTGAAATGTATTTTATAATCATGCATTAAATATTGATTTAATACATCAGACGCTATCAGAGGTTATTCACTTGAAACTAGTTTGCTGCAAGGACAACGAGCAAACGAACGGACAGACAGGGTTACTTAATATCTTATCATGATGAAATTGGGACCTGCTGTCAGATCATTTCATCTGCCTCTGAAACACATCACCACTGATTCAAGTGGTAAATTAAAAACCCAAGAAAGATTGGTTCTGTAAAAACTGACTGTCTGTAAATATTCAAACAAACAGACAATTATCAAAAAACAACAACACTATAGTGGTACAAGTTATTCGTACCCACAGCTAATTATGGGGAAAACCCAGCTAATTATGGGGAAAACCCAATGTGATACCAATCCTATTAAAATTCCACCAGAACTTCTGTCCCATACTAAAATAGATATACATGTATATATATATACATAATCTTATGATATCAAATTTTCCTGCAGATAAATGGAAAACTGCAAAATGCTTTGAGAAGTGAGATTTTCTATGTGACATGGTTTGAGACAACCCCTGACGTTACCAGCTCGGATCAAAGTACATGTCGTGGTCAACTGAGGAGGCGTAGTCATTTGAGGAGTGGGCATATATATGTACCAACTTGTCAATGTCTCCCACACTATAACAGTATACACATAGAATTAATTGCAATATGAATACCATATGGCTAGATTTGGGTACATATATACATACATGTATATAATTATATATATATCATTATAACAGCTTGTTTGCATCTGATAAATCAGCATGTTAAATAACCAATAACATTCCACTGGCATGATAAATGAGAGCAGCATGATATATCCATATATAAGGCATTTTGTCCCTATAACCGTCCAGGCAAATATTTCATCACAAGTATTCGGTCTTCAATACCGTATTTCAATCAATTCTGGGGCATATCAAGAAATAGAAGATTACATGGTCACAATTACAAACAAATTAATCAAATGGCCTGTGGAGAAGCCCGCAGTTGCATGTTTTTATTTTCTATATTACTTTTTCGTTTATTATTATTTGATAATGAGCTCAACTGTGAAAAAGCTCAGAGCTTGTATGAATCACTCCAAGTCCGTTTCGCCGAGTAGAACCAGTACCGAGTGTTGCTTTTGAGAGGTCATCTGGTCTAGCCATGGACCGAGTCTGTGACCATGGTGCTAACATTGCACTTTGTTTATTAAAAGGGAAACTAGTAAACTACATTTAAATTTCTTTCAAATTTCAGAAGGGTCACAGTACACCAATTGTGATCTTGTGACCCAATATGGATCTGTACTTTTTAATGAATACAAAAATAGTAAACAATTGCACAGTCCATGATGATTCCTTGTTCAATCTTGTGGATGATTTATTTTGATATTACATTCAAACTGTAGAAGTACAGCCATATTTGTTCAGTAAATATGCATCCAAAGTAAAATGAAAAGTGGGCACAATGTATTACCACCAGAAATACCAGACTTCTGTTAACAATATTACAATTACATTGCCTAAGGATCACACTGCTGAATTAACATGACATGGGCTGTCAATCAAACAATAATCAATAATCTAATCAGCGATCGATATTGATTCGAGTCTAACATTTACCTTGGACAAGCTGATGATTTTTAAGTAAACATTACATTGCATTTCCTTGGACAAACAACACCACATGGTAATGAGTGGGTGGAGAGATAGTCATTCTTATATCAGATCAATTCCCTGCTTACTGTAGGATTATTAAAATAACCACTTTAATGAGACGGCAGGAAGGGGTTAATAGGTAAAATCTTCCTTATACAAGAGACTGCCAGGCTTGGTTATAGGGACATGTATGGTATGCACAGATCCAGTGTCTAGCTGAAAGCACCCAAATGGCCATTCAGTAGCAAAATGTCTCTTAAATAAAGTTAAAATTGATAAACTATCATATTCTTTTTTTTTAATGAAATTTGACAAAATCAACAAAATAATCTGTATCTTTGAACAACTCTTATATAAACGATATGCAATAAACATCAAGTTTATATATATAAACATATATATATATATGAGTGAAGTTACACTCTTACATCTTTATTTTCTGGACTTATACATGTAGAGAAGGAAGTGCAACTCTTTAATGCTTTTTGAAAGCTAACATATTCACACACACTCTAGTTAAATCTCGTTTTCCATTTTCTTAACTTCCATTTATCTTGTCAACTAGCATTTCATGTTCCAGAAAAATTTGAATTTGGAATAGTTAATTTGCCAAATAAATAATCTTTTATGGGCAATTTGATCAACATTTTTTCTAGAGATGCACGTTTCCTATACTTTTCAATATTAGTCCTTGATATTTAGCTTGGAGATGCAAGTTTCCTATCCTTCTCTATATTTAGTTTGGAGATGCAAGTTTCCTATCCTTCTCTACATGAGTCCTTGATATTTAGTTTGGAGATACTTCTTCATGAGTCCTTGATATTTAGTTTGGAGATGCAAGTTTCCCATCCTTCTCCATGTAAGTCCTTGTCAACATGATTGTACTTTAATGACATTTACATAAAAAGTTATCATAATTTTATATGTTTTCTAATAAATTATAATTTTAAACTGTCAATCACTACTCAGGTAATCTATTAAAATTTGCTTCTGCTACTGAATGGCCACGAAAGCATAAAAAATCCATCTGCTGCCACTGATATAAAATAAATGTCCGGTTAAATACATGAATGCCTGTGTGATACGGGGTATAAATAAAACTCACCAATCAATTTCGGTTGTGACCGTTTTTATATTTCTTAGTCCTGTAGTGTAGTTAGTAGATGTAAACACAAACAGTAAAAGAGGGAACATATACCCAGGGATTTTACGTTAAAGGGACAAATGGCATTGTTGAAATTGTTTTAGTCATTGTCTGGTTTCAGAAATTTTATGTGACTGTTGGCACCAATGCCCGCAGTTATTGATCAGAAACCAATTTTTTAACGAAAAATAAGTTTATGGGCCATTTCTCCTTTATACACTTTCAAAAATAGAAAGAAAAATAATGGCCTCTATAAAAACTCTGAGATACGTTTATATCATTTACATCAGCTTTTTTCAAAAATAAAGTTCAGCGAAATTTTTTTATCAAATTTACCATGTGTCCCTTTAAGATTACTGGGGTATTATTCTATAATATAAAAATAATTATTTTACGGAAATTATTTGCACAAAAATACTTATTTAACTTAAAAAAAAAAAAAATCTCAGTTGGGACTGATCGTCGGATACCCACGTGCGTCAATCTGATACTCTACATCCATCACCCTTGGGATACTACATTAGCTTTATGTTGTTTTATTTGAACAGAACAGAACAAAATACAGCTAACGTTAACAACATCTTATCAAACCAGTGTTTAAATGAAACTAGTGTTGCGATTGGATAATGTTCCCTTCATGAAATCGAGAAGGAACCAATCATATGGTTGCATTGTGGCTTGGTAGAAACAACAGAAAGATAGTGTTATATCGCATCGGTGATGAATGTCGAGTGTCGGAATGGATTACACGAGGGTAGCGTACAATGTTGGGACTTAGACCACCTGAAATTTACAGCAACCACTAGTTGAAAATAACATTTTACCTACCCCTTAATTAGAAATCAACAATATCAAAATCCTGCAGCAGACGTCTATTTATATTAAATGTTCACACAAACTGTTCATAAGGCCAGATCTATAAAACAAGCATTCATATAATGGAGTCATACATATCTTCTTCCTTTACCTCCAGCAATCAATGAGCTGATTATTACAGGAAGTCTTGTTCCTGAGGGAGGTTTGCCCATGTTTTTAAACAAAAAAATAACTTTAAGCCCATTTTTAACAAGGGAAAACCATGATTTGTTTGTGTTTATTTTTTTTTTTATTTGTTATTAACAAGAGGAGCACCTGAACACATTTCATTTTACCATCTTTATTACAATCATACGTGTATATTACAAAATAAACCATTGTCGAATACCCACGAGTAATCCATTACGATACTCTTCATTGATGGATCGAGAGTATTGGAACTGCCACCCGGGGGTATCCGACAATGAATATATACAAGATACACTAAATGTGAGTAAACTCTTGTTGGATTTATTAACCGAGGTAGTTTCTATATAAGATCATACCTCCCATTTTCCTCCATTACTCCCCCACCTCCTACTTTCCTAAGGACACAGTGCAGTTATAAGAAGAACTACAGTAAACAACAAATACAAGAGCACGCCCATTATTATCAATGCTTGATAAATAAAGGGAGATAATACAGGTACAACATTTAGTTCACAATGGATTATTTCTGCTAGCTCAACATTTGAAAGGGAGATAATACAGGTACAACATTTAGTTCACAATGGGTTATTTCTGCTAGCTCAACATTTGAAAGGGAAATAATACAGGTACAACATTTTGAAAGGGAGATAATACAGGTACAACATTTAGTTCACAATTGGTTATTTCTGCTAACTGAACATTTGAAAAATCCAACAATTTTACAAGAATATCAATGGCTACGGCGAATAACTGCAGACTAAGTGTATCGTGTACGCGAGGTCGAAAGATATAAAACTCGTAAAAGTTCATAGTATTACAGATTTTAGCTAAAACCTACCAACAGATTCAAGTCTGGCTTTTATTGCAACATGGATTTTAACTAGTCGATTTGAGTTGGTTTCATCTTATAATTTTGTTAAAAAAGAAAAATTTGATTTTTCTACAGAACAGTAAAATAATTATATTATGTAATCATGTAGGTCAGATCTGGGTTTGCAGAAATAATCTATTGTACTGTATACAACACAAATGCAATCAGCCATATAAATCAGCTAGTGCAGAACTAATGCAACTTTTTTTTTAATTGCAGTTTAAAGTGATATTATTCTACAATACATGGGTTTGTTCTGTAATTAAAACAAACATTCAATGCAAGCTATATAGCATTTGCAATTCATTACTATTTGGCACTAACCCACGAAACGATGCACTTTGCTAGATTTCTATACCATGCATTCATATAAATATTAAATTCTGTCATAATACGAGGACGGGATACAGGCATTAAAATTTAGTATAAAAAATCACAAAAAACATGATCAACACCGCACATGCAAAATTTGTTTTTTAAATTAATTGGTTATTGGATTTAATATTTATTATTGGATGAAATACGCACTTCCTTTGCATTCGTTCCCTATTTTTCTGTATTATGCATTCTTCTGTCTCTTCAAGCCGACTGCGATACTGCTGTATAGTAGTGGAGGCATCTCCCCGCTGCTCCAGTTCAGTGATCTGTGATGCCAGGTCCTCTTTCTTGTCTCGCAAATCTTGCAAACATGAATACAGTTCACTATCTTCTTCCTCCTGAAGATACACAGTTAACATGTTATACAAATAACCAATCATCCTACAGATATACAGTTAACATGTTATACAAATAACCAATCATCCTACAGATATGCAGTTAACATGTTATACAAAAAACCAATCATCCTACAGATATACAGTTAACATGTTATACAAATAACCAATCATCCTACAGATATACAGTTAACATGTTATACAAATAACCAATCATCCTACAGATATACAGTTTACATGTTATACAAATAACTAACCATCCTACAGATATACAGTTAACATGTTATACAAATAACCAATTATCCTACAGATATACAGTTTACATGTTATACAAATAACCAATCACTCTACAGATATAAAGTTAACATGTTATACAAATAACCAATCATCCTATAGATATACAGTTACCATGTTATACAAATAACCAATCATCCTATAGATATACAGTTAACATGTTATACAAATAACCAACCACCATACAGATACCGGTATACAGTTAACATGTTATACAAATAACCAATCACCCTACAGATACACAGTTAACATGTTATACAAATAACAAATCATCCTACAGATATACAGTTAACATGTTATACAAATAACTAACCATCCTACAGATATACAGTTAACATGTTATACAAATAACCAATTATCCTACAGATATACAGTTTACATGTTATACAAATAACCAATCACTCTACAGATATAAAGTTAACATGTTATACAAATAACCAATCATCCTATAGATATACAGTTACCATGTTATACAAATAACCAATCATCCTATAGATATACAGTTAACATGTTATACAAATAACCAACCACCATACAGATACCGGTATACAATTAACATGTTATACAAATAACCAATCACCCTACAGATACACAGTTAACATGTTATACAAATAACCAAACATCCTACAGATACGCAGTTAACATGTTATACAAATAACAAATCACCCTACAGATACGCAGTTAACATGTTATACAAATAACCAATCACCCTACAGATCTACAGTTAACATGTTATACAAATAACCAATCACCCTACAGATAGCCAGTTAACATGTTATACAAATAACCAATCATCCTTCAGATACGCAGTTAACATGTTATACAAATAACCAATCACCCTACAGATACGCAGTTAACATGTTATACAAATAACCAACCATCCTACAGATACGCATTTAACATGTTATACAAATAACCAATCACCCTACAGATACGCAGTTAACATGTTATACAAATAACCAACCACCCTACAGATACACAGTTTACATGTTATACAAATAACCAATCATCCTACAGATACACAGTTAACATGTTATACAAATAACCAATTATCCTACAGATACACAGTTAACATGTTATACAAATAACCAATCATCGTACAGATATACAGTTTACATGTTATACAAATAACCAATCATCCTACTGATACACAGTTAACATGTTATACAAATAACTAATCATCCTACAGATACACAGTTAACATGTTATACAAATAACCAATCATCCTACAGATACACAGTTAACATGTTATACAAATAGCCAATCATCCTACAGATGTACAGTTAACATGTTATACAAATAACCAATCACCCTACAGATACGCAGTTAACATGTTATACAAATAACCAATCATCCTACAGATACGCAGTTAACATGTTATACAAATAACTAATCATCCTACATATACACAGTTAACATGTTATACAAATAACCAACCACCCTACAGATACACAGTTTACATGTTATACAAATAACCAACCACCCTACAGATACGCAGTTAACATGTTATACAAATAACCAACCACCCTACAGATACGCAGTTAACATGTTATACAAATAACCAATCACCCTACAGATATGCAGTTAACATGTTATACAAATAACCAATCATCCTACAGATACGCAGTTAACATGTTATACAAATAACCAACCACCCTACAGATACACAGTTTACATGTTATACAAATAACCAACCACCCTACAGATACCCAGTTAATATGTTATACATATAACCAACCATCCTACAGATATGCAGTTTACATGTTATATAAATAACCAATCATCCTTCAGATACGCAGTTAACATGTTATACAAATAACCAATCACCCTACAGATACGCAGTTAACATGTTATACAAATAACCAACCATCTTACAGATACGCATTTAACATGTTATACAAATAACCAATCACCCTACAGATACGCAGTTAACATGTTATACAAATAACCAACCACCCTACAGATACACAGTTTACATGTTATACAAATAACCAATCATCCTACAGATACACAGTTAACATGTTATACAAATAACCAATTATCCTACAGATACACAGTTAACATGTTATACAAATAACCAATCATCGTACAGATATACAGTTTACATGTTATACAAATAACCAATCATCCTACTGATACACAGTTAACATGTTATACAAATAACTAATCATCCTACAGATACACAGTTAACATGTTATACAAATAACCAATCATCCTACAGATACACAGTTAACATGTTATACAAATAGCCAATCATCCTACAGATGTACAGTTAACATGTTATACAAATAACCAATCACCCTACAGATACGCAGTTAACATGTTATACAAATAACCAATCATCCTACAGATACGCAGTTAACATGTTATACAAATAACTAATCATCCTACATATACACAGTTAACATGTTATACAAATAACCAACCACCCTACAGATACACAGTTTACATGTTATACAAATAACCAACCACCCTACAGATACGCAGTTAACATGTTATACAAATAACCAACCACCCTACAGATACGCAGTTAACATGTTATACAAATAACCAATCACCCTACAGATATGCAGTTAACATGTTATACAAATAACCAATCATCCTACAGATACACAGTTAACATGTTATACAAATAACCAACCACCCTACAGATACACAGTTTACATGTTATACAAATAACCAACCACCCTACAGATACCCAGTTAATATGTTATACATATAACCAACCATCCTACAGATATGCAGTTTACATGTTATATAAATAACCAACCACCATACAGATACGCAGTTAACATGTTATACAAATAACCAATCATCCTACAGATACGCAGTTAATATGTTATACAAATAACCAATCATCCTACAGATACGCATTTAATATGTTATACAAATAACCAATCATCCTACAGATACGCAGTTAATATGTTATACAAATAACCAATCATCCTACAGATACGCAGTTAATATGTTATACAAATAACCAATCATCCTACAGATACGCAGTTAATATGTTATACAAATAACCAATCATCCTACAGATACGCAGTAAATATGTTATACAAATAACCAATCATCCTACAGATATACAGTTAACATGTTATACAAATAACCAATCACCCTACAGATACGCAGTTAACATGTTATACGAATAACCAATCACCCTACAGATATACAGTTAACATGTTATACAAATAACCAATCATCCTACAGATATACAGTTGACATGTTAAACAAATAACCAATCATCCTACTGATATACAGTTAACATGTTATATAAATAAACAATCACCCTACAGATATACAGTTGACATGTTATACAAATAACCAATCACCCTACAGATACGCAGTTAACATGTTATACGAATAACCAATCACCCTACAGATATACAGTTAACATGTTATACAAATAACCAATCATCCTACAGATATACAGTTGACATGTTAAACAAATAACCAATCATCCTACTGATATACAGTTAACATGTTATATAAATAAACAATCACCCTACAGATATACAGTTGACATGTTATACAAATAACCAATCATCCTACAGATATACAGTTGACATGTTATACAAATAACCAATCATCCTACTGATATACAGTTAACATGTTATATAAATAAACAATCACCCTACAGATCTACAGTTGACATGTTTTACAAATAACCAATCATCCTACAGATATACAGTTGACATGTTATACAAATAACCAATTATCCTACTGATATACAGTTAACATGTTATACAAATAACCAATCACCCTACAGATACGCAGTTAACATGTTATACAAATAACCAATCACCCTACAGATATACAGTTAACATGTTATACAAATAACAAATCATCCTACAGATATACAGTTAACATGTTATACAAATAACCAATCACCCTACAGATATACAGTTTACATGTTATACAAATAACCAATCATCCTACAGATATACAGTTGACATGTTTTACAAATAACCAATCATCCTACTGATATACAGTTAACATGTTATACAAATAACCAATCATCCTACAGATATACAGTTGACATGTTATACAAATAACCAATCATCCTACTGATATACAGTTAACATGTTATACAAATAACCAATCATCCTACTGATATACAGTTAACATGTTATATAAATAAACAACACATACGTGATACATTAGGCAATCCTTAAAATATATTGTTTGCTGTGCTCATTCACTCACTCACTCAAAAGTGCAGCTACCCAAACTTTTTTATGGACTTTAAAAGTATTTTTTTTTCATGATTTCTGTCAATTTTTCTTTAAAATGACTATGCCTAAATCAACAATAAAATTAGCTATCAACCTACTTACATGAAAAAATACTGGGTCGGAGCACAGCAAACAAATAATGTTTTAAGGATGGCCTTAACCTATCATCTATCAGTACTTGAAACTGAAACATTTTAACTTATCAACGTATCGACTTTTAAAATGTTTGCTCAGAAGAATATGCATAGCCTGTTTTAACAAAGAATAACAAATTACAATCATTAAAGGTTGAATTTATGCCACCGTACAAATTACAGCCATTAAAGGTTGGATTTATGCCACCATACAAATTAGTCAATAAAGGTTGGATTTATGCCACCGTACAAATTACAGTCATTAAAGGTTGGATTTATGCCACCGTACAAATTAGTCATAAAAGGTTGGATTTATGCCACCATACAAATTACAGTCATTAAAGGTTGGATTTATGCCACTGTACAAATTAATGTCATAAAAGGTTGGATTTATGCCACCTTACAAATTACAGTCATCAAAGGTTGGATTTATGCCACCATACAATTACAGTCATTAAACGTTGGATTTATGCCACCGTTCAAATTACTGTCATTAAAGGTTGGATTTATGCCACCATTCAAATTACTGTCATTAAAGGTTGGATTTATGCCACCGTTCAAATTACTGTCATTAAAGGTTGGATTTATGCCACTGTACAAATTAAGAAGTTTTTTTTCAACTTGTTCAAGCTTAATAGAGAGTAGGGGATTATAATGTCAACACAGGGAAGGACAACACTATTCTATTATCCTACTTAGCAAAAGTAAGTGATAACAATTTTTATTAATCATTTATGTCAACATATGAACAAACAGCACTATTTATACTATCTTACTTAGCAAAAGTAAGGGATAATAATGTCAACACAAGAACAGACAACCCAATTTCTAATATCCTTCTTAGTAAAAGTAGGGACTATAAAGTCAACATATAAACCATACTATATATAAATGGATACTGTAAAATCTCTATGATTTTATTCCCTTTTTATTCGGGTTTTATGCCAAAAGTCATAGCCCTGCTATATTGTTGTGATCAGACTCTGCAGTGTTGATCACTGCCATAATAATCTTACGCAACAGGGTTTATTTTTTATTTGTTATAATTTGTTTTTTGTTTTTTTCATTTATTTAATATAAGCAAGCAGAAACAAATGAAACAATAGAAATAAATTGTTGACATTGTATTAAGTCCTTTTTAAAAAATATTCCATAATAAATTAATTGCTAGATTACCATCCCCGCATGCCCCCTAACTTTCATGCCGTCCTGACCCTTTTTTATTTTCATAAAAATAAAAATAAAAGAAATAAAAAATAAAATAAAAAAAAATTATTAAAAAAAAACCATCAAAAATTAGAAAAATAAATAAAAATTAAAATCCTCTCGCCCTCCCTGTTTTTAAGAAAAATTTGGATGAAAATCTAGCAATTAATTTATAATGGCCTAAAATAAACCAAACGCTATAAAATATCAATCAAAATAGAAAGGCGTATGAATATTTATTAAAGCCCGACTACCAGTACTTTAAAGTACTTTTTTTACCTTTGGATTTCTCATTTCTATATTCACAAGTAAAGAGGTCAGCTCCAAGGGCTCACTGTGTTCATTCTTCAATGGTACACTTCTGTAGCCTGTAATAAATTACAAAATTGGCTTATATTACAATAGCTGAACTTCTGTTGCCTGTAATCAATTACAAAATTGGCTTACATTACAATAGCTGAACTTCTGTTGCCTGTAATCAATTACCAAATTGGCTTACATTACAATAGCTGAACTTCTGTAGCCTGTAATCAATTACAAAATTGGCTTACATTACAATAGCTGAACTTCTGTTGCCTGTTATCAATTAGAAAATTGGCTTACATTACAATAGTTGAATTTCTGTTGCCTGTAATCAATTAAAAAATTGGCTGACATTACAATAGCTGAACTTCTGTAGCCTGTAATCAATTACAAAATTGGCTTACATTACAATAGCTGAACTTCTGTAGCCTGTAATCAATTACAAAATTGGCTTACATTACAATAGCTGAACTTCTGTAGCCTGTAATCAATTACCAAATTGACTTACATTACAATAGTTGAACTTCTGTAGCCTGTAATCAATTACAAAATTGGCTTACATTACAATAGCTGAACTTCTGTAGCCTGTAATCAATTATAAATGTGCTTAATTACAATAGCTGAACTTCTGTTGCCTGTAATCAATTACAAAATTGGCTGACATTACAATAGCTGAACTTCTGTAGCCTGTAATCAATTACAAAAATTGGCTTACATTACAATAGTTAAACTTCTGTAGCCTGTAATCAATTAAGAAATTGGCTTACATTACAATAGCTGAACTTCTGTAGCCTGTAATCAATTAAAAAATTGGCTTACATTACAATAGTTGAACTTCTGTAGCCTGTAATCAATTACAAAAATTGGCTGACATTACAATAGCTGAACTTCTGTAGCCTGTAATCAATTACAAAATTGGCTTACATTACAATAGCTGAACTTCTGTAGCCTGTAATCAATTACAATATTGACTTATATTACAATAGCTGAACTTCTGTAGCCTGTAATCAATTACCAAATTGACTTGCATTACAATAGTTGAACTTCTGTAGCCTGTAATCAATTACAAAATTGGCTTACATTACAATAGCTGAACTTCTGTAGCCTGTAATCAATTATAAATGTGCTTAATAACAATAGCTGAACTTCTGTTGCCTGTAATCAATAAAAAAATTGGTTTACATTACAATAGTTGAACTTCTGTTGCCTGTTATCAATTAAAAAATTGGCTTACGTTACAATAGCTGAACTTCTGTTGCCTGTAATCAATTAAAAAATTGGCTTACATTACAATTGCTGAACTTCTGTTGCCTGTAATCAATTAAAAAATTGACTTACATTACAATAGCTGAACTTCTGTTGCCTGTAATCAATTAAAAAATTGGCTTACATTACAATAACTGAACTTCTGTAGCCTGTAATCAATTTCAAAATCAGCTTACATTACAATAGCTGAACTTCTGTAGCCTGCTATCAATTACAAAATTGGCTTACATTACAATAGCTGAACTTCTGTAGCCTGTAATCAGTTACAAAATTGGCTTACATTACAATAGTTGAACTTCTGTAGCCTGTAATCAATTACCAAATTGACTTACATTACCATAGTTGAACTTCTGTTGCCTGTAATCAATTAAAAAATTGGCTTACATTACAAAAGCTGAAATTCTGTAGCCTGTAATCAATTAAACAAGAGTTGTCAGAAAACAAATCTCGCTGATAGGATAAAACTCACCACCCGTGCAAAGATTGAGATTGGAGGCAAACACCAAAACTTAAACGCAACTACACTCAAAACTTTAACGTGAGTGTCTACAGACGAAAAATTAAGTCCAAAAAGGACCATAACTGTGGTAAAATGCAATCCAGAGTTATGGTTCTTGTCTTTGTGTGTTCCACTGATAATGGTGAGCACACATGCAAAGTTTCATTCATATCCAATAAGTGGTTGCATGGATATCTTACCTGATAAAAAACTTTAACCTGAAAAATTAAGTAAAAAAGTGGCCATAACTCTGCCAAAATGCAATCCAGAGTTATGGTTCTTGTCTGTGTACGTTCTACTGATAATGGTGAGCACACATGCAAAGTTTCATTCATATCCAATAAGTGGTTGCATGGATATCTTACCTGATAAAAAACTTTAACATGAAAAATTAAGTAAAAAAGGGCCATAACTGTGCCAAAATACAACCCAGAGTTATGGTTCTTGATTCTGTGTGTTCCATTGATGATAGTGAACACACATGCGAAGTTTCAGTCACATCCAATGAGTGGTTGCATAGATATCTTAAACTTAAATGCAAAAGTTTAACCTGGGTCTCTACAGACGACGATGGGGTTAGGACAAAAGCTCTCCTTGGACTTCGTCCTGGCCAGTTAAAAATTGGCTGACATTACAATAGCTGAACTTCTGTCGCCTGTAATCAATTTCAAAATCAGCTTACATTACAATAGCTGAACTTCTGTAGCCTGCTATAAATTACAAAATTGGCTTACATTACAATAGCTGAACTTCTGTAGCCTGTAATCAATTACAAAATTGGCTTACATTACTATAGCTGAACTTCTGTAGCCTGTAATCAATTATAAGTTTGCTTATATTACAACAGCTGAACTTCTGTAGCTTATAAATCCATTTCACAGTTGATAGATATCAACTCAATTTCTGTAGCCTATAAATCAGTTACACATTTTGTATATATTAACTGAATTACTGTAGCCTATAAATGAGTTACCTAGTTTAATTGGTAGATATTAATCAGTTATACATTTCTTTAGCCTTAAATCTGCAGCCTATAAATCAATAACACAATCTGAATTAATGTCATTTAGTAATTTTTTAGACTCTTATAAAGAGAAGTAGGATCAAATCTGAAAAAAACTTTATTTTCTGAAAGACGAAATGGCTAAAGTACCTGAGCGTAGACACTTTACTGGATAAGTAGCCTGTCCAAGGAAATTTGGTTCACCGAAGACATCTTCATCTTGTACGACAAATCTGAGCAATGCAACGTCAGGACAAACAATGTCAAATTCTGTATTTTCTCTATTCCAGACTGGGTTTAATCCATTGTCCGCTGAAAAAAAAAAAAATTGCAGTAAAACCTGTGTCAGGTCACCTCTATTAAGCAGCGATTTGTGTTAAGTAGCCACATTTGCTAATTCTCATTTCTATGCTTTCAGATCAAATTAACCCTGTATTAAGCAACAACTGTCTTAAAAGGTCACTTTTACTGTTTCTCAATGACTGGCTGCTGAAGACAAGCTTGACTGTATTACTACTTTTAAAGTGACACACCAATATTGATCAATTATCAATCATTGCCGCTTCAGAAAATTATGTTTGTTTGAATATTCAACATCTTTTTATACCATCACTGCTGTTACATCAATTTTTATTTATTTTACATCTACCTATTAATTACCAGGGAAAATGTTGTATATCAACATCAATGTTATTTTCTGGACTCGTTCGGTATTTTTTTGCTCAACCTCAGATTTGTACAAACGGTGAGACAAATACTTACGGGCAGTGACAGTTTTGAATTTACTATTATCACAATCTAGTCCTGCAACTTCTATCTCAACAAATGGACTGACTAAGCCACGCTTCGATTTCTTCAAATGTCTGGCTCCTATAACCTAAATAAAAATAAACAAGAAATGTCACTGTTAAGTGTCACGTGCTCCCCAAATTGTCTGTGAAAAATAACAATATATGATATAATAGGTAGTGATGTATCCATGAATATCAAGAGTAAAGCACTAATGTTTCAGACTAGACATGCAATTTCATGTTGGTTTTTTTTTTTTACATTAAGCATGGCCTTGACCTTTGTGTAACCTTGACCTTAACATCTGATGTAATGGTCTGGGTATTTCAACAGTTAAATGCAGGTGAAACAGTATCATGACATGCTGATCAGTTGTGTCAAGCTGTTTTAAAATCCCCTAAATGTAAGTGTTTTTGAAATCCATCCATGTATGATAAAGTTAAAGGACAGACTTGAAATCTCAAACAGATTCAAAGTGTTGTCATACATACTCAAAGTGTGACCGTGTCAAGGTTTTACTTATGACACGTCCTCATGTCATCTTGATAAATTTAGCCAAGTTGAAGACAAAGTCACAGACCAGACATGCAATATCAAGCAAATTGAAAGTGTGACCTTCACCTTTGAGGAAAGGTTCTGGGTCTTACATGCAACACTTAATTATGTCATGTTGATCAGCTGGGCCAAGTGTTTTTAAAATATATCCATAGATGACAAAGTTACAGATCTGACAAGAAATCTCACACAGACTGAAAGTGTTGTCAAACAAACTCAAAGTGTGACCTTGACCTTTGAGGTACACATGTGAGTCTTACACGTGACATTTTGTAATGTCATGCTGATGAATTGAGCTAAGAGTTTTTGAAATTTATCCATAGGTGACAAAGTTTCAGACCGAACATGAAATCTCAATCAGACTGAAACTGTCATCAACCAAAGTTAAATTGTGACCTTGACCTGTGAAGTGGGATTCTGGGTGTAAAGATGGACGACGGACGACAGACAATGGACGACGGACACCAGGCAATCACAAAAGCTCACCTTTGAACCTTTAATGGCTCAGGTGAGCTAATAAAAAATATTACTCCCCCCTTTTAAAAAAATTTCAATGATAATCTAGCAATTCATTTATAATGGTCTTACCATTTATAATTTTGTTATTATTAAAAGTTAAATTATCAAAAACAATTCATAAAGAAAATAAAATCATTGAAGAAAGCATAAAAATATTTTCATCTGATGAAAAAAAAATGAAAAAAATCTCTTTTGATTGCAAAATTTTAAATACACTCAGGTTCCGTTATAATGCGTATCTAGGATTCCACGAATCCATGAATGAAAACGCGGACCGCATTATAGAGACAATTACTTTGAAAAAAATTGTTGTTAGTTATTCACACCAATCGTACTGTCAGACTCTTAATTGAATGGTATTGTTTGCATTGTAATGTTATACAATGTGTTTTTAGTTACATCAAATACACTTAGATATGTATATAATTAATAAAAAAAAAAGAAAAGAAAAATGCTTTGGCAGCCTTTTCGGTTTATTAATAACCCGGAATTAAAAAAAAATGGTGACTATGAACTTCAATTTTAACTCAACGCTATTAGTGTTAAAATATTAAAAAAAGATTCAAGAGTATAAAATAAAAAAATAAAAATAAGTTTGTGTTAATAATATACTCGCGGTGTATTTATACCGTATATCGTCGGCCATAAGTCGAATTTTTCAGACTCCAAAATCACTCTCTGAATCCCTACTCGACTTATGGCCCCGTCCTAGTCCCGAGTGATGATTTTTTTTACCAACGGTCAGCTCCTACTGAAGTTTTGAACGTCGAATTTCAGTTTCAGCAACAGTCTATATGAACAATGACACCAAAGTGCGGAATTGAATTACACTCTTGTCAATCAACTATGCATCTCGCAAACACAAAGGATGATTACGTCATACGTGGAAAGTTACTTTGTTCATGGAAAACTCTGATTGACAGTTGAAAAAAATGATCGGTTTCAATTAGACGCTTGATGTTTTAACTCTATGCAAGGGAAACCTTGATCTTGGTCAGCCGAACGATTGCGTTGCCTACACGGGGTGTAAACATATATACCGAAAATTGCCTTGGGATATTTGGGTCAGAAGTAACCGATTATTGCAATTTGCATTCCCACATATGTGGTGACACTTATCCACGGATTACAGAATATACCAAATATTCAACAGAAGACTGCATTTGTTTGTCGGCTGCATATTTGCCGTTGATTCGATAACGGTACATGAACGTATACATGCGTAAGGTCAGTTGTGAGTGCAGGCAATCGCTACTGTAGGAATTTTAATATTTAGGTGACCCAAATCTCACCCACTTCCTTTTCGAAAATTCTGGGTCGACTTAAGGAAGGGTCAGTGCAAAAAACTGAGATCTGAAGGTCAAAAAGTCCCCTCGACTTATGGCCCGACTCGCCTTATGGCCGACGATATACGGTACCTGTCAACCCCTAGGTTGCTTATCACAAAGTTTGTATTATGGCTTTCGTGTTTGGCGCTTGTCAGCATTTATTGAATCGCTCAGATTATTACAAACTGTTGATACTCAATGCTGGCATGAATCAATCACTTAAACTATCCTTTAAAACACCATGAGGTAAAGGTTATAACAGTATGTTCTAATCAAGGCTTATTGGTGAGCAGAAGATGAGCGATGAATAAAAACATGGCGACGATATATTATTTGGTTGTCATTTGATCATTTGCTCAGATTTTCAAGTTTTAAATCATAACATTTTCCCCTCCACCCCCTCCGAAAAAATGGGAGCCAACCAAAAACTGCGTTATAACGGAATTCGCTTTATACTGAACCGCGTTGTAACGGGACCGCAGTGTATATACACATGATGTAAGAATCTTCATGACGGTAAAGGAGAGGAAAGATAACATCTTCTTGATGTTTTATGAAGAAAAATAAATAAATTTATTTTCCCGGTAACTTAAATGACTGATAAATGAGAAGTTCAGAGTCAATTTGGCAGACACAATTCACAAAGCATGATTTCACTCATAAAAAGCGAAAAATCAAAGCAAAGTTTCCATTGGTTGTGTTGAGAAAAAAATTCAGATGAGCACTTTTCCACTTCAGAATCACACGCAATGAAATCTCTGTGATAAATACGATTGCAGTTCTACATAGGAATGACATAACCGAAACAGCCAAATTGCCCATTCACAAACCTCTTTGTGGCGATTGGTAAACCATTTCCGAGACATTGACAGACATGTACCGAATACCACCCACCCACCAACACTTACTGTTATGGATATTGTGAGCGGGTCAACATTGATGGACTTCTTGTCGAATGGAGAGTAATCCTCTGTTCTCATACAGTCCGGCTGCAGGACATAACCACACCTAGAGAATATCAACAGCATTGAAGCATTTAGTATTGTGTGTAAGTACTGACACAAAGAATTAATATCATCATAAATCACAGGCAATTGATTTCTTGTACATAAACTGTAAGTTGTAAGTAATCTTGGACGTTTAAACATGTTTTGATCATGCAAAATCATCTTGAATTAAAGATATAGCGGTTTGAAGGAAAATTTATTGTAATTTTTTGTTATTTTAACTGCTGCAGTATACAAATTTGGTAATCGAAAGTATTTCAACAATTTTAAAAACAAATTTCTGGGAATGGTATTGTTTCGATGAGAATTTCATTCTGCAATGCAAGAATTTTGATTTGTGTTCCCGTGATGAATGGAAGTTAAGATAACTGAAATCGAGATATTGCGAGATTTTGCGTGAATACGGGAGCGTTCACAAAATCTCAATCAGATGTCTTTCTTTCACTATATATTTCCTTGGTTTCACTAAACATCTCAACTTCAGATTTTCCTCAACTCAATATTTTTTAATGTTACAGCTCCATTTACATTGATCAGTTTGCATGTTTTCCTCTGCCGGTGAGTTAAGATGTGTTCCTTCTTAAATTCTGTGTGGACATTTAAAGTGTAATGAGTTCAAGTAGTTATTTAGAGAAATTGAAAATTCTGAGTTGAGGAAAATCTCAGCCCCTGGCACTCACTAACCTTCGCCAGTATGTTTGGCTTTGAAACGCTTTCTCCACAGAGCTATTCGTGAATACAAGAAACAAGAAACTTTATTTTGTGTTGGATGTACAACTATGAAACACTAGTAGAACAACTGTCCTTCCGCAAGTAACTGGAAAGTTTCTCACATAAAGTTTTTGGAGCAAGCGGGACTCAAACCTACAACCTTAGCGGTGTGAGGTAAATGATCTTGAGACGACGCCTTAGACCACTTGGCCATGGAGGACCCCACAGATGGTTTATTGATGAACTTTTTATCCGGTATTTACAATCCTGATTACAAACTTGTATGTGGCTGAGTAGGGGAGTACTGAACCTTTGATTGGAGTCGTGGGTTTAATCCGCCACCTTGGTCGTGTTGTGTCCTGACTTTAAGCAAGATTATTTTTTACAAATGCTTAATACAAGCTCTTCCCAGGCAAGACTTCAAACATGATTTGTTCTTGTTGTAAAAACTTGCTTCACAGTCAATGTAAAATATCTTAAAATCTAGAATTGTGGCTTTTGGCACAAATGCCTCTGCTATTGATACCATTTTTTTTTGTACAAAAATAGAGCCAAAATGTACTATCATTACTCACATCCTATTAAGCTGGAAACGCCCCTGATTAAGTTGCATAGGTCTGTCTGGGGTCTGGTAGTTGAGCGCACACAGCTGAGACCCACAATTCCACATGGTCATCGGATCATAGTTCGAAGAATCTACACGCGGACCCTTCGGATACACACGGCTTAACTGCCGCCGATTGTACGTGAGAAATGTTAAGGACAATGACACTATTCAGAGTAACGCTGCCTTTAACATTTTATACTTGAGCCTTGCTATCCTAACAGTCGTAAGTTGCGAAATTCTTAGTGCAAAATTTTACAAAAAATAACAAAAAGAAATCAAAAAATTCATTAGTTTCACTCACATCATTTTACTAACTTCTGTATGGAAAACCTTGTGAAATGTATTCTTTTTAAAATTTGCAAAATAATACTGCTCAAATGGAACTCACAATTTGTTAATGTAAAAATCTTAAAGACTTACGAAAGTTAGTAAAAAGGGCCCCTAGTGCATGTAATCGCCATTTAATTCAAAATGGTATCAACTATTTCCTATTATAACATGTAGCAGTTAATACTGGAAGGTGGAATCATGTACATGGAGGATCCAAAAAGTTCCGGTATGACTATAGCAGTAACTGTGTTAATTTTACCGGTAGTTTATATTTGCATTTTTTGACATAAGGCCATTATAAATTAATAGCTTATCATCCAAATTTTTCTTAAAATGGGGGAACGGGAAGGGAGGATTTCATTTTTTTAAAAAATTTTTGTTTAAAAAGAAAAAGGTTTGGGGCAGCATCAAAGTTAAGGGGAGGGCAGGGATGATAATCTAACAATTATTTTATTATGGCCTAATGCAGCTTCATCTAAAAATAATAAAATTTGATATCATATAACTGGATACTAATACTAACACAATTAATAGCCTTTATTTGTTAAAGATGTCAAATCATATGATTTACATAATATGTGCATATTTTTTGTACATCACAATCATAGATAAACGGCTTCTGTGTACATGTATTGCATCAACACTTTAAATCAAAGGCCTCAAAGGCCTGAGGGAATGCTTGCTGCTTGTGTTAATTCTAAAATGTAGGTTCGGGAAATTGGAAAACTTAGTTAGATTTCTGATATGTTAAGTAAGAAGGCAATTCGTTGGGATTTAGAAAAAAATGTGTTGTGTTTGATATTTTTTTTGTGTATCTGTATAAATAATCTCCTGCATACCATACAGAGTCCATATCAATACTTTATCAACAGTAGCTATCAAATGGTTTTAATATTGCATTTGCAAAAAATGCTGAAAAACATGGTAAACACTGTCTTCCCTGACAAAATTGACTAAATATTCAATGACCCTGGTGAAAATTAACATTTACAGGGAATTTTGTAAACTGGTAACGTGGTGGTCCAGGAATCCTTTCCACATCTCCACATAAAAGTTATCAACATGAACAACCTACATGAAAGCTTGACAAACAAACCTTCATATTCTGACGTTTGACTTTTTGATAGAGTATTGATCAAATGAGTCATCTGAACTCTTAACGTGTCCAACTCCTCAAGCAAAAATTTCAACGATTCAGTTCCAGATATATATATATTATATTTTAACTTCAACTCCAGATTTTGTTTTTCCATGAATCATCTTCAGTCTGGCAATCATATATTTTGTGCTACAACTCCAGTCAATTTTAATATCTCCAGTTCAATAGTAATGATTTATGGACAACATAATGCATTCAGCACAAAATGTTCCTTGTCTGAAAATATAACGCACATTATCCAGAACTCTTTGTCAAGAACAAAACAAACATGACCTACTTACAGATTTACGTGAATATCGATTTAGTTATGTTCGATTCTCATTTATAAAGCTTTCAATCAACAATAAAAATTATCAATGAATTGCATTATAAATGGTTTTGCGAGACCTAGATTTAATCAATCTAAAAAATACAACACAGACACAACAAACATAACGGTCGGATGACCTTATTAACGGTTAAATATGTTTGGATAAACTAATTGGCAGCAAAAATTGAGTAGCAATACAACAGTATATGATAAGGGTAAATATATATATGAAATTATGAATGTATATTTAAATCAATTATTTTGAGCGGTGGATCTGTACATCAACATCAAAACACTGCTTGCATAAGATGACAGATCGGCGCGTTTTTCTGTCAACAACAAAAATAGCCCCGAACCTAATTTCTTTATTTTACTATCAAAACCAAAGAGGACATTCAACAGTGAATGAAATTACACTAACAATCACTTTTTACTCAAACTACGAGTTATTATATCGAAAACATGTCAATATTTCACCCTGTCAATGATTACAGTCGAATGATGTAAGAGATTATAGCCCCCCACCCGATGACGTCACTATGCATAGTAGTAAATGCGTAAAACAAATTTTTTATCAATGAAAATTGCCGCGTTTTTTATAGCATAGCGAGATAAGTGTTTTCTTCCGCATTTAAATGGAAATTGTATGCTTCACATATCGTATCTTTGAATTTTTATACAGAAAAAAATCCGCAATAAATAAAAAAACTTTGAATCTTTTGTTGTATAATATGTCCTCTTCTACAGCAAATGTGTTTTGAAACTTGTGAACTACTTTATTGGTCGGATGAATATGGCGGATCCTGCCATACGTTACCTTTATAACAGATTGCTAGGGCTACACGACAGCTAAGGAAGTCAGAGCTTTGCCAGCCTTCCAAAAGTAATTCATAATATTCATACAGAAACCTCTGCAGGAAATGAAATTATCAGTGAAAAATTAAAGAAATTTGAATTGGTAGCACATGGAGTGCACAGTTGAATGGTAGAGCATTGGACCTAGGATCAGAGGGCCGCTGGTTCGATCCTCTGCTATGGCAATGTGTGGTGTCCTTTAGACACTTTATCAACATAATTTTATGCTGGGTACTAGTTCTACCCAGGAAGATTTCATGCATGATTTGTCCAAGTTGTCATAACTTGTTTCACAATCAATGTAAAATAAAAAAGTTTTAAACAAAAAATATTCAAAAGGATATTGTATAAACTGTTTGGCTTTTGATTTGGTACATAATTTTTCAGCTTTGGTTTCTTGGAAAGACGACATTTCCTGATAATTGCTTGGTCCAGATGCTAGTTCTGTAAAATAAAATTGAAAATATATTTCATATCTAAATGTGTATGACATACAAATGACAGTTTCTGTTTTTTCAAGGAAAGGGTCCTCAGTGGCCGAGTGGTCTAAGGTGCCGTCTCAAGATCACTTACCTCTCACTGCTGAGGTTGTAGGTTCAAGTCCCGCTCGGTCCAAAAACTTTATGTGAGAAAGTTTCCAGTTACTTGCGGAAGGACGGTCAGGTTCTACTCAATCTGACCCAGTCTAAGGTCTTTCATCACCAGTAAAACTGGATATGCCATATATAACCTGAAATGTGTTGAAAATGATGTTAAACCCTATTAAAAAAGGTATTTCCAGAAAAATTAAGAAAAAGCATCAGAAATACAATGTAATGTAAATAAGCAAGACCTGCAATACAGCTAAAATGCAAACATATAATTATTATAATTATTATCTAAAATGCAAACATACATGTATTATTATTATCTGAAATGCAAACATATAATTATTATCTTAAATGCAAACATATAATTATTATCTAAAAAGCAAACATATAATTATTATCTAAAATGCAAACATTTATGTTAAAGCTTTTTAATCTAGGATGTGGTGTAGTAGAAAGATGTTGGACGGTTATGCCATAGGTCGCAGGTTCAATACCAGACTCAACCTGATGGTCTCTATTTAATAGCACCCAGTACTTTGGTAATTCTACCTAGAAAATTGTCAATGAGTTTGTACTTGCCAGACCTAGTTAGCTCAGTTGGAAGCACATCTGACTGTCACTGCGAGTCCTATATGTAACCACAGCCTCCTTAATGATTGATAAATGACATTGCATCTTATTGTCATTCGTATCTTACTTCTGATTCAAGTGGGAAAGTTATCAGTTACTTGCGAAGATGGGTGCACTTGTGTACTAGTTAACCTTTCAGGATCCCAGGAAACAGTGGTAAGGTCAATTGATCATCCGCGATGGCATAAAGCTGATGCTTAATATTCATACTTAAAGTTCGTACTTACTTTCTAGGTCAAGCTGCACTGCTATACAATACACAATCAGGTCAGAGAATTCCTGTGCTATCTGCTTCTTTCTCTCCAGAATTTTAATATTAGTTTGCTGAAAGTAAAATTCAATTGCTGAATAAAAAAAGCTGCACTATCTCCTCCTTTTGTTTCAGTTTTCAAATCACAAATAAGGATTAGCTTTAATATTAATAAAAAATGAATCAAAGAAGAATGAATGAATCAAAGAAGTTTAAAGGCACACAGAATAATGATGAAGATTTTACTTATTCTAAGGCCATAATAAATTAACTGCTAGATTATCATTAATTTTTTTCTTAAAAAAGGGATGTGTGGGGAGGAGAGGATTTGGTTTTTTTTTTTTTTTGTTTTTTTTTTAGGAAAATAAAAAGGGTTGGGGCGGCGTGAAAATCAGGAGGTGGATGGGAATGATAATCTAGCAATTCATTTATTATGGCCTGATCTATACAAATCTGATCTAAATCCAAACTGAAATATTTATTGCCAAATAATTATTACCTTCTTAAATTTATATACTTAGCACCTTTAAAAAGGCAAGTTTTTGAACATTGAATATATTTTTTATCCCAGATCTAATATCATTTTTATTGGTCATATATTTCATCTGCAATTAATTCGTACATTTGAGAAGAAATTGTTAGAATCAATTAATAAAAATAATTCAAGAAAGTTTTGTCTTTGTTTATCATCTAAATTTGATACAATACTCAAATACTTGCATTTTTTAAAGGCGTTAAGTATACATGAGTAAAATGAAACTTAAAAACAAAATTTGGTATTTCGTTAGAATTTTCTCCACCAAACTGATTTTAAAAACTAATGAAATTAAAACAAAAACTACTTTAAGACATCAATGAAAATTAAGATACCTATAGGTAATCAAAATATGATGTTAAGTCAAAAATTGATCAAAATTGTCCTGTGTCCCTTTAAAGCATTGCATCTAGACAAATTTGAAAAATGCAATTAATATAGCTAGTGAAAAGTTTGAACTGAAGCAAAATAATTATTAAATTAATTAACTAATTATCTACAGTAATTAAGCAACAGTAGAATCTATTGTTATTTAAATTACATGCCATGTGATTTGATCATGAGCCATGAGGTAGTAGTGCATGTATATTTATATTGTTTAATGTTGGTAGTGTTTGTAATAATTTTTCAGCAGACGACACCTATTTTAATGTGCAGTGAAAACATATCTAGTCATAATGATCAAAGTCAGTTTCATTTCAAAGAATTATTATTCACACAGCAAACAAACGCACCAAATTAGGACATTATAAATTAATTGCTAGATTATCATCCAAATTTTCTTAAAAACAGGGAGGGCGGGAGGATTTTATTTTTTATTTTTGCTTTTAAAATAAAAATTTTATCTTTATATATATACATGTATATATATTTTTTTGGAAAATAAAAAGAGTCGAGATGGCATGAAAATTAAGGGATGGAAATGTATGATAATCTAGCAATTAATTATGACCTTACGTATTAATTGACTGTGAAGTTCAACGGATTCCCCCCAAATGATGTCACTATATATCTAAGCTCTGACAGTGATCTGTGTGCATTGACACATCACTAGCCGATCTTTGGTTAGTTATTATAGCGTAGGATGGTTAGAAAGCACCAGGACTTTTTAACATAGATATGCTCATAAAGTGTTTCTTATTTCACACGTCCTTTAAAATTAAATTGTTATAAACTTAAATATGTAAATACATAGTTACATACAAACATAATCTTCGCCTTCAACTATTTTGTACCCGAAATAGTGGTGGTGATAGCAGGAATAATGAAAGAGATGACAGCACAGCAGATTCAACAAAACCACTCATGTTTGGACAAATAATATGCTAAAATGCTGTTTATGGGAATAAAAACTGGAAGTGCTAATAACTTGTTACAGAACAATTTTGATATAAAACAGTTCTAAGGAATACAAATTCCAGAATTCATGCGTAAATGTAGCTTCCAGTTGAACTTCATTATTACTTTGGGTAGTAATAGAGAATTATTTCATTTTCACTGTACAGGATCTGTGGATTTTTTTATATCCATTTCCTCTTCATCGAATAGTGGAGCAATCAAGTCTCTTGTAATATTTAATGCAGTGAGTATTGAGCAGTTCTGACTGTTCAGCTTATTATTTTTCTTTAAGTTCTTTCATTATTACAGGAAATAATGATTTTAGTTCAGTTCATTATATATTCTGCAGGGAGATATGGGGAAATCAACATCATGGAATGAGATATCAATTTAATTCATTATTATTGTAGGTAGTGCCTAAGCAGATGAGTTTATTATTATTGTAGGTAGTGCCTAAGCAGTTGAGTTTATTATTATTGTAGGTAGTGCCTAAGCAGCTGAGTTTATTATTATTGTAGGTAGTGCCTAAGCAGTTGAGTTTATTATTATTGTAGGTAGTGCCTAAGCAGTTTAGTTTATTATTTCTGCACGTAAGTTCATTATTACAGTGAATAATGATTTTCATTCATTATAACTGCTGGCAAATATTGGGAAATCAACATCATGGAATATGAAAACAATTTAGTCCATTGTTAATACAGACAGTGCGTGAGTAGTTCAGTTCTTCTTTATTTCTGCTAGTAAGTTCATTATTGCAGGAAATGAAATCATTATAACTGAAGTGACAAAATATAGGGAAATCAACAGCATGGAACAAGAAATCAATTGAGTCCATTTTTATGTCAGGCAGAGCTAAATCAGTTTAATTCATTATTTCTGCAAGTAAGTTTATTATTGCAGGGAATAATGATTTCAAGTTCATTATAACTGCAGGGAGATATTGGGTAATCAACAGAATGAACAAGAAATCAATTTAATCCATTGTTATTGCAATTGCAGGCAGTGCCCGAGTAGTTTAGTCCATTATTTCTGAAGTAGGTTCATTATTGCAGGGAATACTACTTTTAGTTCATTATAACTGCTGGAAGATAGGGGTTGCAGGTACAGCTTAAGCAGTTTAGTTCATTATTTTCTGCAAGTAAGCTCATTATTACAAGGCATAATACTCTTTGTTTATTTAACTGCATGAAGATATGAGGCAATCAACAAAATCGAATAAAAATTATTTCTTTACACAGTTATAGCAGGAAGAGTTTCAGAACATTATTTTTGCAGGTCAATCTTAGTCCATAATTGCCGGGGAAATAATGCTTTCACTTCATTATAATTGCAGGAAGGGATTTGCTCTAAAACTCCAGAGATGTTTTTCATCTGCACAACCAGTGATGACAACAAATGCAATTTGATACAGTACCCTACAAACCTGCTACCATTGTGCAATTCAGTTTGCTCTAAAATGTGCTTACTATCCAGATATCAAACTCAGCCAGAAATGCCATAAAAAAAAAGGTCAAACTGTCTTCAAAGTGCACACCTGACAAGACCAATCCAAGGATACAAATAACTTTAAACCACATTACTAATAAACCACAGTCAATTGACAAATACAATCAATGAGTAATTCAATAAATTTATCAATGATATTCCAACTTGTGTGAATTTAATTGCACATTTTTCTATATCAAATTAAACCTTGCCACCATATGCTACCCAAACTGCAATACTGTGTTCACTTTACCCTTTTGAAAGTTGTTCGTAAATTTTTTTTGAACTACAAATCATAAAATCAATAGTTTGAACACTTGGTTTAAACTTATTTATTTTTCTTTGATTGTCAAACAAGTTCTTACAACTCAGACAAATCCCTCTTAAGTATTCTTGTTTAGAACCAGTACTTAGCATATGTGGAAAAGTCTTACTCAAGGACACCACACATAGCCGCGGCGAAGGATCGGACCCCCGACCTTCCGATCATGGGTTGGTGCTCCACTATGTACACTTAGAAGTAAACGGTTGATAATGTGTTTGATAATAAATGCTTGGATAAGAACAAACAGGTTTATTTATATAATAATATAATAATAGGTAATAAGGACTGGCTATATTATTTTTTTTACTTACCTTTCTGCTAGTTATTGCAATATTGTTTATCCCTGACCTTTCTATGTTTCTATAAAAGACTCTTCCGTCATTAATTTTGACTATTCCATTGTCTTTTAGAAAGGGTGTTAATAATAAAAAAATACTGACCCCAGTCAGAGCCAAATAATACTGACCCAGGTCGGAGCCAAATTCTGACACAGGACTAGTCAGAGCCAAATAATACAAACTCGATTCGGACTGCAGGTTATTTAAATAATACTGCCCTTGGTCAGACATTGAGTTATTTAAGTAATACTGCCCTTGGTCAGACATTGAGTTATTAAAATAATACTACCCTTGGTCAGACATTGAGTTATCTAAATAATACTGCCCTTGGTCAGACATTGAGTTATTTAATAATACTGCCCTTGGTCAGACATTGAGTTATTTAAATATTACTGCTGCCCCAGGTCAGAAATTGAGGTTCTTAAATAACACTGGCCTGAAATTGAACAACCATTGTCATATATATACATAAATTGTAGTCCTAGATTGGCAGTAGTCCATCACCTCAATTGAAAGAGTTTATTAAGGTTGTCTTGAATGAGAACAAGACTTAAGTATCTTGAGGCAGTGCGTAAGATAAGTAATCTTGCAGCAGCATAAGAGGTAAGTGATCTTGCAACAGTACCAGAGATAAATGTTGCCTGAGAAATAAACAATCTAGAGACAGTGATCTAGAGATAAATGATATAGAGACGGTGATCTAGAGATAAATGATATAGAGACAGTGATCTAGAGATAAATGATATAGACAGTGATCTAGAGATAAATGATCTAGAGACAGTGATCTAGAGATAAATGATATAGAGACATGATCTAGAGATAAATGATCTAGAGACAGTGATCAAGAGATAAATGATCTAGAGATAAATGATTTAGAGACAGTGATTTAGAGATAAATGATCTAGAGACAGTGATCTAAAGATAAATGACCTAGAGACAGTGATCTAAAGATGAATGATCTAGAGACAGTGATCTAGAGATAAATGATCTAGAGACAGTAATCTAGAGATAAATGATTTAGAGACAATGATCTAGAGATAAATTATCTAAAGACAGTGATCTAGAGATAAATGATCTAGAGACAGTAATCTAGAGATAAATGATTTAGAGACAATGATCTACAGATAAATGATCTAGAGACAGTAATCTAGAGATAAATGATTTGGAGACAATGATCTAGAGATAAATGACCTAGAGACAGTGATCTAGAGATAAATGATCTAGAGACAGTGATCTAGAGATAAATGATTTGGAGACAGTGATCTAGAGATAAATAATAGATAAATGATCAAGAGACAGTGATCTAGAGATAAATAATAGATAAACAATCTAGAAACAGTGATCTAGATATAAACAATCTAGAGACAGTGATCTAGATATAAATTATCTAGAGACAGTGATCTAGAGATAAATGATTTAGGGACAGTGATCTAGATATAAACAATCTAGAGACAGTGATCTAGAGATAAATGATCTAGAGACATTGATATACAGATAAATAATAGATAAATAATCTAGAGACAGTGATCTAGAGATAAATAATCTAGAGACAGTGATCTAAAGATAAATAACCTTGATCTGATAAGATAGTGTCTAAGATATATAATTATGACACATTTCCAGAGATAAATGGTCATTACACAGTGTCTGATATAAGTGATTATAACACAGTGCCTGAGATAAATGATCATGACACAGTGTCTGAAGTAAGTGATCATGACACAGTGCCTGAAATAAATGATCATGACACAGTGTCTGAGGTAAGTGATCATGACACAGTGCCTGAGATAAGTGATTATGACACAGTGCCTGAGATAAATTATCATAACACAGTGCCTGAGATAAGTGATTATGATACAGTGCCTGAGATAAATGATCATGACAGTGTCTGAGATAAGTGATCATAACACAGTGTCTGAAGTAAGTGATCATGACACAGTGCCTGAGATAAATGATCATGACACAGTGTCTGAGGTAAGTGATCATGACACAGTGCCTGAGATAAGTGATTATGACACAGTGCCTGAGATAAATTATCATAACACAGTGCCTGAGAAAGTGATTATGACATAGTGCCTGAGATAAATTATCATGTAAATTATCATAACACAGTGCCTGAGATAAGTGATCATGACACAGTGCCTGAGATAAATGATCATGATACAGTGCCTGAGATAAACTATCATAACAAAGTGCCTGAGATAAGTGATTATGACACAGTGCCTGAGATAAATGATAATGACAGTGTCTGAGATAAGTGATCATGACACAGTGCCTGAGATAAATGATCATAACACAGTGCCTGAGATAAGTGATCATAACACAGTGCCTGAGATAAGTGATCATAACACAGTGCCTGAGATAAATTATCATAACACAGTGCCTGAGATAAGTGATTATGACACAGTGCCTGAGATAAATGATCATGACAGTGTCTGAGATAAGTGATCATGACACAGTGTCTGGGATAAATGATCGTGACACAGTGTCTGAGATAAGTGATCATGACACAGTGTCTGGGATAAGTGATCATGACATAATGCCTATGACAAGACATCATGTACCCGAGATAAACAATTATGACACAGTGTCTGAGATAGGTAATCATGACACACTGTCTGAGAAAGGTGATCATGACACAGTGTCTGAGATAGGTAATCATGACACACTGTCTGAGAAAGGTGATCATGACACAGTGTCTGAGATAGGTAATCATGACACACTGTCTGAGAAAGGTGATCATGACACAGTGTCTCAGATAAGTGATAATGACACAGTGTCTGACATAAGTGATCATGACAAACTGTCTGAGATAAGTGATCAAGACACAGTGTCTGAGGTAAGTGACAATGACACAGTGTCAGAGATACTTGATCATGAAAGAGTGTCTAAGATAAGAGATCATGACACAAGAGTATTGTGTCTGAGATAAGTGATCATGACACAGTGTCTGAGATAAGAGATCATGACACAGAGGTTTGTGTCTGAGATAATTAATCATGCCACAGTACCTGAGATAAGTGATCATGCCACAGTACCTGAGATAAGTGGTCACGACATAGTGTTTGAGATAAGTGGTAATGGCACAGTGTCTGAGATAAGTGATCATGACACAGTGTTTGAGATAAGTGATCATGACACAGTAACTGAGATAAGTGGTCATGACACAGTGTCTGAGTTAAGTGGTCATGGCAAAGTGTCTCAGATAAGTGATCATGACACAGTGCCTGGAATAAATGATCATGACACAGTGCCCAAGATAAGTGATCATGACAAACTATCTGAGATAAGTGATCATGACACAGTGCCCAAGATAAGTGATCATGACACACTGCCCAAGATAAGTGATCATGACACAGTGCTGGAGATAAGTGATCATGACACAGTGCCCAAGACAAGTGATCATGACACAGTGCCAGAGATAAGTGATCATGACACAGTGCCTGAGATAAGTGATCATGACACAGTGCCTAAGACAAGTGATCATGACACAGTGCCAAAGACAAGTGATCATGACACAGTACCCGAGATAAGTGATCATGACACAGTGCCGGAGATAAGTAATCATGACACAGTGCCCAAGATAAGTGATCATGACACAGTGCTGGAGATAAGTGATCCAGACACAGTGCCAAAGATAAGTGATCATGACACAGTGCTGGAGATAAGTGATCATGACACGGTGCCTAAAATAAGTGATCATGACACAGTGCCGGAGACAAGTGATCATGACACAGTGCCCAAGACAAGTGATCATGACACAGTGCTGGAGATAAGTGATCATGACACAGTGCTGGAGATAAGTGATCATGACACAGTGCCCAAGACAAGTGATCATGACACAGTGCTGGAGACAAGTGATCATGACACAGTGCCGGAGATAAGTGATCATTACACAGTGTCCGAGATAAGTGATCATGACACAGTGCTCAGGTTAAGTGATCATGACACAGTGCTGGAGATAAGTGATCATGACACAGTGCCCAAGACAAGTGACCATGACACAGTGCCGGAAACAAGTGATCATGACACAGTGCCAGAGATAAGTGATCATGACACAGTGCCCCAGTGCCCAAGACAAGTGATCATGACACAGTGCCCAAGACAAGTGATCATGACACAGTGTCCAAGACAAGTGATCATGACACAGTGCTGGAGATAAGTGATCATGACACAGTGCTGGAGATAAGTGATCATGACACAGTGCCTGAGATAAGTGATCATGACACAGTGCTGGAGACAAGTGATCATGACACAGTGCCGGAGATAAGTGATCATGACACAGTGCCGGAGATAAGTGATCATGACACAGTACCTGAGATAAGTGATCATGACACAGTGCCGGAGATAAGTGATCATGACACAGTGCCGGAGATAAGTGATCATGACACAGTGCCCGAGATAAGTGATCATGACACAGTGCCCAAGATAAGTGATCATGACACAGTGCCTGAGATAAGTGATCATGACACAGTGCCGGAGATAAGTGATCATGACACAGTGCCGGAGATAAGTGATCATGACACAGTGATTCAAAAATGGCCAAAGATGACACTGCGTGCATCTGAAAGATGGAAGCTTTCAGGCCAAATGACTGAGACTCACGCCACCATACATTGCACTTATAAACAGAGCATTTAAGAATTTGCCATTACCACAAATAACAAGTGCACCATAAGTATGTGTAGACGCTCGTCTTTTTTCAGTCCATAAAGTAGGTCAAGGTTCGAGAAACTTTTTCAATGTGAACCCAAACTAAGTAACAATCATTAACCAAAAATTTATAGCAATTTAGTGAAACTTAGGTAACTTAGCTATATACATTGTTTAACATGATATGAATGTGTTTATGAAGTTAAGTGACTATAATATATGCTGTTTGTTCAAAAAATAATTAATAGTGAAAAAGCTGAGCTAAACATAAAACTTTAACTGGCACACATTGACAGGGTCAGGAAATAATTCTTAAATTTTTAAAAAAAAAAAGAGGCAAGCTAAACATTACGGTCTTACAAAAGTATTCCATCATTATGTTATACATGGATGATTGACACACATAACAATAGGTTGTAGAACATTTGAATGAATGAATGAATGAATGAATGAATGAATGAATGAATGAATGAATGAATGAATGAATGAATGAATGAATGAATGAATGAATGAATGAATGAATGAATGAATGAACCTAGAACCTTGATACCTGCAGAACTGCAAAGTTTCAGCAAATTCTATGATATCACTCAAATTGTCGCTTCTGACGACATGCATGAGCCACAGTGGTCCTATTCTTGCCATCACTCATGGCTCCCCGAAACCACACAAGGGTTGATAATTAAACCACAATAGTGAACATGGCAAAAAATGATTAAATGAACATGACACCCATTCCGAGGATTCCTACCCCTCCGCAGAGATCGGCAGTGATTCTATTCTTAGCTGAAACCACACGGGCTTAGAACATTTGAATATACATTATAATGACAGTACTGTGTGCATTATGATGGGTATAATATGTGCACATATAAAGGAGATATTGTATGTTTACATTATAATGACAGAGTGCTGTGTGCATTATGATGGATGCATGTATAATGGAGATATTGTATGTTTACATTATAATGACAGAGTGCTATGTGCATTATGATGGGTATGATATGTGTGTGTATAACAGAGATATTGTATGTTTACATTATAATAATAGAGTGCTATGTGCATTATGATGGGTATAATATGTGCATGTATAATGGAGATATTGTGTGTTTACATTATAATGACAGAGTGCTGTGTGCATTATGATGGATGCATGTATACTGGAGATATTGTGTGTTTATGTTATAATGACAGAGTGCTGTGTGCATTATGATGGATGCATGTATAATGGAGATATTGTTTGTTTACATTATAATGACAGAGTGCTGTGTGCATTATGATGGATGCATGTATACTGGAGATATTGTGTGTTTACGTTATAATGACAGAGTGCTGTGTGCATTATGATGGATGCATGTATAATGGAGATATTGTGTGTTTACATTTTAATGACAGAGTGCTGTGTGCATTATGATGGATGCATGTATAATGGAGATATTGTGTGTTTACATTATAATGACAAAGTGCTATGTGCATTATGATGGATGCATGTATATAGGAGATATTCTGTGTGGTGGGTGCTGCTTATATAGTGGCAGGAACAAAAGTCTTTAACAAGTATAATAATCATTTCCCCAATCATCCCAGAGAATCTAATTTTAGAATGTATTAATTTTTCCTATTAACACAACAGTGACCATGTTAAAGAGACAAAAAACACACGGCAAAGTTAGCCACAATCACACATGTATATGGGGCTTATATGAGGAGTGGGGTGGGGGGTCTTGGGGCATTTAAAGGGCAGAGAAAATAATTAAATTTAGCAACCATTCTGTGATGTCTTATTAACTTATTTATTCTACATCACCTGTGTAATTTTATTTTTAGTTCTTTTAAATGGTTTGTTTCAATATTTAGCATGATTTTTACGCCATCAAGGGCTAACAGAGGAAACACAACATTTTAATGCGTTTGATAGATTTTTATGCCCTTAAATGGTCAACAATGTCCTCCATCTCAATCCTTAGAAGTGGTCTGGAAGTGGTCTAGAATGTCTACTATAAATTGGAAATTTTAAGGCAAAATTTGGGATAAAAATATACTTTTCGCTACTGGGAATATAGCCCAATACACAACACCTGAATACCTCAGAATGAATCTGAGACGAACCACCATCCTTCTGCAAATAACTGGCAAACTGCTTTGCATGAAGTTCAAGGGTCGAGCTGGGCTCAAACCCCTGACTTCAGTGTAAGGGGATAATTGATTGTTAGATGGCATGGCAGAAAACGCTCTGACCAAGGAGCCTCTAAACTTAAAACAAATAAAACTCAACTTTTTTTCTGTACTGAACAAAACGGGAATTAAAACATTGTTTGAGGAATCAACACATGTCATGGCAAGTATCCACAATCAGTCCCTCGTCTCACTGGCAGCATACATTTGTTAGAAAATCATGATTCTTACAATGTTACATAATGTTATTATGATGTTGGTTAAATATTCAAAAAGGACAAACAATATGGGGTGGAATGTAAAAAAAAACCAGTTCTCCATTAATTCTTTCTTTGTTCAATACATCAATAAAATTATCTGTCACCTCCTTGGAACACTAGATTTATAAAAAGGTTTCTGTTTGACCAACACTTTTAAGTATATACTTAACTATTTAAAAAATTAAATCAATGAAAAGCAGCATGATGATCATGATTTTAGATAGGTTCTGCTAAAAATGCATGCGGTTTCTTATCAAAGAAAAGAAGCTCAATGATCATGATTTTAGACTGGTTTGACTAAATGTACATGTCATTTCTTATCAAAGAAAAGTAGCTTTTTAATCATGATTTTAGACTGGTTAGACTGAATGTGCATGTGGTTTCTTATCAAAGAAAAGCAGCTCAATGATCATGATTTTAGACTGGTTTGACTAAATGTACATGTCATTTCTTATCAAAGAAAAGTAGCTTTTTAATCATGATTTTAGACTGGTTAGACTGAATGTGCATGCGGTTTCTTATCAAAGAAAAGCAGCTCAATGATCATGATTTTAGACTGGTAAGTACTAAATGTGCATGTTTTTTTTTTCTTATCAAAGAAAAGTAGCTCAATGATCATGATTTTAGACTGGTTTGACTAAATGTGCATGTGGTTTCTTATCAAATAAAAGCAGCTGGATGTTCATGATTTTAGACTGGTTTAACTTAATGTGCATGTGTTTTCTTATCAAGAAAAGCAGCTAGATGATCATGATTTTAGACTGGTTTAACTTAATGTGCATGTGGTTTCTTATCAAAGAAAAGCAGCTGGATGATCGTGATTTTAGACTGGTTTAACTTAATGTGCATGTGGTTTCTCATCAGAGAAAAGCAGCTCAATTATCATGATTTAGACTAGTTCGAGTAAAAATGCATCTGTTTTTTTGGCATTGATTATATATAGTAAATAAAAAAGCAGTAAAAATTCAGTTAAGTTTTTAATACATATATATCATTAAGTATTTAAGTAAACTTAAAGAAAAAGTTGGTGAAACAGAGGCATGTCCTTATTCTTAGTTTTACCAAATTTCTTAAAGATAGCTATAATACACTTATCTACTGTTACACAGAGATTACAATAAATGTCTAGAAGTACAATCATCACTAGGCAAGCAAGTGTAACAAGATGAGAAATAGAGAAAAATATACAGGCAAACTGTGAAGACTCCGCACCTAAACGGTGATTACACTCTTGGCAACTTACTGCCAGAATTTAATCCATTAGCTTTGAACTTACAAAAGAAACCCAGGAACCATGAAGAATCTTAAATTCCATAGAATTTGGCTACCCAGTTAGTTCAGTCGATAGCACATCTGACTATTTATCCAGGGGTCACGAGTTTGAATCCCAGTTAGGCCACAGTCTCTGTGATGACTGACATACGACGTTGCATCTCATTATCATCTATCTCTCACTGATGATTCAACTGGGAAAGTTATCAGTTACTTGTGGAGAATGGTGTGCTTGATTACTGGTTAATATTCCAGAACCCCAGGAAAGAGTGGATATGTCACCTGATCATCTGTCAGCCCCTGATGGCAAAATAAATGATGCTAAATATTTAATCAATATTCGATCAATCAAAAAAAAATGTCACATCTAAGGGACACAACCTATTAATAAAAGTTTTAGACAATAAACAAAGTAAACCCTTTGTGCAGCATTGATTTTTTTTTGTAAAAAAATAAAATATACATGTATATATAAAAGAATAATTTGCATTTAGAAAGAACCTTGATGAAGGAATTATTTCAAAGGAAGCATAGGGTATACAAAATTATTACCTGCCGTAACATAATAAGGTGCTGAAAAGCAGTTAGGTAAAAGCTAAAGTACACTTTATCAACGCCCCTCATTTGCATATAATAGTTTAGTGCGCATAAGTGAACCAAAGGCTTTTCATTCTACATGAACCAATACATTTAAATAATTAACTTATTAGATTTTGTAAGAAAATATTATGCAATTTTTATAGCTCAAACTGTTCTTCACTATTGTGTCCAATTAATTTTACTTCAAATAATTTATGGTTATTATCACGGTGGTTCTAGAACAAAATTGTTGGCTTCAGTGAAATATCACTTTTAATTTCACCAAGTGAGCACTGGTCAAGTGGTATGGTCAAGAGGAACTCAGCCGCAATTTGACATGCCAATTATAGTGTTCACAAGTGACATTTAACAGATTTTTCTCAGAAACAAACAACATTTTCCATATTTAATTTACTTTATTATTTTATTACTAAAAACAGTGAAATAAACATTTGTTAATTTCACTGATTCAAACAGTGAAATTATCAAAAAATAATTCACTGAGAAATATCTATAATTCACCTAAAAAGGAGAAAATAAATGACGTTCTCTCATTGGTCAATGCCAAACTTGTCATTTACTGATGTATTTGCCATTTAATATAGGCATATCAGAACGTGATTACACAATTAGATTTAATTTAAATGATCAGATAATATATTTATACATGTATATATCAACTAATTGATCCAATATAAATCTGAATGAATGCATACACGTGAAAGTGACACCAACCAGGAAGTATTGAAGGAATGTAGAAGCTATTACTATGTATTAAAGATAACAGCAAATTAACAGGTCTGAAAAATCACCAAAACAACAATCAATTTGATGATTGACAACTATCTTGATCAACAAGAGTTGTCAAGAGGACAACAAAGCTCGCCTATGGGATAAAACTCACCACACATGCAAAGATTGAGATTGGAGTCAAACACTAAAACTTAAACGCAAAATAACGCGAAAGTTTAACCTGGGGGTCTACAGACGCTTGATGCCACTGATGCCGGGGTCATGGCAATAGCTCTCCTGGACATCCGTCCCATCAAGCTAATCATAAGGATCACAAAAATTTTAGTTTGATAAAGTTTAATATGAGGTAAAAAATAAACGTTTTTGTGGAACGACACAAATATAATTATGCAATACATGTACATGGTAATTTTAAAGTTTCATAAATTTTATATTTATTGTTTGCAAATTCAAATATTTTTACCTGACATTTAACCTTAATGTTGATGGTTCTGTATATAAACAAATACACATGCTTTCCAGAAAAAAATGTTTATATTAAATTTAATTAAAAAAAAACAAACCCAAAGAAACACATTGATAAAGAATGTAATTTTGTGAACAGTCCAAAGCAATCAAATTAATGCTGCAATTGAATGTGTGAATTATCTTATAAATTTCATTTGAATTTCAAAAACAACAAATTATTTGTTGATTTCAGAAGGTTGGCAGTGTCTATTCTAGGAATAAAAAACTAGGGGGGAAATTCCATCTTATGTTTGAAAAATAGGGGTGGGGGATATAAAAAAACAACAGGAAGGATTGTATATTTTAAGCATAATTTGAATTGATTTACAGTTAATACACCACTAGCTTTAATCGTTATGAGCATTCAATAAACATTTGGTTGTAGTTATATATTGCTAGTGTACACTTTTTTTCCAAATACAAACAGCTTGGGGTAAAGATAAAAAGTCATGCCTCCATGTTTTAATTGGGGTTAGAAAGCTGTGCATGTCCGACTCAATACCTTATACATTAAAATGGCTAACACTTTGTAATGAAAAGTTTCATTTAAGCAAAAAATTGTTCGTATTAAAACTTATTGAATAAAGAAAGAACACTAGGTTGCCACTAACCTGGTCATATCCCCCACCACCTCATTAAACGTTAAAGGCATTTCCAGTGAAGTGGATTTAAATTATGCAAAATGAAAAAGTAGCCGAGCAAAGAAACCACATGTAAATGCCATACCACAAACTGAAATACCTAGCCGACCGTAATATGACACACTGTCTTGTCCCAGTGAGCACTGGTGTGATGTTCTAAATCGAACCATAAATATGCAAATTATAACCCCAAAACAAAAGAGAAACTATCTTTGATGAACAGACCAAACTCATTTGCACTTCATATCGTCTTGGGCTGGTTAGCATTTGTGTTTATTTATTTAAAAATCCAATCATAACTAAAGAAAATATGGTCAGGACAGCAGTGGACCGACCTACAGAGCTGTGACCTTGACCTTTGGAGAACAGACCCAAGTCATTCACATGACAAATCATCTTGTCCTAATAAACATTTGTGCTGAGTTATTTAAAAATCCAATAACAACAAAAGAACATAAGGTCCAGAGAGCAGGGGACCAATGGAGCTGTGACCTTGACCTTTGACGAAAAGATCCAAGTCAGTCACATGACACATCATTTTGTCATAGTGAACATTTGTGCTAAGTTAATTTAAATTCCAATCACAACTAAAGAAGATAAGGTTCAGAGAGCATTAGACAGAGGGAGCTGTGACCTTGACCTTTGACAAACAGACCCAAGTCATTCGCATGACACATCTTGTCTTAGTGAACATTTGTGCCAAGTTACTTAAAATTCCAATCACAACTAAAGAACATACAGTTCAGACAAGAGAAAACACAGTGTATGCATTGGATTTCCAAATTCTTGACCTTGAGCTATGACCTAGACCTAGACCTTTGACGAACAGACCTAAATCATTCGCATGACACATCATCTTGTCCTAGTGAACATTTGTGCCAAGTTATTAAAATTCCAATCACAACTAAAGAAGATACGTTCCGGACAAGAGGAAACACAGTGTATACATTGGATTTCCAAACCATTAAACTATGACCTTGACCTTTGACAACAGACCCAAGTCATTCCATGACACTTCGTCTTGTTTAATGAATATTTGTGCCAAGTTATTTAAAGTTTCAATCACAACTGAAGGAGATACTGTGAGGACAGCAGTGGACACATGCAGGAATGCATGCATGCACGCACGCACGGGTGCAGCCTATTTCCATATCTCTACGAGCGGTGGCGGAGGATAATAAATACCCTAGTGATTATGGAAACAATTTTGGGTGATTTTTCAAATTGTTTGTCTAGTTCATCAGTCTTGTATTTTTTTTTTATGTGCTTGTAATTTCAACTCGCATTTTCTGAAATTATCTCACATTTTGTGAGCACGCCAGTTCTTATTATGAATCATACAAACGGCAGAACTTACTTTCAGTTTCAAAACAAGAAAATCTACAATTTTTGAGATAAAGCTTTGCCAATTTATGCTTGAATTGGTGAGCACTGGTTTGCACTGATTATACGTGATTTGCGAAAAACTAGCGCATATCGTAGAAGAAACACTGATTTGTTGTTTTGTGGATTTCTCAGACAAGATTAAGCATCATAATCAGAGGAGAGAGAGAAAGAGAAAGAGAGAGAGAGAGAGAGGCTAATGTTTTTAATATGAACATTCTGTATTGTTGATATTACGGAATACAGACCCGATCAGAGCGTTGTTGCTGAAAACATTTAGTGTTTATGTTTTATTTCTTATTAAACAAAACCATTGCATGTTTTGACTAATTTTCATTTGAATATTAGCCATTAGTTGTTTTTTTTTTTGCAATGAATTTTTTCATTTCCCTTTTTACAAGATTTTTTATTCCACAAAGGGATGCAACTTAATAAAAAATAACCACAACAGGGACATAGACCTCAAACTGATAGTTCCCAGAAAGGGGAGTTTTCCAGACAATATTTCAAATCATGAAAATACACAGACGTTATTTTTAACTTAGTCAAAAATGATAGAACAGGAATGCAAAAGGGGTATTATGCAACTAGACCTCACACTGAGCCTTCCTTGCTCAGCCTTCCCTTCCGCTAAATTCGATCACAGATGACAATTGGACAGCACAAAAACAATATGTCTTCCTGAGATGTGGGGCAGAGTGGGGAGACATAATTCTCATAATATCATATCTTGCTAATTATAATATTACCATGTAAGACTGGTTCCTGACCAAATAAAGATTATTAATAAAGAATTATTAAGCTACTTGTCAAAGATAAGTTTAGATGTTAGAAGATTTAATTAAATCTTAAACACACATCACCTAAAACAAGCCCATGACCTCTGATTTAGATTTAGGGGCTCTACCTTGAGACCATGTGGGCCACCCAATTTTAAATAACTAAATACAACTTATAGAACTATTAGAAGAACTGAAGCCTATAAAGCATTCATTTACTTCGTACAAAGAATTCTTATCTCTCCAAATGAGAATAATAATTTGTGACAAACATAACAGTACCAACTACTAATCAATGAATTTTATATAAAAACAATAACAGAATGACATATGCAAATATTTGCATCAGTTTATAATGAAACCTAAAAAGAATGACAAATGCAAATATTATCAGTTTGACTGAATTTCAATAGACCAGGGACTCAACGATGTTTAATTTAAGTTTCAATATATCTACGGTTTCTTTATTATATTATTATTATACTAAATTTATACAGCACATTTTTCATGTATACATATTCAAGAGTGTTCAAAGGTGTTTCTTACCCGACAACAGAAATTTAAATTAGCGCGTCTCGGAGGGAATACTGGCACTGAGCAATTGTATGCGGGTATGGTTATTTTAAGCACAATAATGATTACATAGAAACTTTGAAAACAACTTTAAATATTAATTGAAGGGAAATGAAAATGTTCCTAAACCAGCTGAAAACCCCCCCCAAAAAACGAAAGAAAAATCAAGAAACATAAACGAGTAAAAAGTGAGCATTCCTTTCTGCATTCTTGACAAAAAGATTGACTGAAGTTTAAAGATGTTTCAGTAATTCTTCTGGTAACTTGTAACTTTAAACTAGAGTCATGGTTGTCCCACGAAAAAGATGAACAACAAGAAATATTCTCCTGATCAAGAATTTTCATGCGTTTGGACTCAGAACGTGAGCCAGGCTATTTCAATAAACTATAATCTTTTGATTCCACTTACGAAAGATTCAAAATATGTGTTAGTCATTATAAACTAAGGAAACTCCATCTTGATTCTGAGACAAAATAATTTTTGGAAAATTTCAAAGACATTGACATACGAGGAAATTCAACAATTCAAAATTATTGGGAATATATGCATACCAACAAGTTCAGTTGATATCGAAACTCTAATCTGATGTATTACTCCATAAATTGTTCTTTAAAAGGTGAAGAAATTCTTAATCTTTAAATAACATGTGATCTAAAGGTGTACCTGATCCTGCAGGTTATCTGCACACATTCGAATGTTGTCTATCCAATCCTTCATGTCTGTTTCAGAATCACAAGCGACTTCGAGGTGCTGTGATATAGAATGACTGAACAATCTAAACAAGCAAGGCTTGTCACCTCGCCCTTGAAGTACCTCTGTAAGAAATAATGTTTGTTTGGTTGAATATTCATATCTATTTTATGTCTTCAAGGGCTGAAAATCGATCAGTTAAATAAACCGCTCTTTCCTGGGATTCTGGAAGGTTTACCAGTCCCACTTGAATTAGGCGTGAGAGACAAAGGACACTCAGAAACAATGTAAGAAACAAAGATCACAAATAACCATAATAACCTGGTCTTTGAGTGATCATGACAAACATAAATATATTAGAGGAAAAATATAAATAGATGTATCTAACATAGATGACATACAAGAAGTATCCATTTTAGGGCTAACAATTATTTTGTAAACATCAAGTCCAACTAGCTCCCTTATGCACTGGTATTTAACATGAAAAAGGCTCTCACAATATGTGTGAACAAGAGTTACCCTATTCCTGCCATCACTCATATGGCACCATGGAAACATACTGGGGTTGGTAATTCAATAAGAATAATGAAAATGACAAAAAAAAAGCTAAAATGAAAAATCCCTGCACCCCTCTGCAGAGATTGGATATTGGGATCATGAGTCAGATTGTAATTTTTTTAACAGGTTTAATGCCATTTTCAACACCTTTCAGGTTAAATATGGCATATCCAGTTTTATTTGTACAGGAAGACCTCAGAATGAATCTGAGTAGAACCACCGTCCTTCCACAAGTTACTGGCAAACTTTCTCAAATAAAGTTTTTGGAGCGAACGGGACTCAAACCTACGACCTAAGTGAGAGGTGAATGATTTTGAGACAGCACCTTAGACCACCTGCCCCTGGAGGACCCTTGAATAAAAACAAACCATTACGCTTATCATTTTCAAAATATGCAGACTGGGATTGACTTATTTTTAGTTACAAATGTTACTCAAGTTATTTACATGTATGACTCAACAAACCTGTAATGCATCCCCTCACATCTAGGGCCCCCTTTTGCAGGGAACCAAGTGGGGCCGTCTCAGCAGAGTCATCCTGCGGCTCAATCTCAGCCACAAAATTGGCTGGGAACCAGTATTGCTTTTTGTCACGATAATCGCCACGCCACCTACAAGATTTAATTTACATTTAATATACTTTTTGTTCGTTTTTTCCTTGCTGTACAACAATTCTAAGACAAGTTCTAATTTGTAATCAAGCTTAAATAAATCATGGCAGTATGCTTTTTTTGTTACTCTAAACATTTAGCCAGGCCAGTAATATATTAATATATTTAATCATATTAATGCAAAATGTCTTACCATCCGGAGTCGTGCTTGTTAACATTTGTGATGACGGACCCCTTACAGAGAGAGAGCTCATCATCCCGGTTTGCCTCGTAGTCATGTAACGCCTTCACTTGTACCTACACGAAAAGTAGTTCCTCATAAACAAACAGTTTCAGCGATAATGTATGAAATTGGAATCCTTCTCTTTTGCAGTTACAGGAATGTTCCATTCAAAAGTTAAAATAACATACTTGAAGATTTCGCTTTTTTAAGTTTGACAAAATAACACTATTAACCTTTTTCAAACTACAAAATGAAGCTTTTGTTTTCAACAATAGTGATCTAGAATTCAGTTTTAAACAAATGTTAATTTTGTAGATTTTGTATAAAGTTGAAATATAAAGATTTTGCTTTAAAGGTCAATATCATGTTAATATTTCACATACGTATTACTTAAAAATTCATTATTACAATATAAGTTTACTAAGGGATACTAGAGGGCCTCAAAATAGATTAATATCAAACTAATTGCGCTGCCCTCTTTCAAATAAAAGAAATACTTTATTTTCTCATTTATACATTCACTCATCAATAGAATGTTAACTTTTTACAAATGAATTTTCCTTAGGCTATTATATATTAATCGCTAATTTTCATTCATATTTTTCTTAAAAAGTAGGGAGAATTTTTTAAAATTTTTGATTATCTAATTTTTTGTTGCTTTTTAATTTTTTTAAATTTTTTTTTTATGAAGTGTTGCATGCCCCCCAAATGGTCTGTGAAAAATAACAACATATGTTATAATAGGTAGCTATGTATCAATGAATATCAAGAGTAATGGACTGATGTTTCAGACTAGACATGCAATTTCATGTTGTTTTTTTTACATTAAAACATGACCTTGACCTTTGTGTAACCTTGACCTTGACATCTGATGTAATGGTCTGGGTATTTCAACAGTTAAATGCAAGTGAAACATCATCATGACATGCTGATCACTTGTGTCAAGCTATTTTAAAATCCCTAAATGTAAGACAAAGTTACAGATCAATTGTTGATCAATTGAGCCAAGTGTTTTTGAAATCCATCTATGTATCATACAGTATGATAAAGTTAAAGGACGGACTTGAAATCTCAAACAGATTCAAAGTGTTGTCATACATACTAAAGGTGTGACCTTGACCGTCGTCATGTCATTTTGATAAATTGAGTCAAGTTAAAGTCACAGACAAGAGACACAATATCAAACAAATTGAAAGTGTGACCTTGATCTTTGAGGAAAGGTTCTGGGTCTTACATGCGACACTTAATTATGTAATGTTGATCAACTGAGCAAAGTGTTTTTAAAATTTATCCATAGATGACAAAGTTACAGACCAGACACGAAATGTCAAAATGACTGAAAGTGTCAAACAAAGTTAAATTGTGACCTTGAAGTGGGAGTCTGGGTATTAAGTGCAACATGTCGTCATGTTATGTTGATCAACTGCAGCAAGTATTTATAAAATCCATCTACACACGACAAAGTTACTGGCCGGACATGAAATCTCACACAGACTGAAAGTGTTGTCAAACAAACTTAAAGTGTGACCTTGACCTTTGAGGTATGCATGTGGGTCTTACATATCAGTTGTCATGTCATGTTGATGAATTGAGCCAAGTGTTTTTGAAATGTATCCATAGGTGACAAAGTTACAGACCGACACTAAATCTCAATGAGACTGAAAGTGTCATCAAACAAACTTAAACTGTGACCTTGAACTTTGAAGTGGGAATCTGGGTGTAAAGGGCAACAAATCCTCATGTTATGTTGCTCATTTGTAGCTAGTATTAACAAAATCCATCTATGCATGACAAAGTAACAGGCCAGACAGGAAATCTCACACAGACTGAAAGTGTTGTCAAACAAACTCAAATTGTGACCTTGACCTTTGAGGTATGCATGTGGGTCTTACACATGACATTTTGAAATGTCATGCTGATGAATTGAGCCAAGTGTTTTTGAAATTTATCCATAAGTGACAAAGTTACAAACCAGACACGAAATCTCAATCAGACTGAAAGTGTCATCAAACAAAGTTAAATTGTGACCTTGACCTTTGAATTGGGATTCTGGGTGTAACGCACGACACATCATCATGTTATGTTGATCATGTTATGTTGATCATTTACTACATCGCAGGGGTCAGGGTGACATGAAAATTAGAGGGCAGATGATGATGATAATCTAGCAATTAATTTATTATGACCTTAACAGTATCTTGCTGGTCAGTTGCTTCATAAAGAAGGACTTATGCAGAGAAGGAAAAGCAATTAACTGATCCAGATTTTATGAATGGTTGTGGACTTGGACAAAATCTCATGAAATATCATTTTCAATTATCCGAACTATCATACGTAAGTAAACAATTTTTAAGTTGCATGACAATAACAAATAATATAAGCTCTCTATGTACTTTAGAACTGACATAAATTACACGTGTATCAATTTTAACAACTTTCATTAATCTCAGAAATACTAATTAAATTTCTTTCTTCACACAATGAAGGATAGAAAACATGCATCGCTCGACTAAATGTTGATAAAATAGCTGGCAAAAATTTATAATTTAGCAAATTACTCGTTCATATTTAACAAGCAATTGATTTTTCTTACATGAAATGTAAGCTGTATGACATGTAACACCGCAGATGTTTGACAATGTTTTAAACAAGCAAAACCATATTGCATTAAAACATTGCAGTTTAACCCTTTACTTCATATAGACGCCTTTGGACACCTCTAATAAAGACGCCTTTGGACACCTCTAATATATATACTCCTTTGGACACCTGATATAGGAGGCTTTTGAATTATTGGGTGAATTATGTTTATATGTACTGACAGAGTGGAAACAGTGCAGGAAGTGTTCAGATTGCTCGTTGTGAGCAATCCGAACTCTTCCTGCACTGTTTTCAAAGGCCTTCTGTGATTGGTGCAGGAAAACGCGTATCTATGGAGTAAAGGGTTAAAGTAAAATTTCATGTTATTATGTTGTTTATTTAGTTGCAGTATAAAAATTTTGTAATCATAAATACTTCAACAATTTTGAACACAATCTGCTGGGAATTGTCTCCCTTTGTAGAGAATTTCATTGAGCAAAGAAAGAATTTTGATTTTTTTTCATTGAGAAGAATGGAAATTAAGATTATTAAAAATGAGATTTCCCAAGGTTTTGACTGCGAGAGATAATAAAATCTCAGTGAGTTGCTTTTCCTTTTCTATATAAGCTCTTTGAGCAAAGCCATAAAGGGATTATATTGGCAAGTAACACAAACACGCTGTTAATCCAGACTTTTCCTGTATGCAGTGTGCACAATATAATGCTTATGTATTGACGTATAACCTTTATTTGCTTGAAAGTTATCAAATTAACAGTAATTGAATATTGGCCAAAACTTTAATATGTCCCGCAATAAAGTATTGCGCAATGTTTACATTGAACTCCGTAAACTTCCCGAACAAAGCCTAGAAAAAGAGATCGGGAACGAGTCTTCACGATGTTATCCGATGATTGATTGGAAATCCGAAAGCGATTCATTGAAAATGGTAATTGTAAACAAAAACTTGGCTTCTGAAATCCGATGTTTGTAATAAAGAGGTTATGCAATTAGACACTTTAGACGCGTATATCTCTAAGTTATAACTGTATCTTCATGCTGGGCGTGTGTATTTAGGACAGGGAATTGAAGATAATTATGCCAATATAATCCCTTTAACTGATTTAATCCATGTCAATACAAAGCTTTTAATGGCTTAATTTCGATCCATGTCAATTGTAACATAGCCTAATCTGATGTCAATATAAAGTTTCCTATTAAAATCTGGGCTGAGTTCAGTTCACTTAAACATATAATTTGTATGCAAACATTTGATACAGAAGCAAAATGTATGACATGTTTGCTTTAAACGTTTGCTAACAGAGCAAATACCTCTAACAGCTGTTTGTTTGTATTTAATCATATAATTTATAATGAAATGCGCTGATGTAGTCTGATTTCTGTGTACTTTTCTTCGTTTGGTCACCGTTTGAGTTTATAAACAGAGTAAACACGTTTGACATCGCTGAATGCAGCCCAAAACTGATTTGATCCATGTCAATACGATGCTTCCATATCAAAACCTGGGCTGTGTCAAACGTTTGCTAAATATTAGCTAACATATTTTCCTAAACACTGGCTGAACCTCATTAGCACGCAATAAGCGATAATTTAAGGGTGCTGAACGCAGCTCAAGGTCAATTTGTTATGTGTCAATTCAATCATTTTAAGTCCTGGAACCGATCTTAATCAATACATTCAATCCCCCACATTGTACACAATACAAATTTATTGCTTTTGTTGCTATAACACACTTAATTGTTTAATATCACAGATTCTGTAAAGAAACACCTGACTGTAAAGCAGATAAACACATTTTCAACCTTCATAATTAATAGAACAGAGAAACTTATTGTCCATATATACTAAGTAATTATCATAGTATATCAATATACTTCATTCCTAAGCTTAAGCACTATAGGCAAAAAGAATATAGAGAGTATCGCCTTTATCGATCAGTCGAACTAATAAGCCCATGTAATATCAAACAATTTTACATACACACTTGGGTCCTGTGTTAACAGGATGCCGGGATCCACATAATGAAACCGTGTTATACACTAGACCACGTTACAAATATCCCAAGGTCCACTGCACTACACTATTTGGCAATACTTTATCTGTACAAAGTACCATAGACAAACACATGACAATGTATGATAAAATATGACAGACCATTGTTTGTCAGCATAATCCAATTAAAAGCGATGTTGTTTATAACAATAAGAAGTTGCTATCATGTCAGTCTTGAATTATCAAGGTGTAATTGATGCACAAATACATGGTCACAGTTTGGAAAAACGTAACGAGTTCGCAAAAAATTAGCGATTTAGTTAAGATTTTCAATAAATTCATCAATTATTATACCGCGAGTTTTAAATAAATCTGGTTGAAAATATCAATTTTAAATTTGGGAGCCATAGATAAAACGCGCTGTAACGAGTTTCACATTATATCGGACAACATTTTAATGGGACCTGAGTGTACTGTATACGCTCAAATAAAATTATTTAATACAAACAAATTACACATTCATTTCATGTCAGTTTTAAACACTTTAAAGTTGATAAAATGTCTCATTATAATGTAACACTGCCAGTGTGACTTATGGCACTTTACACAAATTTCATATAAAATTTAGGCTGATCTCTCTGACCTGAATAAATACCAACCCCACCCCTGTTTGCAAAATGCATCACCTCTAGGGTTTTATTTGGGGATATACAGTAAAATAAATTTATACAATAAGATTCAAAAACTGTCCTATTTTAAATCTGGTTCAGTTTTTGGAACCAACTTTGCGAGTTTTAAAGATGAATCACCGACAACTTGCTATTCAGTAAATGATGGAAAGTTTATTGAATTTCCAATGGGGAAGTTCCCATTCAACGATAATGGTTAACTCCATTCTTGTAGTTTATTTTATTAATGAGAAATTGTTTATGCACTGGTCAGCATTTTCCGTTTCATTTGTCAATGTTTTTGCATAGCCAGACACTGGCCAATGAGTGAATTTATCGCGGGACGCGATTTAGTATTTGGTCAACAAAATTAAACAGTTTAATACTATAGAGACAAAATACAATATAAGTTATTGAACAGAATATCCATAATATACGATTCGATATAAATGTGTAGTTTTATAGCTAAGATCGAAAAAAAATCGGCGATATAGGCGAGGCCTCTTTAATACCGGTGAAAATTTTATAACACTCAAGTAGTTCGGAACAGGTGGCTTGAATTTCATTCCAAGTCAATTTGCCAAGAAATATGAGTTATAAAATTACAGATGTATATTATAATATAAACAAAATTAAAAAATGTGTTAAACTGTATTGTAACATTGATTAACTAATTACATAAAGTTGCATAATTGATTAACATATTATATAATGGTGCATATTAACTGTTAATAAAACAGTCAAAACCTTGTTAATAGCAAACACACAGTAGCAGTCACAAACACATGCAAAAAGTAGGAATAGCCTGAAATGCATAGGATGACATGAGAGAAACCTGAAATGCATGTGATAACATTAGTGAAAAACCTGAAATGCATGCAACGAAATGAGAGAAACCTGAAATGCATGCTACAAAATGAGACTTGAAACGCATGTGGCGAATTGAGAGCAAACCTGAAATGCATGCAACGAAATGAGAGAAATCTCAAATACATACTACCATGGCTACATTTTGCTCTTTTATTGGCTAGATATAACAGAAAAGAGTGCTAGATATAACAGAAAAGAGCTTTAAACTGACTGTTAAACAGTGCTTAAGTCATTTTATGGAAATTAACGTTTCAATGTACAGTCAAACCTGTCTAAAGCAGCTAATCAAGGGAAGGAGCAAAAGTGACATTTTAAGACATGTTGTTGCTTGCATGTACAGGTTATTTTGTTCTGAATCACAGAAATGGGGAAATACCAAACCTGGTTGCTTAAGACAGATGGCTGCTTAATTAAGGTGACCGCTTACAAAACAAAACAAAAATAGATTGTGTAAAAAATTGCTCAATGCTTGATATTGCTCATTTATAATTTCATCTCTAAACATGTACGATTTGGGACGGCCCCGGGGGTGAAGAAACTGGGAACGTATTAAGTCTGGATAAATGATGTGCAACTAAATTTATACATGGTGTTACAAAATCATTAAAAAGCTTGCATAATTGTACACGTGTACTGTTAATATGTAATATATCAGTTATTGCATGTGCCTCTCTTTACCTTGGATGTGAACAAATTGGGTTGGAAATAAATATTTCTGGAATAAATTTCGTCGTTATTGTCTCCTGAAGGGGTCTGCAAAAAGGATGGTAAAAGTTTGTGTAAACATGTACATGAATTATACGGTTACTATGGAAACAGCAGTGATGTCAGTCAGCATAGTGGGATGCTGTGAAAGAGAAGATCCAGGTGAACAACTGCTTTGCTGCAAGATTGAAATATTTCATCCTTACATAAAAGAATGCCTTTATGATTGTATAGTGTCTAAGAAGCTACCTCAGTACTATAAAACAATTCTGCGAATATTTTTGTAATTTGAGCCTAGTGACCTTGACCTTCCAGTGAACTATTACCAAACCAACCAACCTGTCCTCATGTTAAATTGCTTGACAACAGGTGAATACTCTCAGTTACACATAACATTTTTTTTTTTTGAATGGGGCCATTTTCAACACATTTCTGGTTATATATGGCATATCCTGTTTTACTGGTGGTGGAAGACCTCAGACTGAGTCAAACTGAGCAGAACCATGGCCCTTCCGCAAGTAACTGGAAACTTTCATCATAAAGTTTTTGAAGTGAGCAGGACTCAAACCTAGGACCTTAGCAGTGAGAGGTTAGTGATCTTGAAACGGCGCCTTAGACCACTCGGCCATGGAAGACCCCTACTCATAACATAAAACTTACACCATCATTGCGATGAGTACAAAAAACCAAACTCTTCATTTCTAATCTTATTACTACTGATAACGTTAAATTGATAAACCATCTTTAATTTGCCACTGTGAAGTTATACATGATGCGCGCATGTGATCTAAAGTGATAAAACGTTAAGATTGATTAACCATCTTCAATTTTATTTTCACACAGTAACCCGAGAAGCAACACAAAATTTTCACCATTTGCTCCAATCGTTTGTTATTTAATCTTACCAATGTTTTTAAATTTGCCATACTATATCAATTGCAGCAAAGCAGTTGCTATCAGCAGTTGTTAGGTTTCGTGATAAGAGGTAACACGTCTGGGCATTAGGAGTTACCCTTTCTATAGTTACCTTGGACATATATGCGTTTGGCATATGATATATCCCAGCATCATATATAGGATCCTCTGCAGTGGTTTGATCCTACAAAAACATGCAGTGTAAAACAGTAACAACAACAACAAAAAAAAAGAGGAAGAACTGTTACCACGTAGCTGTTCATAAATATGAAATGAAGAAACAAAATACAATGATGCGAATGTGTTTGCTCTTGGATATAATATTGTAACACTACTACAAAAATAAATAAAAAAATGTTTTAAAATCAATACCAGGCAATACATGTACTAGCAGGTCTAATTCCACTATGGCATGTCTTGGAGTTTAACCTCATTTAACAATATAGTTCATAGCAAAACCAGTGAATCTGCACACAGTGGTGAACCCACGTGACCTAATGCTATGGAGTGGTGTAAAATATCAGAGGAGTAAAATTTTTGTAGATAAGTATAACTTTATAATATTTGATGAAAATTCACAAAACAAAAATCAGCACCGTCTCTGTGTAGAGATGAAGAACCGGTGCTGCCAAGCAGCCATGAAAAACTCATAATTTTTGCAAAATGTGCAACAGCACACTTTTGTAAATTACACCACTCCATACCCTAGTTGCTTAATACGCCTTTGCACTTTTTCCAAAAATACAAGTTTTACATGGCCACTTGATAACAATATGCAAGATGCCTGTAATGTGACGCTAAGCCATCTGCAGAATTAATTTGGGGTGAGGACACGGGGGAGAGAATCAGCCACCCTGGAGAAAGAATCAGGTAGCTTATTTTTTTCCCACGGGGTAGAACTCACACAGCTGATTCTTTCCCCAGGTAGCCAATTCTTTCCCCTGGGAAACGTTTAAACAAGGAAAGAAATGACTCCCTTCATAGGGTATATGCAATTTCTTTAAAATTTCATTTTTGAGGCATTTCGCTCCAAAACATGCAAGTGACCACACATATGAACAAAGAACCACATTTCTACTCTGTGTATATTTCTCTACTAAATAAGTATACATTTATGAAGCAAACCTTCTCTTCCATGTTTCTTACACATTGTTACAAACACCACTCTTAACTTGTAGGTGATAATAATGCAAACTACTAATGTGATTTTTTTTAAAGGGACACATGGTAATTTTTGATTTTTTTTTTACTTGAAACCATTACTGACATTTAGATACTACATGATGCAAAAATAAGTAATAGAATGTCCCAGTATAAGAGCAGACTAATTTATTTTTGTTTTTAAAGGGGCATAACTTTTGTAAATGGTTGAAAAGCATCCCAAATCATATAATGTATTCATGGTCAAGTGATTAAACACATTTTGTTTGGTTATTTATTTTCAAGTTTTCATTCGTACTACGGAAAATATTCTAAGGAAATAATCTACCAATTCGTATTTTAAAAGAATTTTTACTCATACTTTAAAAACTCACCATTTTTATTAAAAATACTACTGTAATTGTTTCTTAAATATGAAATTTTAAGTATTAATGAATGTACTTTTATATTTATGATAAAATCAATATATATGGAATGATTAATGAAATGTCTGAATATTACTAAAATTCAATTTCAACACTGCCTAGTGTCCCTTTAATGCCAGGTCACTGGCTGAAATCACACATCTTATTATTTGAATTATATTTATTTATTTTCATCTGAATAGCAAAGTTAATTCAGAGTTTTTGTGAACTCTCTAGCCCATTTCCTTGGTTAAAACCATCGGGTCGAAACTGGGACCTACCTCTGGCATTAGCAGCAACTACACTGCTACTCAGCACTGATTATTTTATAAGTTTATGTAGCTTCTAATGCGTTTAATCGCTAGGTTATTTCATCCCAGATAATTAACAGTAGTATCTAGACACTTGCAGTTACACATGAGTGGGTTTGACCATATCAGTCGGAGTGTACTGATGCATGAAACATATCTGCAGGAGTGTACTGATTCATGAAACATATCTGCCCGAGTGTACCCTTGCATGAAACATATCTGCCAGTGTACCAATGCATGAAACGTATCTGCCCAGGTGTACTGAAGCATGAAACATATCTGCCGGAGTGTACTGATTCATGAAACATATCTGCCCGAGTGTACCCTTGCATGAAACATATCTGCCAGTGTACCAATGCATGAAACATATCTGCCCAGGTGTAATGATGCATGAAACATATCTGCCAGAGTGTACTATTCATGAAACATATCTGCCCGAGTGTACCCTTGCATGAAACATATATGCTAGTGTACCAATGCATGAAACATATCTGCCCAGGTGTACTGATGCATGAAACATATCTGCCGGAGTGTACTGATTCATGAAACATATCTGCCGGAGTGTATTGATTCATGAAAATATCTGCCAGTGTACCCTTGCATGAAATATATATGCCAGCGTACCAATGCATAAAACATATCTGCCCAGGTGTACTGATGCATGAAACATATCTGCCAGAGTGTACTGATTCACGAAACATATCTGCCGGAGTGTACTGATTCATGAAACATACTTGCCAGTGTATCCTTGCATGAAACATATCTGCCAGTGTACCAATGCATGAAACATATCTGCCCAGGTGTACTGATGCATGAAACAGAGTGTACTGATTCATGAAACATATCTGCAGGGGTCTACTGATTCATAAAACATATCAGCCCGAGTGTACCCTTGCATGAAAAATATCTGCCAGTGTACCAATGCATGAAACATATCTGCCCAGGTGTACTGAAGCATGAAACATATCTGCCCAGGTGTACTAAAGCATGAAACATATCTGCCCAGGTGTACCGAAGCATGAAACATATCTGCCTGAGTGTACCGATGGATGAAACATATCTGCCCGAGTGTACCAATGAATTAAACATGAAAGAAAAAATTTGCTTCCAAACAATGCAGCAGCACATGTAACTGAATTCATAAATGCAACAAATGACGTACATATACATGTATATTAAAACACACCCAACGGAAGCATCCAGTTCTCAATCTTTTTGTCCGATCTTTTTTGTCCAGTCGTTCTGACGTTTTATTTAAAACTCATCATAACGGATCCAAATTATCATTTAGTGACTTTGTTCAAGTTAATATTCAGATTTGAAATACAGTATAAAGTGAAAACATAAATTTGCTTTAATATGTTTTAAAAAACGTAACAAATTTCAATAAATACCGGTTTTAAATGTTGATTATAATAGATAATTTAATTATGATTAAAGTAAACAATCCGGACAGTTTCCAGAGGAAATTCTTATTTATTGTAACATAATCTGGGCTTTTTTTTTTATCTGCAATGCGTTTTAAGAAACCGACAAAAGATTTGTGAAACTGTAGACTTCAAGCTGACCATGGTGACCTTGACCTATATACATATTTTACCTTGGACGTAAAATCGTTAGGGTTTATGTACTGGTCTGGTTGACCATACATTCCATACAGGCCTTGTTCAGAGGGGTCCTAAAATGTGTAACTTACTACATGTAATTCAGCCTACTATCAACCTTAAAGGAAGTATATCAGAATTTTCAAAATATTTTTAAAATTTTAATAATTGGCAAAAAACATTTTCCTGAATATTATCTTACCTACATACACTTAATGAGCCCTAATTTCCATAAAGATATCTATTTAAAAAGGCAAAAATGATATACTGAAAAAGGGATTTCTTAAAAGTCCCCTACATGTCCAGGTTAGACTAAAATAGATTTCCCACTTTCAATTGCAACTTATGTTTTGACATATCTAATGAGTTAAGTGGTTTAATTTTAATTACAACTTAATCAGTCATATTGGTTAGATTATTGCTGAATCAAGTTCATCTTTGAAAGCGTCTGAATGATGAGATGAAGGTTGTCAAGCAGTATGATCATGACATTTATTCTTAGAATATAATTCTTTTCGATATTTATATCAATATTTCCTGACATACTGCCTATAAGGGTACTAGCTACCAAAAGTATAATTAACAGATTTCTTTTTATGTAAGAAATATATTTTGCACATCAATATGTTTTGTTGTACTCTGTTGTTGTCACCTATATTTCTGTTGTGTTGTCATCTCATGTTGTTGTATGGTCACCTCATAATGTTGTTTGTGTTATCTCATATTGTTGTATTGTGTTGTTATCTCATATTGTTGTATTGTGTTGTTATCTCATATTGTTGTTATGTGTTGCTATCTCATATTGTTGTATTGTGTTGTTATCTCATGTTGTTGTATTGTGTTGTCATCTCAAGTTGCACTTGATGGTAGTGTTACAATACTGCTACACTGAAGTATCAACCATTCAGTGACATCCTGATGGTATGCACTTGATGGCAGTGTTACAATACTGCCACACTGAAGTACCAACCATTCAGTGACATCCTGATGGTATGCACTTGATGGCAGTGTTACAATACTGCCACACTGAAGTACCAACCATTCAGTGACATCCTGATGGTATGCACTTGATGGCAGTGTTACAATACTGCCGCACTGAAGTACCACACTGTCTTTTCAAACCAGAAGTCATTCAGCCTTCACTTGCCAACCAAATATCTATAAAACACTGAACCACTTCAAAAGTGCAACAATTTTAGGGTGTCATTAACTACGTATATGCCATTTTATGTTGTATGAAATATGGACGAGTCGAAATCAATTTTATAAATCACAAATAGATATGCGAAAATAGTTTTTTGATTAACTGTTTTCCCCTCTTGCTTTTTTTGAAGTTGTTCAGTGAGTTAATGGTAATGGAGATCTATGCCCTTGAAATTAAATAAGTTATACCGAAGCAAAAAACAATCTAATTATCTAAAAGAGTTAAAACAAAGTAAAAGAATTTGATTGGTATTGTCTCTATTGAGTTTCTACATAAGGTACCTTCCATTCCGAGTTCAATTTTTATAGATGTAATAATGTGGAATTACTGTGCATGAATTATGTCCAGGATGTAATAATGTGTAATTACTGTGCATGAATTATGTCCAGAATGAAATAATTTGGAATTACTGTGCATGAATTATGTCCAGAATGTAATAAAGTGGAATTACTGTGCATGAATTATGTCCAGGATGTAATAGTGTTATTAATGATGTAATAAAGTAATATCACATAGCTGGAATTAAGTCCAGAATGTAATTAAGTGGAATTACTGTGCATGGATTATGTCCAGGATGTAATAAAGTGTTATTACTGTACATGGATTAGTTCCAGGATGTAATGAAGAGGAATTACTGTACATGAACTATGTCCAGAATGTAATAATGTTATTACTGTGCATGGATTATGTCCAGGATGTAATAAAGTAATATTACATAGCTGGAATTAAGTCCAGGATATAATAAAGTGTTATTACTGTGCATGAATTATGTCCAGGATGTAATAAAGTAATACCACATAGCTGAAATTATGTCCAGGGTGTAATAAAGTGTTATTACATAGCTGAAATTATTTTTAAAAAAGTAATAAAGTGCTATAACATATCTGAGAAGAACTAATAATGATTATTACATTGTTTGAATAATATCCAAGATGTTATATATTGTTTACAGCATAAGAAGATATTATATTGCTGGACTTATTTCCAAGAGGTAATAAGGTGTTATAACACTGCTTGAATTATGTCCAGGATGTGATACATTGTTATTACATAGCAACACTGCTGGAATTATGTCCAGGGTGTAATAAGGTGTTATAACACTGCTTGAATTAAGTCCAGGATGTGATAAGGTGCTATTACATTACTGGAATTATGTCCAGGATGTAATACATTGTTATTACATAGCAACACTGCTGGAATTATGTCCAGGGTGTAATAAGGTGTTATAACACTGCTGGAATTAAGTCCAGGATGTGATAAGGTGCTATTACATTACTGGAATTATGTCCAGGATGTAATACATTGTTATTACATAGCTGTGATTATGTCCAGGGTGTAATAAAGTGTTATAACACTGCTGGAATTATGTCCAGGATGTGGTAAAGTCTTATTACATTACTGGAATTATGACCAGGATGTAATACATTGTTATTACATAGCTGTGATTATGTCCAGGGTGTAATAAGGTGTTATTACATTGCTCCAAGTATGTCCACAGTGTAATAATGTGTTTTATCCTTTTACTTTACTAGAATTATGTCAAATATGTTATAAAGTGTTACTACATTGCTGGAATAATTTCGTAAACGTAAAAATGTGTTATAACATTGCTGGAATAATTGCTAAGATGTAATAAAGTCTTATTACATTGCTGGAATAATTGCTAAGATGTAATAATGTGTTATTTCATTGCTTGAATAATTCCAGCAATGTAATAAAGTGTTATTACATTGCTGGAATAATTTGCAATAATACTTTTTTTAAGATGTAATAATGTGTTACATTGCTGTAATAATTTCTAAGATGTAATAAAAAGTTATTACATTGCTAGAATATAACAGTACAATTGGTATAAACTTATCAAATAATTCATGAAAGAGATCAGCAGCAAGCCCTGCCTTGTCATATAGTGTGTGAATTCCATTGAAGGAATCTGTCAATATTATAATCTAATGAATAAACATTACAGAAAAGTGTTAAAAGAACTAAATGTCTAGGATAAAAAGTGGCAGTAGGAGAATAAACAGCACAACCCATGGTGGTTCAAAAAAAAAGGAGAAAAAGTGTTATCTTCCATTCATGTTTTTGTGATGTTCAACTATTATTTAAAAGAGGTGTTAAGAAGACTTTACTGACTTGAAGCCAAACAATGCAAACTCTTGACCAGACAGCACGTTAATGACCTACACTGCTTGGTTCTTGGTTAATAACTAATATATGTGAACAGTAACCGAGCAGCTTGAAGAAGGAGACAAACATATTCACTTTAAGTATTTATCGAAGAAGAGTTGCATTTAGAACCAAATGTTATTCAATTTAAAAAATCAGAAGCCATTATTAGGCACATATTTTTTTTCAAACTTTTGAGATCTTCGAGAACGTATGTGCATTATACACATGTACAGGGGATTTCATTTTTTTTAAAGGTAATTTGTCCACACTCGACCAACTTTGAACATACAAAATACAGTTCCAGTATTGGAAGACAGCCATAGATTAAATGTTTAAATATATTTTTCATTTAAATTTATTTCATTTTCCCCTAAAAGAGTGACGAGCATATTTAAAAAAAAATGCATGTTGTTGTATGAGAAATAAGTAATAAACAAATCAATCAAATATAAAAATGATAGCTACATGAAAATATAAAATTAAAAATATTGGGTTGTGCGAATCTTAACATCAATTTTGATCAGTTAGATCATATAAAAGGAAAATAAAAAAAGAAAAAGCATACATTGAAGAGATATAGCATAAATAACGTACCACGCCCTCTCTCTCGACTGTACTATCGCTGACTGGCTTACGAAGTTTCATCTTCTTGTAGAGCGGATACTTCTCATAGTAGTGTACAAGTTCCGTAAGGCTCTCAAATTCTGCCGTGCCAATTGTAAACAAACGACCCTCCTGTCTTATGCGACAGTGCTTTATTTTCCCTTCAGCTCTGTTTTATATAAAATATATTAAAAAAATATTGCCAGTTTGAAGGAAAAGCCAATAATTTATATTATTTTTATGTACCAAATGGCAAAAATGAAAAGAAACATCAACTCTTTTTTATACATCAAAAATTTCCAAAAACATAATTTTATTGAGAATCTCAGGAAAGGTATGAAATTAAATATATGTAGAAACACAGTATTATAATTGTATTGATTAATTTTCAAATAGTTTTGAATTCCTTTGCAGGGACTTTTCTTTGCTTGATCGAGTGTTTTGCTTTTTTCATATGGGGGTTAATGCCATTTTGAACATATAACAGAATATGAATAGCATCCAAATATATTAGTGAAGGTAAACCTCAGAATAAACCCAGGTAGTGCCACTATTCTTTTACAAGTAACAGGCGAATTCTCTCTATAAATTCTATACATCATGCAACTCATATATAGTTCCTAGTTTTTTTTATAGCTTTTAAAAATTACTTGAATGTCCATTCCTAGTTGATTGCCCATTTCAAATTTTTATATCAACTTGAATGCCCATTCAAAGTTGTTTATACCAACTTTGATGCATGGATGCCCATTCCAAGCTGTTTATACCAACTTGGATGCATGGATTTCCATTCCAAGCTGTTTATACCAACTTGGATGCATGGATGACCATTCCAAGCTGTTCATATCAACTTGGATGCATGGAATTCCATTCAAAGCTGTTTATACAAACTTGGATGCATGAATGCCCATTCCAAGCTGTTCATACAAACTTAGACACATGGATGCCCATTCCAAGTTGATTATACCAAATTGGATGCATGGATTCTCATTACAAGCTGTTTATACAAACTTGGATGTATGAATGCCCATTCCAAGTTGATTATACCGACTTTGATGTATGTATGCCCATTCCAAGTTGATTATACCAACTTGAATGCCCATTCCAAGTTGATTATATCAACTTGAATGCATGTATGCCCATTCCAAGTTGATTATACCAACTTGAATGCCTATTTCAAATTGTCAATAGCTTCTTATAATTGTACTTATATAACAGTATGCCATGCATGGTGGACAGATCACAGTTTTAAAACATACAAAACGAACAGTCAAGAGCAAAGCATGTGAGATCTTAACTACTGAAATTTATAACCCTAAACCCAAATCACCTGAATGAAATGGCATAGGACAACTGGTCCGTCTCGCTCCGTCTTACGAGGAAGGCCCCATCATACGGTATTCTCTTCAACATATCCTCCGCCTGGCCACGATCTTTATTTTCATGGTACCACCTGAAATAGTACAGTTTCATTTTTATCCAATCTGTGATATTATAAGGTCATTTTACAGTGTGCGCTTGGTGTAAGGAACATGCAACCGAGATGTGCAAAAATTGTCCAACTATTTAACAAGTGGGCTCATTTTGAGCCAGACGAAAAAACAATTGATTGACTGATTGAATATTTAGCATCATTTTTATGCCATCGAGGGCTAACAAACTATCAGTTAATGTAACCACTGTTTCCTGGGATTAACCAGTACTTCAGCACACCCCATCTCCGCAAGTAAATGATAACTTTCCCACTTGAATCAGTGGTGAGAGACAAATGATAATGAGACACAATGTCGTATATCAATCATACGAAAAAAACAAAGTCCTCAAATACTCATAAATATATGCATCTGTTAAAATCCTGTAAAAGTCACTTTTTTAACACCAGTGATGTCTTATTACAGTGTATGTGCTTTGCCAGCTTTTGCTCTACTCATCTGCAGCAAGACTTCACACCCACTATGAACCATTTTGAAAATATTTCAAACCAAATTACATATGACTTTTTTTACGCACAATAATTATGTTATCATGGCAAAAAGAGACGCAACTGTGTAGTAAGACTTTAATGCCATTAAATTGCTCTGGTGTATGTTTTGTGTGTAATCTATACATGATTCCAATCAGAGTCAATATAAAAAGAATGTTCAACTTATCTGTATATGAACAAGAGGTCCAAGAGGGCCTGAGGACACTCTACTGACTCATAGTGGCCATAGCACTTTTTGAAATTCTCCTATGCAATAGAAACATAGGGGCGGGGTCATTTTTATTCCTAGGGACACCATTTGAACAAATCTAACAAAACTATAGTTGGTCATCATTACTACATAAACATTTTTAAAATCTGTTACGCCGTTCATGAGAAGAAGATTTTTTTAAGTTTTGGACTATTTTTAGTAACGGTGGTCATCTAGAATTTACAATATAAAACAAAATCTTCTGTAAAGTCCCCTATGCAATACAAACATTTCATGTAAAGTTTCAATTTAATAGGCCTAGTGGTTCGGAATAAATGAAAAAAAAGAGAGAAAATTTTCTGTTTTCCCATAGTATCCCTATGTAAAATTCTAAGTCCCCTTACAGGGCCCCTATAAATTTTAGACCCTAAATCTGTTGGGCCGTTCATGAGAAGAACTGACCCCTTAAGACAGTGAAACTCAGTCAGTTTTACAAATCTGAACCTTCTTCATCAAACAATGCTTCTGTGAAGATATAGGCAAAATAATTTCCATTTAAAAAAAAAAAATATATATATTATAATGACATGTGTCCCCTAATTAAACCCTCGGGACGGGGTCATTTTTAACCCTAGGGACACCATTTGAACAAATCTCACAAAACTATAGTTGGTCATCATTACTACATAAACAATTTGAAAATCTGTTAACCCTATACTTCATAAAGACGCATTCCGACGACCCTACCCCCCGCTTCATAAATACGCATCTGGACACCTTGTACGTGTCCTTCATAAAGACGCATTTGGACGCGTGGTCTCATTCTCATAAAGACGCATTTCGACGCTCCCTGTTTTCAATCACAAAAACAACACCTTTTAATTTATTTTTCAGAGATCGTAAGTTTATATTCGTGTAGTACAACATTTCACAAAGTAAATTTACGGAAGACATAATATGGTTACTATTTAAAGTTTTTATAAAAATAGCGTCTATTTGCACATAGTGTCATATCAGTGACCACGCGATGTCATTGAATTGACCAGACTTACACGGGAATTACACAAATATCACCAATTTAAATCGCAAAAGAAACACATTTCAATTTATTTTTCAAGGACCGGATGTTTATGTTCGTGTAGCATTGCATTTCACACAGTTAAATTATGCAAGACATCGGAGGTTAGAATTAAATATAGCATCCAATCATAAAAAGGGTCACATCAGTGATCACGCGAGGTCATCGAATTGTCCATGCTTACGCGGGAATAACAAAAATATCCACATTTTCAATCGCTAAAACAATACATTTCAATTGATCAATGATCACGCGAATTCATTGCATTGTCCATACTTACGCAAGAATAACAAAAATCTTCCAATTTCAATTGCAAAAACAATATGTTTCAATTTATTTTTCAATGACAGGTGTTAATATTCGTGTAGCATTGCAGTTCGTGTAGTAAAATTATGCATGACACCATAGGTTACATTTAAAAATACCGTCCAATCGTAAATACCCATGCCAGCGATCACGCGAGGTCATGGAATTTTCCAGAAAGAAATAGGTCAACACTATTTTCCGAAAATGTACATCGGCATATTTTGATTTTTTTGAAAAATCATGCATGCTGATTGTGATAATTGACACGGTAATAAATCATTGTTTGTTTTGATTGTGATTACTGGGATAGAATCATGTACGCTACCGTGGCTTACCGTAATGGTTTCGGGTGGTTAGAATTTGGGAAGGGGGTGTCATAAATTATGTCAGTTTGCAGTTCGGCAATTTACCAAAGCCGTGATATATGTCCTGGGGGTATATGGACTAATCAAATGCACGCGCCAATATGCGACAATACTGGTTTGTTTTCGCAGCTGACACCCGTGACCGGAATTTTTATACCATGAAGGGGCAATAAAACTATAAGGCGTCCAATATCAGCATGATGTCTGCTGGTCATTATAATAAGGTAATTAATTTTTTTTAATTATCTGTTCGTCTGTGAAAGATCCCGTTCTAATTAATTTATAAATATTATACGCATTACCGATTAAGATTAATTTTGAATTCCTGTCCGATTCTAACTTTTGACTTTCTGATCTGATTTGATGACAGAAGCAATTTATTTACATACAAGTAGATCTACATGTAAAAATAATAGCATGGGGATTCTTTTTAAAAATGCGCAAAAAGGGAAAGTAATAAAACGTTTTTTCTCATAGGTAAAATTATAGCATGGTAACAGAACACATAAAAGAATAAGTAATTTCTATTTTTACCATTATACTAACTGATAAATTGTAACTAGACCAATCATTATTATAATTAAAACTTCCCCTATCTATTATTGTCGTTAATTATTCATAATAATGATTCTAATAATAAATATGCAGTAGTTGTATTAATTATAACTAAGGTATTGATAATTTATTATTAGCAGTAAAGGTAGTCCTCAATTATTATTGTAAAGAATCTGTTTTGTCTGTTTAGTGAACTTATGTATGTTTTTGTCTTATTTCAGTTTGAAAGTTCGCACATAGCAGTCGGGACCTAAACTTTCAGGAGGATTTGATATTTTTTAATTTAAATTTTGTGCTGCTTTTACCTGAAATTGAAAATAAATGAACAAATTCCACCAAAACGTAAAGATTAAAAAATTGTACAACCATAACTGAACGCTCTTGCATATTTTGTATATAAATAAGTGTAGTAACATTAAATATATGATACTTTTGGTAAAATAGTAAAAAATTATATATCTATTTAACTATTCCTATTTTAATTATTTTATTAAGTTTATTTGTTTGATTTATATTACATATAAAAATATCATTGTAAAATATTGGTATGTTTAAATTTGTGTCAAAATTAAAAATTAATTGAAATGAAAAGTCTTCTTATTTTATACCCGTGTGTATCTTTGTATTCCATTGTCATAGAATTTTTTTTTTTTTATCATCGTAAAGATAATTCAATATTCAACAAAGTTTACACTGACATAACAAGTGTAAAATCAATATATCTTGCGGAAATATTAACTTTATAAACTAGTGTTGAATTTAAAGAAAAAATAAAATGAAACAAAATCTTTTTAGTTTCTACCCATATATCTCATTATTCAATTGCCACAATATTATAATTTTTATATCACCAAAAAGAAAATTTTATTTGCAACAAACTTTACATACACAAAAAAAGTATAAAATCAATATTTCTTACTGAAATAATGACTTTAATGAACTGGGTGTGCAATCAGCATGTATTTTTAAATATCCCCTATGGGAATGGTGCAGAAACCTTATCAGCTGGGTATTGGTTTATTGACATCTGTTTCCTTCTACCTGTATCTGTTAGGATAGGCAATACTGCTATATCTCTATGAAGTAAAGAGTTAAGTTGTTTATGAGAAGAAGAATTTTTAAATTTTGGACTATTTTTAGTAATGGCAGCCATCTTGAATTTCAGATCGAAAAAAAAAAATCTTCTTTGCAATAGAAAAATCCATGTGAAGTTTCAGTTTAATTGGCTGAGTGGATTCAAAGAAAGTGCTGCTAACAGACGACAGACGACAGACAACGTGCCATCGCATAAGCACTTCTGGCCTTTGGCCAGTAGAGCTAAAAAATGTTCATTTAGTTATTTGCTTAAAGACCGTACTTAAAGTGGGCGCTGGTGTAGTTCAGTAGATAGAATGTTGGACGTGCACACAAGAGGTCCAAGGCCTATCCAATGGTCTCAAAAAAACACTTATCCTGGTTCTTCTAAAGAAACAGATTCAAGAGTGATTAATATAAAACTCTAAGCTTACTTTGCAATTAATTAAAATAAATAAGTATTAACTAATCTGTACATTACTTACTCTTTGCCTTCGTGGCTCTGTGGCTGTGGCACCGGTTCTTTAAGGGTCATGGAAAAGTTATTTCCTTTAAGTGGTTGTGTTTTGTAGAACATGATTAGGCTGTACAAACTGTCAAACATCACATTGTCTATCAGGTAGTACTTCACCTAAATCAAATATAACATCATTTGTTAGGTAGTGCTTCACCTAAATCAAATATAACATCATTTATCAGGCAGTACTTCACCTCAATCAAATATAACACCATTTATCAGGCAGTTCTTCACCTAAATCAAATACAACATCATTTTTCATGCAATATTCACCTAAATCAAATATAACATAATTTCATAGGTAGCTTCACCTAAATCAAATATAATATAATTTGTTAGGTAGTACTTCACCTTAACCAAATATAAGATCATTTATCAAGCAGTATATACCTACACCAAATATAACATCTTTATCAGGCAGTACTCAACAAAATCAGGCAATACTTTTAACTAAATATATTATCAGGCAATATTTAACATAAATCCAATTAACATATCACCTAAATTGAATATACCATAACATTTACTTGTAAATAGTTCAACTCAATCCAATATAAGATTTTCTAATCAATATATCACCTAAATCATATAAAATGGGTGTATGTTAAATAAACTTATTTATTTAATGTCTCGATATAACTGTAGTAGGTAATCAAAATACTCAAGGTCCTGAGAGGTGCCATTTGTTTGTTTGTTTGAATATTTAGAGTCATTGCTATGCCATCTAAAGCTAAAGACTATCAGATGACCTAACTTCTCTTTCCACGGATCTTGGAAGGTTTACCAGAACTGGAGTACACCCATCTCAACAAGTGACGGAAAACGTTCCCTCTTAAATCAGTGGTGAGAGACTTGACAATGAGACGTACTATCATATATCGATCGTCACAAAGAATGTGGCCGGATGGGACCAAGGATTGATAGTAATACACTCGCCACAGGGGGAAATACTGGTATTGACCATTATGAAGCAATTCTCATTAGAAAATAGTAGCTAATTCAAATAAAAAACATAATACATTTCAGTGTTTCTCTTAGAAATTTGCTGATTTGCGATATGCTAATTAGTATGGACACTCCTACATTTAAGCCTTCATAGTAAATAGAAATCGTGTGCAGACATCAAATATCAAAAGTAAAGACGCAAACATGTTTTCACATCATTACTTTATTTTTCGTACATTGAAAAGTTACTTTCATCTGACAGATACATAAAAAAATCAAGAACTACTTTCTCTTCAGCAGTTTGAGGGTGCATTATTACGAAACGAGATAATTTTATCAACTACGATACTAAAAGAGACGCCAGACAATCTGGCGCCTCAAAAACGGAGTTCTTACCTGCCCTAGTTCTTGCTTTGACTTTATGCGACAATGGTTTATGGCACTCTGCCATCTGCTAAAGATATATTCATATTTAGTCTTTTAAAATATTATACAATTAGTAAAAGCAAAACTTCTGTTAAAATATATATGTGTGGCAAATAGCTTTTCATTGTTAGAGGATCATACCTTGGTATCATGCCTTGTGGTTAGTTCAATATAGACCTCATTACAAGCGACTGCAAGTTCATCTTCAGGCAAAGTACACATAACTGAGGCTTAAAATAGTGGATTTTACTGGCAGGTTGGGGATCTTCCAGCAACACTTTTGAAAGGTCCTCAAGAATTTTAGAAGGGTTGTAACTTTACTGACGATATTTACATTATGTTTTTCAGTTTTAACATATTCTATAAGCCTATTACATGACATCAATAAAGCTAGTACTACATTAGGCATTGATATAGTCCTGGACCTGAGATTTATTTTTAACCCTGCTTCAGATGGTTTTCGCTCATTCCCTTGACCGAATGCTTACGACTGGTTTGACAGTAAATGGCAAACAACATGAACGAGGAAACGTACCTAAATGATAATGAGAAATCTCCAACAAACGTATCACTTTCCCTGACAAGGAATGTGCCGTCACCCAGACTTGAATATTCTCTTAACTTCGATTCGGCATCTCTTCTACCACCAGCAAGGCGACCATGGAACCACTTTTCCCCAAAATGTAGCTCATCCTGGAGCTGGCCCTGATGTAAACAAACAACGCAGATGTGCAACAAGCATATTCTGAAAATCAATACAGCTTAGCCAATAATACCATGCACTAAATATCATTTGTATTTCTTCAATGCAGTTGCCATTGCCATTTCTAGCAATTACTCCAAATGACAATCATTTTAATCCACGCCTGAAACAAATTTGTGAACATTATTTAATGAATACAACCATTAACTGAAAGTCTCCAATTTCAGTTTTTTAAATAAAACTTGACTCAGTTCTATCAATATTCTTGTATAACTTAAACTCAAATTCTATGTTCTCTTAGAACTGTATTGGCGTCTTTGGCTATTACCTATATAACACATGTTCAGAAGTTATAAGGTAAAAGAGTATAAGAATCTTTTATGTGCCTTAGGTTGAGATATACATTGATGTGTCTTAGGTTGTGATAAGAATCATACATGTGTCTTAGGTTGAGATGAGAATCTTTATGTGTCTTAAGTTGAGATAAGAACCTTTCATGTGTCTTAGATTGAGATAAGAATCTTTATGTGTCTTAGGTTGAGATAAGAATCTTTATGTGTCTTAAACTGATACATGTATCTTAAGTTGAGATAAGAATCTTTATGTGTCTTAGATTGAGATAAGAATCTTTATGTGTCTTAAGTTGAGATAAGAATCTTTATGTGTCTTAGGTTGAGATAAGAATCTTTATGTGTCTTAAACTGAGATAAGAATCATACATGTATCTTAAGTTGAGATAAGAATCTTTATGTGTCTTAGGTTGAGATAAGAATCTTTCATGTGTCTTAGGTTGAGATAAAAATCTTTCATGTGTCCTAGGTCGAAATAAAAATCTTTCATGTGTCTTAGGTTGAGATAAGAATTTTTATATGTCTTACATTGAGATAAGAATATTTTCATGTGTCTTAGGTTGAGATCAGAATCTTTCATGAGTCTTAGGCTGAGAGAATAATTTATCGTGTGTAGTACTTTCATAGATGAGCACTGAGTGGTGGGTCTTAGGTTTGATCACTCTCCCCAGCTATGCGTGGCGTCCTTGAGCAAGACACTTTATCGTTATATACTTAGTACTGGTTTTAGCCAGAAATACTTTGAGAATGATTTGTCTCAGTTGTTTCACAATCAATGTAAAATAAACAAATTACCTCCATTGTACTGTTTGTGTCATCATCTGCCTCTTCTTCCTCTTCATGGTTTGTCTCCTCACTGTAGTACAGCTTGTTGGACGTCAGAACAAAGAAATGGGGACTCCACGTCTATCATGGAATAGCAGAAAATTATTTGTTAGGCCATAATGAATTAATTTATATATTATCATCCAATTTTTTCTTAAAAAGTGGGATGTGGGGTGGGGGGGAATTAATTTTTAATTTTTTTTTTTATGAAAATATAAAGGATTGGGCTGCATGAAAATTAGGGGGAGGGCGGAGATGATAATCTAGCAATTAATTTATTATGGCCTTGCCATTATTATTTCATTTTTATTTTGAAGTAGATTGTATTAGTCCTCAAAGTGGGGCTGTAGTGTAATGGATAGAGTGTTGGCAGCTCATGCCAGAGATCTGCAGGTTTGATCCCCAACTCACTTGATGCCCCTCAAGTAACAACACCCAGTGCTTGTTCCACAGTGGAAGCAGATTCTAGAGCGGTTCATATAAGTTCTTTAAGCTTTTTTTCACAATTTCTTCACAAACCTCAGTGGCTGAACAGTCTAACAAGCTGTTTCAAACTGTTTCAAGATTACCTTATTCTCATTGCTGAGGTTTTGGGTTCAAACCAAGCTCAGTCAATATATCTCCAGTGAGAAAGGTTGCAATTTACTTGAGAAAGGTCCATTATTTTAGTCAGATTCATGTACATGTACTAGTTCTCCCAGCAGCAACAAAATTGGTTGCTGTATATCAAGTACAATGTGTTAAAAACCCGGTTCAACTTTCAGATTTCAAATCTGAGACTGCAGCATGGTCTAGTAGTAGAGCATCCGCCTCGCATGCGGAAAGTCATGGGTTCAATCCCCGGTCAGGTCATACCAAAGACTTTAAAACAATGGTACTAAGGCTTCGTCGTTGACGCTCAGCATTTAGAGGAGAGTTCTGGGTCTGGTCGGCCCAGTGTCAGTATAATGTGACTGGGTGGGGTATCATACCATGTGTCTGCGGCATGATACTCCAGTGTGACAACGCTTAATACTGTCTCAAGTAGACACCGTCGTAATACGACTGAAAAATTGTTGAAAGCAATGCTAAACACCATACAACAACATCAAATCAAATTTAAGTAGATTGCGATTTTTTTTTTATTTTGGTAAATAAGGCACATTAATAATACAAAATATTCATAACTTTTGTGACAATGATAATCTTGAATATTTAGCATAGACAAAAAACACAAACTTGAATTACCCAACAATTTATAAAAGTTGAAAGAAAGTGCTTAAAATTTGTCTATTTTTAGTAACAGCAACCACGTTTGATTATAAAACTATTGTTAGCGTTGATAGTATAGCACATCACGTGATCAACTTTTTTTTCGTGTCTGAGATATGCAACTTCAGACTGCAAAGCTGTAAAATACAACTCACAGAATGAAATGCATTTTTTCTGGAGCCAGTCTAAAAATCATGGTCACTTGAATGCTTTTCTTTGATTTAAGTTTTTTAAGTATATACTTACATTATGTCGGTGAAACAGGAGCCGGGTAACTAACAAATGACAAAATACCTGATCAATAGGATCCTCCAAGTATAAAATTCCATTCTTCACCGAATTGCTCAAGTCACCCTCTCGTGCATCTGCAAATAACACAGTAAAACATCATTAAAAATAAAAATAAAAACAAAAAATATAATCCTTTCGCCCTCTCTGTTTTAAGAAAAATTTGGACGATAATCTAGCAATTAATTTATAATGACCTTAACCTTATTTTTTGTAGTCATATTGTTCACACTTTTTCTTTTTGAGCTTGATTACGTTTATTCTGCCTACCTCGCAGAGATGTAATAGCCTCACTCCACAATATAATATAAAGAAACCAGATCCTTGGGGAAAACATGCCCACTATAACTCAGCGAATGAGTCTCTTTCATTGAACACATCTTTTACCCTTCCATGACTTCATAATTATATAAATATAATGTCAAACTTGAAGATACATGTATAGAGATACCAATACTTACTGTCATCTAGAGTATAGTCCATGACATCTGTCGACTTGCCGTCTGCAGGCAACTTCTTGTGCTGTAATAAGAACAAAAGTGATGTACAGACCTTTGTAATGTGACTGTGCTTGATACAGTTTCTGTTGTTTTGGTAAAAACAAGTGTCAATAAGCATGTTAGAGTTATGGGTCTTGTACACTGCACTTCCTCTCAATGTTTTCTGTCGTTGTGGCAAGATTCAACAAAATCACTTACTTGAATAGTTTTTTAGTTATGCTCTGAACAAAACTGTCAGATGGATGGACAAAATGGATGGAGACCATTACCATATCCCTCTTCGGTGGGTGGGGGGGGGGGGGGGGGGGGGAATGTTTGTGATTTAATGCTGTTCTGAATAAACATGCACTGCACCTACTGCGCACATATGATGCCCAAATTCATACAATTAAAAGTGCGCTGTCTTCAATTTGTAAAGGAGCAGTGCAGAATATTCATTATGATTGTAAATGCGCAATAATTCAAAGCGAATATTGTGCAAGATTTTAAATCAATATCATAAAAACTGGAAACGTAACACTGCCACAATGACAGCCACCGTCAAATCAAAAAGTCACAAAACTGTTAAAAAATTGACAATATTCATTATGGCTTTCTTATTTAAAATGTTCACACAATGCACGCATATTCATCGAAATGAATCCAAAATTGCTAAGACCATGCAAAAAATGATATGTTTTCTGGAAAACAATCATTTTAAATGATCAAAATTTAATCAAACCACGTAGTTACTGTCAATATTTTGTGAAACGCAGCCAAGATATATATATATATATGATCTACTCCTATTTGTTATAGTCACATGTGACCAATTAAAAATTGAACTTGGTGTATATAGAATGGAATGAATGAATGAGAGAATGGGGTTTTACAGCGTACCAACACATTATAGGTTATTCAACCGATGCCAACAGGAAGGAAGATTCAAGGTTCACTCTTCATGTACAAAAACAACAAATTAACAAACAGTTAAAAAAGATACATCAATAAATGAATATGCAGAATGAACCTAGAACCTTGATACCTGCAGAACTGCAGAGTTTCAGCAAATTCTATCGTTTTACTCAAATTGTCGTTTCCTACAACATGCATGAGTTACTTTGATCCTATTCTTGCCATCACTCACATGTCTCTCTGTAACCACACAGAGAGTAATAATTTAACCAAATTAGTGAACATGACAAAAAGGATAAAATGAACATAACATCCAATCCGAAGATTCCTATCTCTCTGCAGAGATCAACAGTGATTCTATTTTTAGCTGGAACCACACAGGCTGTATATAGAATGGTATTTAAGAATGTTTAGGAATGGTGTTGTAAAGGGTATAGCATATGGCTTCTGACAGTGTAACTGAGTATTACAGAATGGTCCACAATGATAATAAAGTAATATGAGTGTCAAAGGAGTGTTACAGAATGGTTTCGCAAAAATGTGACTGGACAACATTTGAAGGTATAACAAAATGATGTTATCCCAGTTAATGATAGTACAGAATAGAATCTTAATATGTTAGAGAATGGTATCTTTTAGATGGTATCTAAAAATGGTATCTATTAATGGTATCTACAAGACAGTATCTACTACCGGTAATAATAACAGTGTCTGCTAATGGCATCTACTAGATGGTGTCTACTAATGGCATCTACCAGATGGTATCTGCTAGATGGTATCTACTAGATGGTATCTGCAAGATGGTATCTGCTAGATGGTATCTACAAGATGGTATCTACTAATGATATATACTAGATGGTAACTATCTACTAATGATATACACTAGATGGTATCTACTAATGGTATCTACTAATGATATCTACTAGATGATGTTTACTAATGGTAACTTTAGATAGTATACGCTAGATGGTATCTAATAATGATATACACTAGAAAGTATCTACTAAATGGTGTCTACAAGATGGTATCTACTTATGATATACACTAGATTGTGTCTACTATTGGTATCTACTAGATAGTATCTACTAATGATATACACAAGATGGTATTTACTAGATTGTATCTACTAATGGTATTTACTAGATGGTATCTACAAGATGGTGTCTACTAGATGGTATCTACTAGATGGTATCCACTAGATGGTGTTAACTAATGGTATATACTAGATGGTGTTTACTAATTGTATCTACTGGATGGTATTTACTAGATGGTATATACTAGATAGTATCAACTAGATATTATCTACTAATGGGATCTACTAGATAGTATGTACTAATGATATACACAAGATGGTATCTACTAGATTGTATTTACTAATGGTATCTACTAGATGGTATATACTAATGGTATCAACTAGATGGTATCTACTAATGGTATCTACTAGATGGTGTCTACTAGATGGTATCTACTAATGGTATATACTAGATGGTATCTACTAGATGGTGTTTACTAATGGTATCTACTAAATGGTGTTTACTAATGGTATATACTAGATGGTATCTACTAATGGTGTCTACTATATGGTGTTTACTAATGGTATCTACTAGATGGTGTTTACTAATGGTATCTACTAAAGATATCTACTAGATGATGTCTACTAGATGGTGTCTACTAATGGTATCAACTAGATGGTGTCTACTAAAGATATTTACTAGATGATGTCTACTTGATGGTGTCTACTAAAGATATCTACTAGATGATGTCAGCTCGATGGTATCTACTAAAGATATCTACTAGATAATGTCTACTAGATGTTGTCTACTAAAGATATCTACTAGATGATGTCTACTAGATGATGTCTACTAGATGGTGTCTACTAAAGATATCTACTAGATGATATCTACTAGATGGTATCTACTAAAGATATCTACTAGATGGTGTTAACTAATGGTATTAACTAGATGGTGTCTACCAACAGTATCAACTAGATAGTGTTTCTTAGATGATATCTACAAATGGTTTCTACTATTGGTATATTCTAGATGGTATTTACTAATGGTATACACTAAATGCAGCTACTAAAGGATCTACTCATGGTATTTACTAAATTGGACTAAATTAATGATGTCTTCTTATTGTATTGACCAGATAGTATATATTAATGATATCTGATACTGGTATCTATAATGGTTTCTACTATTGGTATATACTAGATGGTATTTACTAATGGTTTCTACTATTGGTATATTCTAGATGGTATCTACTAATGGTATCTTAAAATGATATCTAATAGGTAGTATCTAGTAATGGTATTTACTAGATGGTATTTACAAATGGTATCTACTTGATGGTATCTACTATTGGTATTTACTAATGTCTTAAAATGGTTTCTCATAAGTTAACAGAATAATAATGTTGATAAGTTTACTTTGAGTATTATTTTCCGTTTCAATTGCTCTGGGGACGGTAACTGTGTGCCATCTTTCTGTATAGGCTCTGTTAGTAACATATCTGGAACAAACATTACCATGGCTATCATTAACTATCATTAATAACAGATAACGACCCCCACCATACCCTCAAGGTTAAATCATCATTTCATTTAACAATATATTTCAATTTTTAAGTTGTATACCTATATATTATATTATAACCTCGGGGCCAGAAATTTTATTACAAAAACTTTAAACAAGTTCATATACAAAATTTATGTCTGTTATCTTTTCTATGACTATGATTTCGATGATTGTACAAGTATTTTTTATTTAAACTCATTTATTTTACACTGATTATGAAACAAGTTCTAACAACTTACAAACCACGTTCACAGTCTTCCTGGGTTGAAGCATCACTAAGCATATAAGGATAAAGTGTCTCGTTCAAGAACACCAAGAACAGTACAAAAATAAATTTCATTTGCAACAAAAATTAAGTTACGGATCAAAATTGAAAGGTTCAACATGAATTTAATGACTTTTCTCCAAATAATAAAAAGAAGTCAGCAAAACCTGGGTTCTGGTTTGAACGCTCTGAGTGTACGTACCTCCAAATACATCTTTAAACGCGCTGGCCATATTACGCTGCTGCCCTAGACTACAGTGATTTTCTATTGATAATATAAGTGGATAACTGAAATTGAACACATTTATAATAGCATTATTTCCTACAAAAAAATAAAATGCATTTTTTGACAATTACCCAAAAACTTAAAAAAACTGAATTTAATCAAAAAATTATTTTCATAAATCTAAAAATGACAAAACATCTTCACATTCAAAGTTCTTGAATACATGCCTATTTCAGAATGAAACCGTACCCTTGACGACTAACTGATGTAATATTTGACCAGAATGCTTAAGCTGGAGTAGTAACTATGGCGACATACGGCGACAGTTGTAATGTTGCATTCATAACATATTCACTTCCAACATGTGTATTACAGCAAAGAAGTTCCAACGACAGGGGCTAATCCAGGAAACGCCACATTCAGAATGGCCGGGCAAAACCAGACGACAAGTTATTAAAATAGAAATGTACCCCATTTATGAACTGTAAAACAAAATTATTACTGTGCAACAATTTGCCACTATAAAATGTCTCATCAATATAACATTATGTACGACAATAGGCCAAGTGATCCCATTAACATACAGAATATCCCAAAATTAATAACCCCCTTCCACCCCAATAATTTTATGGAAAATAAAATAAATGCAGTCTGGAAATTGATCTTGACTCATAGAATCAATATACAGTCAAACCTGTCTTAAGCAGCCAGTCAATGGAAGAAGCAAAAATGGCCTTTTAATACAGGGTGTTGCTTAATAAAGGTTAATTTGCTCTGAAAGTATATAAATGGGAAATAGCAAATGTGGCTGCTTAAGACAAGTGGCTGCTTAATAGAGTTGGCCACTTACACAGGTTTGACTGTAAAGGCATGTAGATTTCAGGTTTAAACATGTTAAAGTTGAACAAATGTCTCATAATCGCTAGCTTGCTTTGTGCCATTTTACAATCGTGCACTGCATACAAAATTTAAATTTTGTTTTTTTGCGACCCTACTTTATCGAATTCAGGCTGTGTATAATCGGGGGCTTATACACGTTAATCAAACCAAGATAATATTTACCACACAAATTTTACATTCACAAGAAAATATGGTATTTATTTAAAAATAATAAAATTAATAATACTTCTAAATTTGCATTTTACCAACTGCATTACTTTAATTAGGTCTGTTTTAGTGCATTGTATTATGTTTGTTTCAACATGTCAGCTCTAAAAAAACATTTAAAATCAATTTCCATTAATTTGGCATACTAATAGCTTGAAACAATGTGCATCAATTCTCTTTAAAATGCACTCAACAATTTTTCAGTCATCATCATGACAGTGTCTAATTGAGACAGTACTCTGAGCGCTGACACTCTGTAGTAACATGCTGCCTGTCACATTATAAGGACACTGGGCTGACCAGACCTAGAACTATCCCCTTAATGTTGAGCGCCAAGCAAGGAAGCTTCTAGTACCATTTTTCATGTCTTCAGTATGACGCAGAACTCGGGATTGAACCCACAACCATATACATTTGAGGGTGGTGCTCTACCACAGAAAACAGCTGTGGTAAGCGTAGTAAAAAACTATGTGTGAAGTATCATTGAAGCATGACCATAATTATTTAGGTGAAACTGAATACTTTAACAAAAAGTGGTGCCGACACTTGGACAACTACAATAACTCCCTTTTTTATTTATACATTCAAGGGAAGAAACAGTACATCTATGAAATGCACTGAATAAAACAAAGACATTAAATGTATTGCATAATACATACTTTACGGACCATAAAAAGCGCCTGTATAAACAATATGCATTTCATTACTTTAACATCCTTTTTGTAAACCAGTCTCCATGTATGAACGCAAACTGGCTTCAAGACTTCCGTAACAATATACCTACAAGAGGCCAACAATACAACATGGTCCACTTACTCCGAGATACACCACGCATACTCCTTGATCATCTGCACCACGTCGAGAAAGCGAATTTTTGATGTGAGCGTGTGCCCATGAAACACTAGAGGATGGTTATCTGGGCCATCCCAGCAATCCACTGGAGAAAAGGTCATGGTCATCAACGAAGGTCATCAAGAACAAGGTCATACAATGTTTAAATCAGGTCAGCTGATATTCGCAAACACTATACCTACTACAGGTACAAACACCATGCACTTGAATGATGTAGAAGACACTACATAAATGCAGGAATCAAAATATTGGGGACTGGGGAGGTGGGGTTGAAAGCATGTAACATACAAGCAGTCAAATAAATGGATGAGTGAAATCAAATCTGATGAATGCATGTGTGTCAGTAGCAATGCTCAGTGTATATACTAAGAAATCCTGTGCTACAATATAAACAAAAATTTCCTATATGATTTACAAAACTAGCCATATTAAAGTGCACGAAAAAGCATCTCACAACGGCATCTCTTGTTGGCCCAAATAAGTGTTGAATATCTTGAGGTATCAGGGGCAGCACAGAACTCCAGGATAACCCATCGTTTGTTTTTGATTGACTGAACATTTTTTTACTATTAAGGGTTAACAGAAGATCAGTTAACCACTGTTTTTGGGATCCTGGAAGATGAACTAGTACTCAAGCACACCTTATCTCCACAAATAACTAATAATTTTCCCACTTGAATCACCGGTGAGAGACGAATGATAATGAGATGCAATATCGTACATGTATATCAATCATCATGGAGACTGTGACTGGGCAGGGATTTGAACTCACAACCCCTGGGTTGATAGACAGATATGCTATCGACTAAGCTAACCGTGTAGTGCACATACTCGTAACTATTCCCAACCCCTTTTTAGCCATCACTGGGTGCTCACTAAAAATTTCCTACAATTCTCTCTGGTTACCTCACATGGTTGACTTCCCTGAGACTTGTTGAACCAGAACCAATACTCTGTGCAACTGACACACTGTACAATCACATTGTTGGAGAAGTGCGGTGTTATTTTGAAAAATACGAAAAAATCCACTTAACTTAAAAACCGAATCCACAAACTTTACATTCAAATACAACATTCCACAAAAAACATTTTATCTACAGAAAAATGAACCAAAATAATACTGTGGCAATATGCAAAAATAAACACCACGATAGCAGACGACAGATGCAATAATCAACTGTATAAAGATGCATTAACATAAAAGTTACCAAAATTACTAAAAATAGAGCACAATCACTCATAACAAACAGAATGTATAACTCTTATCATAACACAACATAAATAAAAGAAGCATGCCAAAATCAAATGAAAAACCAGACACAACAAATACAACCAACCAGTACAAAGCTTTCTTGACAGACATGACAATTAGGCAGTTTCTGTAAACATGATTTTCATTGGATTAAAATATTACATGTAAAAAAATTAACCAATTAGCAATCAGCTTTCTTAGCTCATGGCAAATGCAATCATTGTCAGCAAATTAACTGATCAAACAGGATTCAAAATTGTTGCAAAGGATTGTGGGTACTTGGGTTAGGGGTAAAAATGAGTAAATGGCAATTGTAAAAATACAGCAGCAGGAAAATTATCATTTGCAGACTTACTCTGATACTACCCAAGCATGCTCTTTGATTGATTTAAGTACATCTAAGAAGCGAATACGTGACGTGAGGGTGTGGCCATGGTAGATCTGCGGGTGACTATCGGGTCCGTCCCAACAGTCCACTATAGAGACAAATACACAATACAACATGTAAAATATACAGATACAATGTTTACAAACCAAGCCCTGCCAACACTGTCTGGATAATGTTTCTTCTGTCTGGATAACAGGGATGCGTTTCACAAAAAGACTCATGACAACAATCATCGTAAACCTGCAGCACAATCAAAATTTGTACAAACAACAAAGAAATTGTCAAAATGACTTACAGCGATTGTTATCGTTAGTTCTTTTGAGAAACACAACTTAGTAGAAAAAAATCTTTTGAAAACTCACACCTGTAATTTCTTTCAGACAATGCTAATTCCCACACATTGATAAAATTTGTTATTCATTACGAATGCCGCTAATAAATTTGGTGGCCATTTTGGTGGCCATCTTGGTTTTCCCCGCCATTTTGAAAGTTTTGATCTAAAAATGAACAGCTGACCTTGTGCTATATTTGTGCCAAGTTTGGTGCTTTTCTCAAAAAAATGCGTAATTCTCTCAATATACTGCAACTTATTGCTCCACTATTAATTCTATGTATGCCATAGAATATCATTGTATACTCAGTAATGTAATTTTTTTGGAAGCTGTTTATTTCAGATTACCATTTGTTTGAATATTTTGTGTCACTTTTATGCCACCAAGGGTCAACAGATGATCAGTTAACCTAACCACTGTTTCCTGGGATCTTGGAAGGTTAACCAGTACTTGTGTACACTCATCTCCACAAGTTGTAAACCACATTTTATCAATTTTTTTTAGTATTCATCCAATTGCAGCTCGTAACTTCCCACTTATATTAGCAAAGAAAAGATGAATGACAATGAGATGCGATGTCATATATCAATCATCATAGAGACTGTGGTGGGGATTCGAATTCGTAACCCCTGGATTGATAGCTAGACATGCTACCAACTGAGCTAACCAGGACCGGCCGAATATGGATCATATTTCTTTCGAAAAACTCATGATACATGTATAACAAGTTGAAAAGAATGGACAAACTTAGCCCAACCAGTCAAAAATTTCTTAGGTTCTTTAACCAGAAAATTACCCCCTAAGAATTAAGAATATAATGTCATGTAATTTTTTTTTCATTAATTTTTATTATGGCAGTTAATTTTCAGGACATTATTATATTCCAGAGCAAGGGGAATGGGGACGAATTTTAGCCCATAAAATGGTCAAACGAGGATACTGGATTTAAGAAATCTTGTGAAAAAGCCTTCAAATGATGGATAAAAATCTTAAACTCTGTAACTGTTATCACAAACAATATCAGCATGGCTTGTATTTCGGTCAAGCTAATGTTTATATAGATATATATATATAGTGAAACATGCAGTAAAAAAAAAACAACAGAAAATATATACTACAAAAAATTCTTAATACTAGCAAGAGTTTTTTCACCACTAATAACATGACTACAATATCTGTATAAGGATGATGCTATAACAATATGTTGTTTCATCTTTGTGACATTTTTTCATGATCTTACCTGAAAAGCGAAAAAATAAAATTTATGATTTTATCAGAAATGTGACAATTTTTGTCATGAAAAAGACTCTTCCTTTTTTTCTTTTTTTTTCATGACATTAATATGATTGTGATATTTCTCTTTCATGACATCCATTGAAATCTGACATTTTATCATGTTAAGTAATACACATTCATGCTACTATACATACCTAAAATCTGTGACTTTTTTCTTTCAAAGTCATTATTTTTTCTTTCAAAGTCATTATTTTTCAAAGTCATTATTTTTTCTTTCAAAGTCAAAACTTGAAAATTGACCAGAAGTTATTTCTCAAATCATTCATTATAAAGTCATTCTGATTTTATAATTGTTGTTGTTGTATTGTATAAATGTTGTATATAAAGCGTGGTTTCAACAATTTTTCAGTCATATCAAGATGGTGTCTAAAGTGCTTGAGACAGTATTCTAAGCGCCGCTACTTCGGAGTATCATGCCGCAGACACGTGGTATGATACCCCACACAGTCATATATTATACTGACACCAGCCCAACAAGACCTAAATGCTGAGCGCCAAACGAGGAAGCTTCTAGTACCATTTTTCAAGTCTTTGGTATGAGCCGTCCAGGAACTGACCTCACATCCTTTTGAATGTGAGGCTTATGCTCTACCACCAGACCTCGCTGAGTAACACTAACTTACTAAGCAGGTGCAAGAAGGTGGGCTGAAATGTTTTGTTGTTTTTTGTAAAAAGAATCCTTTTGTTTTATCTGGAGTAGGATTTCATTATAACGCTATATGCATAACATAACAGAGAGTGCATGCTGATGCATTCATTAAAATAGTGATGATGAAGGAGCATTCAAAATATTATGGAATTCATTATACAACAGCTTGAACAAAATCAATAATCTTTATAGCCATTATTGTAATAATTAATATAAACTTTATAGAACTATAAAAGACTATTTGGTTTTATGGGGTTATTTGTGTTTAATGCGATACGCTGACAGCTGTTACCTGGTAATAGAGGGAATATAATTTATTACTGTATGACCTGAATATTGGATTTCAACAATCTGTCAGTCGTTTGTCATATGTACTGTATAATCAACCTCACACACACACACACACACATATGCTTGTTTTGAATATTAAACATCATTTTAATGCCATCAGGGTTAACAGACAATCAGTTAACCTAAACACTCTTTCCTGAGTTCCTGAAAGGTTAACCAGTACTCAAGCACACCCATCTCCACAAGTAACTGATAACTTTCCCACTTGAATCAGAGGTGAAAGACGAACAACAATGCTGTCTATCAATCATCACAGAGGCTGTGGTCTGGATTCAAACTCGCGACCTCTGAATTGATAGTCGGATGAGCAACCAACTGAGCTAACCTGGCACACTCAAACATGAATGCACACTGTACACACACAAACTATAAAAAATTAAATCAAAACATTTTACATGAAAAAATGATAGAAAGGTTATAAACAAGTGTAATATGGAGTTGGATTTGATTTTATTACGTAAATAAAATATTTCATGCAAAGGAAATAGTAGTCTTTGCAGAACATAACAAACAGAACAAAATTTTACCAAACAACAGATTATATTTGTGTGTGATTTTTTTCAACAAAGAAAATGTATTTTTACAAAATAACATGTATTTTCACATTTAATTTACTTAAAAGTGCTTAAAGGGAGTTTATCAGGAAAAAGGCTATAAATATATTTAAACAAGAGAGCTAAGATGGCCCTATATCGCTCACCTGACTGGCCTTGAGTCACCCAACTTAAGTAGATTATATAATACATGTACACTCAAAATTCCAGAAAAACAAGATGGGCAAGAATTTTGATTTGTTTTGAAGATGTAACAGATGCCTAGAAGAGTTCAAACTTGGTAAAGGTTCACCCATGGTAAATGTCAGTGAAATTACATTGAAATCAGGTCAGTAGATTCTGACGAGAAAGCTTTTGAAGTTTTTACTATAGCTGCCTATATAGTAAATTAGCACCTCACTGTGGCAGTCATGCTTTTTAACAAATCACAACGGCTCGAACAAACTTGGTAAAGGGTCACCCAAGGAACTTGTGAAATTGTTTTAAAATTGATCTGGTGGTTTCTGACAAGAAGATTTTTTAAGTTTTTACTATGGCTTATATTGCAAACTAACCCCACTCCCTGGAAACCATGTTTTTTGATGAATCACTAAGGTTTGAACAAACTTGGTAGAGGTTCCTCCAAGGAACATGTCTGTGAAATTATTTTAAAATTGAGCCTGTAGTTTCTAACAAGAAGATTTTTTAAGATTTTACTAATTAAACTTGCCCCGCCCCCTGGCCACCATGTTTTTTGACGAATCAATATGGCTTGAACAACTTTGTAAAGGGTCACCAAAGAACCATTTCTGTGAAATTATTTTAAAATCGAGCCAGTTACGTTTCTGACAAGAAGATTTTTTTTCAAGTTTTTACTATAGCTTAAATAATAAACTAACCCCATCCCTTTGCCGCCATGATTTTTGACGAGGGTCACCCAAGGAACATTTCTGTAAAGTTATATCAAAATTGGCCCAGTGGTTTCAGAGGAGAAGTTGTAAGAAGCTAAAAGTTAACAATGGACGACAGATGACAGACAACCGACACCAGGCGATCACAAAAGCTCACCTGTGAGCCTTTGGCTCAGGTGAACTAAAAAATTAAATTAATTTGAAATAGATAAAAATCATCTCATTATCATTAATAAATAAATCCCAAATGGTTTGGTGTGTGAAATCCACCAAAAACATGACAAAATCAATATTTAAATTGAAGCAGTAAACTGGAAACGAAATACCGATTATCAAAATAGACAGTTCTTAAATACAGCTTGACGAGCTTCACGTAGTCATTCAGACTCTTTCTAAGATGAAACAATTTTTACTATAATACATGTGAACATGTATACTAAATCAAATTGAAATCAAAATGAAATCATGCGACTCATTTAATATGTCACAAAATGTTGCAATTTAAAGCAGGAAATCTATTTTAGTCTAACCTAGTCACTAAGCCCAAGTAAGGAATCCCTTTTCAATATATTGTTTTGGCAGGTTTAAATATAATTATATCGTTTCAGCAAAATGGGGTCAATTGGTATATACATGCATGAGATATTGCGAAAAAAAAGTGGATACACAATTTTAAATTTTTTTTACAAATCCTGATATATTCCCTTTAAATTCGTTTTTTTTCTTCTTGTTTTTTTTTCCAACTTTTATTCAATATTAACATCACAATTTACATTGTAAAACATTACATATTGATAAAACATTACATATCATATTTAATACAAAATACATATAAACATATCATGATTAGCTCCAAGAATATTAGTAACCTGTTAACAAATTGTAAAACAATTTAAATATTTGCATATTTGAATAAAATATATTATTTCACACCCGTATGATTTAAACCAATTGAAAACTTTTGTTTACATCACGTGACGATAAAATAGAAACCAGTATTGTACTGTATGATTTCATATGCATTTACGGTTTCTTAAGACTATAATAGCATCATCAGAAAACTACAATCCAAGAAAACCATATTTTTTTCGTATTGGACTCGATCCCAAAAATCCATATTTTTTCCATATTGGACGGGACAATTCGTACGATTTTTTACCCTTCCGAGTCGTTTGGAGTTACTCCCCTTGTCAATGTTTTTTATTTTTCCTATCTGTGATATTAACCTTGTTTTCTTTAAATTGTTGTGAAAATAATATCAAGGACTCTTGTTAACTTTTTCTACTAATGTTAAATATACACAATTTATTCAAACATTTTACCATGCTTTACATAAAATGTTTGAACTGACTTATAAATTAGTGTTTCGATAGTTTATTGTTTTCAAAGTTGAAAATTGTACAGTTTTGTTATATCACGTAAATACACATATGACATCATTTTTATGAAAAATAGGAAATTTTCAAATTGTCAATAAAATCCATTATGTAAATGGTACTTTTCCCGTCATTTGTCATTATTTATTATGGTGTGAAATAAAGAGGTCATTTAACAGTGTTGAGTACAATACTGAATTCATTTGGACTCGTACACAGCAGTAATAATCTATATTTGGACTTGGGTTCGCCTCGTCCAAATATGGATTATTACTGCTGCGTACTCGTCCAATAGAATTCAGTATTGTACTCAACACTGTTAAATAACCTCATATTCCTATCTAAATAATGCAAATACATTAAGCCACATTCTTCTGCAATTTCTTCAACAAAATATGCTTTAAAAATACAGAATCATACAAGAGATAAAATAATATTTATATAATTATATTCTGTGTAGCTAATTTTGTATCCAATGACTATATTTTTCTACATTTTCATTTTGTTGATAGGCCACAATTTTTAAAAATACCTTTGCTCTTTATATATGTTTTATTTTTGATAAATAGAAGCAGTGATTTTATTTTTTTAAAATATATAATAAAATTCATTAAAAAAGTTTAGAAATATGTCACTATTGCCTGAATGTTTAAGTAGTATACAAATACATTGTAGCAGCAGTTTTTTTTAAAGATTTTATGCTGAAAAGCATGTGAATATATTGTACTAGGTTTATGCTGAACAGTGAGTAAACTTTTGTTTTAAATTCATGCTAAACAGCAGGTAATAGTTTGTACTCAGCAGGAAATAGTTTGTACTCAGCAGGTTATTGTTTGTACTCAGCAGGTAATAGTTTGTACTCAACAGGTAATAATTTGTACTCAGCAGGTAATAGTTTGTACTCAGCAGGTAACTGTTTGTACTCAACATGTAATAATTTGTACTTAGCAGGAAATAGTCTGTACTCAACAGGTTATTGTTTGTACTCAGCAGGTTATTGTTTGTACTTAGCAGGTAATAGTTTGTACTTAGCAGGTAATAGTAGTAGTTTGTATTCAGCAGGTAATAATTTGTACTCAACAGGTAATAGCTTGTACTCAGCAGGTAATTGTTTGTACTTAGCAGGTAACTGTTTGTACTGAGCAGGTAAAAGTTAGTACTGAGCAGGTAAAAGTTAGTACTGAGCAGGTAAGTTTGTATTCAGCAGGTAACAGTTTGTACTCAGCAGGTAATGGTTTGTACTCAGCAGGTAAGTTTGTACTCTGCAGGTAATGGTTTGTATGATACTGAACAGCAGGTACTCTGCAGGTAATATTATGTACTCAACAGGTGATACTTTGTACCCAGCAGGTAATAGTTTGTACTCAGCAGGTTATTGTTTGTATTGAGCTGGTAATAATTTTTCCTTAGCAGATAATAGTTTGTGCTCAGCAGGTAAAAGTTTGTACTCAGCAGGAAACAGTTTGTACTCAGCAGGTAAAGTTTGTATTCAGCAGGTAATAATTTGTACTCAACAGGTAATAGTTTGTAGTCAACAGGTAATATTTTGTACTCTGCAGGTAATATTTTGTATGATACTGAACAGCAGGTAATAGCTTTACTCTGCAGGTAATAGTTTTTACAATACTGAACAGCACGGAATAGTTTGTACTCAGCAGGTAAAAGTTTGTATTCAGCAGGTAATAGCTTGTACTTAGCAGGTAATTGTTTGTTTTCAGCAGGTAATAGTTTGTATACAGCAGGTAATAGTTTGTATTCAGCAGGTAATAGTTTGTAATCAGCAGGTAATAATTTGTACTCAGCAGGTAATAGTTTGTACTCAGCAGGTAATAATTTGCACCAGCAGGTAGATTAATGCTGAACAGTGGGTTAATGTTTGTGTTTAATTCATGCTTTATAACAGGTAATAGTTTGTACTCTGCAGCTAATAGTTTGTACTTGTACTAGCAGGTAAAAGTTTGTACTTAGAAGATAGATTTATGCTGAACAGTGAGTACATGCTTGTGTTTAATTCATGCTTAACAGCAGGTAATAGTTTGTACTCAGCAGGTAATAGTTTGTATTCAGCAGGTAATAGTTTGTACTCAGCAGGTAGTAGTAGTTTGTATTCAGCAGGTAGTAGTTTGTACTCAGCAGGTAATAGTTTGTATACTAATGAACAGCAGGTAATAGTTTGTACTCAGCAGATAATAGTTTGTACTCAGCAGGTACTAGTATGTTACCAGCAGGTAGATTTATGCTGAACAGTGAGTTAATGTTCGTGTTTAATTCATGCTTAATAGCAGGCAGTAGTCTGTACTCAGCAGGTAATAGTTTGTACTTGTACTCAGCAGATAATAGTTTGTACTTAGCAGGTAGATTTATACTGAACAGTGAGTACATGCTTGTGTTTAATTCATACTTAACAGCAGGTAATAGTTTGTACTCTACAGGTAATGGTTTGTACTCTACAGGTATTAGTTTGTACAATACTCAACAGCAAGTAATTGTTTGTACTATACCCAAGAGCAAGTATTTTTTTGTACAATACTCAACAGCAAGTAATTGTTCGTACTATACTCAACACCAGATAATAGTTTGTACTGAACAGCAAGTAACTGTTTGTATTTTACTCAACAGGAAGTAATTGTTTGTACTATACTGAACAGCAAATAATTGTATGTACTAGATATAATGCTGAACCTAATTAAATTATTCTCAAAATTTTATTAATTCTTATAGTGAATAATCTTTACTTATGTTTAACAGAAGGCAACAGTTTTAAAAAGATTTATACCTGTTGAACAGCGGGTTATAGTCAATACTTACATTCCAGGCATTTACAACCCATCTGCAGACATCGGGCGTAAGCCTCTACCGAGGAATAACTTGCTATCTGATCCCCTGTTAAATATCTGTAATACAGAATGACAAAAACATTTTTAATTTTTATTTTTTAATTGGGTTTATCGCCATTATTATGGCAAATCTTATTTTATTGGTGGAGGAAGACCCAAGAAGGAATCCAAGTAGAACCACCGTCTTTCTGCAAGTAACTGGCAAACATTTATACATACATGATGCATTTTTCTGTATCATGTATGATATTATTTCTGGCACATATAAATGATCCAAGTTACTGACTGTAACAACATTGCTTTTGCCCTTCGTCTGCAAGTACTCCAAGTAGAATCTCTGGGACTGAAACTTGGCACAAAGTCAGCTTCAGACAGCATTTTGCCTATCAGGCTTAAACCTGAATGAAAACCACTCGGCCATGTAATGAATGAATGAGCGAATAAATGAACAAACGAAGAAGGAACGTACGAATGAATGTTGTTTAATGGCACATCAATATATCAGAAATATTATGCACATAAAGTTAAATAAACATTGTAACCAGATAGTTCTTCCCTTTTTAATTCAATAAAAAACTGATAAACAAGGGACATTCAATAAGTAATTTTATTCGTCCCATAAATTTTGAACCGTGAACATGTAAATCATGAAATTTCAGTCAGATAGATTTATTTGTTATACATCTGTTGATGCCAACAAACAAATCATGCGAGTTTGAGAAAACCTTTTATCATAGTCTTGATCGCACACAATCGTATACACTGCAGTTGAATATAGTTGCTAAATATGTTCATGTAAAGTCGTACAAGTGCACTTTGAACAAGTGGAGTACATGCATCCGGATTTTTATATGTATATGGTAATAAATAGCAAGAAAATAAAACATTAGTTTTCTATTTTGAGCTCCATAAAAAGAATGGCAGCATAATAATGGCCCAAAGACAAATGAAGGTCTTGAATTGCAAACAGAAGTGTGGTATTTCAGTGTCTGATGGGTATACAAAACAACAATGAATACATATTTTGGAAGTTGTTAAAAAGATGGAAAAAGTGCATTTCTGTTAAATGATATTACTTTGAAGGTATGAACAACCGAATGTTATCAAGAAATTATTTGTTGTTTTTATCTTATTACCAAAATAACATTACTTATTGAACGCTCCTCGTATTTGTAATAGTATAAATTTTGTTTGTTTGGATCATATCTGGAGCAAAATAATATAGTTATATATTATCAGAAACAAGTATTTAACTCACTATTAGCACCTTTACTTAAATTAGACCTGACCCATGAAATAATGTAAATGATTTAATCTGATCTTAATTATGTCAGTAATTGTCCGGAAATTTATGAGCATCATCGATTAAAACTGGGTAAGCGGTTCAATTGTAACTTAATATTTATAAGCTTATCTTGGTATATACCTGCATGGTGCAATGGTTAGATTTGTGGATTGTTGTACTTGCCTTTTTGGGGAAACATTTAAAAAAGGCAACATTAGGGCATTATCCTTGAAATTCCTCCCTTTCCCACGGTCATTCCGGGCCCAATTAGCTCAGACGGTAGAGCGTCTGACTATCAATCCAGGGGTCATGAGTTTGAATCCCAGCCCGGCAACAGTCGCCGTAATGATTGATATACGACATTGTGTCTCATTATCAATCATCTCTCACTGCGGATTCATGTGGGAAAGTTATCAGTTACTTATGGAGATAGGGTGTGCTAAAGTGCTGGTTAAGCTTTCAGGATCCCAAGAAACAATGGTTAGGTTGATCCCAAGAAACAGTGGTTAGGTTAACTTATCGTCTGTTAGCCCTCGATGGCATAAATATGACGCTAAATAATTAATCAAAGCCAGTTTTTATGAGGGCGGGATCTCCTTTTTCACCAATAAGCACTCTGGATTTGTATGTTATTTATCAAATAGGCTGTTAATATATTTTTATCACATAAATCATTATTCATTAAGTCACAGGAGCTATGGGTTGTAAGCTCTGTACATTATTATGCTTAGTGGCTAGCAATATAACAACAGTGACAGCATCTTGTGACACTTTGGAACATTGGAGAGCTACCGGTATCTTAATTTTGAGAAAATAAATCTTTTTTTATATAAAGTGGTAGCATCATGAAAAATTGGAACAGGTATGTGCATAAATATATATATATATTAAATAATTTAGTTTTTCTAATTTTTTTCTAATTAACGCAAATGAATTACATATTAATTTTATATAATTATATTACTCACAAAAATTGCTATATTTTATATACTATTATACAATAGTCATTTTAAAGATATGAAAAACTTAAGACAATTGTATAATTATAAGAGGGCCCTAAAATGCCCACCTGTGCTCACCTAAAGTTTCAGAAGTGACAATGCCAAATAAGGCAATTTTTGATAATGCAAGCCCATACCTAAGACATTTATATTTGGTCAGTCGAGATATTATAGATATATAACTGTTGTGGAAAACTGGTGAATATCAAATGAAAAATGCAGTTGTTTGAGTGCACAAAACTTCAAATATCGCAATTTTTGAACCAATGCAAGCCTGGCCTTTTTACCCTTTTTAAATAGAGGGTAAAACTTGGTGGTTTCCAAATTAAAAAAGCATGATTCCCCCCCCCCCCCCCCCATTATAGCCAAAAAATTCCCAAAATTATTATTTTTTTTTATTTTTTTACCTTAGGGGATAAAAAAAAACTAGATATGAAGTATAATCTGATAACTAATGGTTAGAATTGATCTTAACAGTGTTATGCTGTATTTTCCAGTTTTCTAAAGCCTTAAAAAATTCCCAATTTCCCCTAAATCGCGCTGTTCTTTTTCCAATCTCGAAGGCTTGGGTCTCTTCCCAATTTCCAGAAAAAAGGCTCTGCAAATGTCATATCTTTAACAGTATTTATCTGACAGAGCTGATCTAAAGATTGTCTTGAATATTATGGTTTAATAACCACTGTGTTAGATACGTGAAGATCAAAACCATCAAAATGATGCTAGAGAACATTCTAAGAATCAAATAGCACAATTACTTATGATTCAAGGGGCATAAATCCAACTTTTATAAATCCAACAAAAGTTACCTGATTTACCCAGTTCAAAAATTTGTTTGAGATATTTTGGTTATATAACTTTTGTGTAAGTTTGATTAAGGTCAAATGAATATTGACAGTGCTAGTGTTTATAATACTGTATATATAACTACTGTGTAAGTTTGATTAAGATCAAATGAATACTGACAGTGCTAGTGTTTATAATACTGTTTGTATAACTACTGTGTAAGCTTGATTAAGATCAAATGAATACTGACAGTGCTAGTGTTTATAATACTGTTTGTATAACTACTGTGTAAGCTTGATTAAGATCAAATGAATACTGACAGTGCTAGTGTTTATAATACTGTTTATATAACTACTGCGTAAGTTTGATTAAGATCAAATGAATACTGACAGTGCTAGTGTTTATAATACTGTTTATATAACTACTGTGTAAGTTTGATTAAAATCAAATGAATACTGACAGTGCTAGTGTTTATAATACTGTTTATATAACTACTGTGTAAGTTTGATTAAAATCAAATGAATACTGACAGTGCTAGTGTTTATAATACTGTTTATATAACTACTGTGTAAGTTTGATTAAGATCAAATGAATACTGACAGTGCTAGTGTTTATAATACTGTTTATATAACTACTGTGTAAGTTTGATTAAGATCAAATGAATACTGACAGTGCTAGTGTTTATAATACTGTTTATATAACTACTATGTAAGATTTGAGAGGATCAAATGAAAAATGCGGGTAGTAGGGAATGATAACACAATTTTAAATAGGGAATTATTTTAATTTTCAAGCCCCATAACTCCAAATTTAATTATCCAATTAGACATGTTCAAGAACTTGTCCAAGATATTATTGTTATTTAACTACAGCGAATGTTTTGAGAGGATCAGATTAAAAATGCAGGTGCTAAAGTGCACATAAGGACAAATAGTGCAATGTTTTATGTTTCAAGGGCCATAACTCTAGATTTAACTATCCAATTTGGCTAGTTGAAGAACTTCTCCTAGATATTATAATTATATAACTTTTATGTAAGTTTGGTGAAGATCAAATGAAAAATGCAGGTGCTAGAGGGCAAACAACAAAATGAACATGGATAGACACAGGTTGATCAGAACAGTTCACCTTGAGCTTTACCAAAAAGCAATGAATATTTCAATTCATCATAATGTAAAAAGTCTTTGAGTAAAGTTTTAAAGTTGTATGCATCATTACTCTTTTTACTTGTAGATTTCTAGAAACACATACATTTCAGTAAGCCTTCAGTTGCTTAAATGCCGATATTTAAAAAAAAAAGAAGTTTTTAAACGTATATATTATTTAATTTCAGATTCGTCATACTTATCATTGTTGGATCTTTACTTGTTATCCTCAAAGCTTTGAGCGCTGCTGACAACTTTTTGACATATTTTCGGCAAGCTAAATATGAGAAACCAATTGTTAAAGGTCAAGAGATAATAACTACAAATACTGATAATGAACTAAACGAACTTGATTATAAACTATATGATCTTGATAAAGAAATGAAATATGTTGAAGATGAACTGAGCAGAAGTGAAAAATTACAAGAATTCATTTTTGATGATGATGAAATCCCAGACAATAGAAATTCAAACCAAAAGGAGCATGAAAGTTTTGAACATTTGAATTCAAGCCAAAAAAAGTCTGAAAGTCCTAATCAAGCGCCGCCAGATGAAAGTCCAAACACCTTTAATTCATATGAAGAACAGCACGAGATCCCAGATGCTCAACTCAATCAAAATCTAACACATATTCCAAAAATCATCCATCAGTTTTGGAACGACATGATTCTACCAACACAATTTGTCGATAATGTGAAAGGTCTCGTCTCTCACAATTCTGCCCAAGAGTGGAAGTACTACTTCTGGACATTAGAGACTGCACGTGCAATCATCAGAGACGAGTATCCTGACCTACTTTACACATGGGATCATTATCCAGGTAAGTGGCAGTACTAGTTCGGGACATTAAAAACTGCACATACAATCATAAGAGATGAATATCCTGACCTATTTTACATGTGGGATCATTATCCATGTAAGTGGCAGTACTACTTCTGGACATTAGAAACTGCACATGCAATCATCAGATAGAAACTGCACATGCAATCATCAGAGTCAAATATCCTGACCTCCTTTACACGTGGGATCATTATCCGGGTAAGTGGTAGTACTACTTCTAGACATTAGAAACTGCACATGCAATCATCATAGACGAGTTTCCTGACCTCCTTTACATGTGGGATCATTATCCGGGTAAGTGGCAGTACTACTTCTGGACATTAGAAACTGCACATGCAATCATCAGAGTCAAATATCCTGACCTCCTTTAAATTACACGTGGGATCATTTTCCAGGTAAGTGGCAGTACTACTTCTAGACATTAGAAACTGCACGTGCAATCATCATAGACGAGTATCCTGACCTCCTTTACATGTGGGATCATTATCCAGGTAAGTGGCAGTACTACTTCTGGACATTAGAAACTGCACATGCAATCTTCATAGAGGAGTATCCTGACCTACTTTACACGTGGGATCATTATCCAGGTAAGTGGCAGTACTACTTCTAGACATTAGAAACTGCATGTCATCATCAGAGAAGAGTATCCTGACCTCCTTTACATGTGGGATCATTATCCAGGTAAGTTGAAGTACTACTTCTTGACATTAGAAACTGCACATGCAATCTTCATAGAGGAGTATCCTGACCTACTTTACACGTGGGATCATTATCCGGGTAAGTGGCAGTACTACTTCTAGACATTAGAAACTGCACATGCAATCATCAGAGACGAGTTTCCTGACCTTTACATGTGGGATCATTATCCAGGTAAGTGGAAGTACTACTTCTGGACATTAGAAACTGCACATGCAATCTTCATAGAGGAGTATCCTGACCTACTTTACACTTGGGATCATTATCCAGGTAAGTGGCAGTACTACTTCTGGACATTAGAAACTGCACATGCAATCTTCATAGAGGAGTATCCTGACCTACTTTACACGTGGGATCATTATCCAGGTAAGTGGCAGTACTACTTCTGGACATTAGAAACTGCACATGCAATCTTCATAGAGGAGTATCCTGACCTACTTTACACGTGGGATCATTATCCAGGTAAGTGGCAGTACTACTTCTAGACATTAGAAACTGCACGTGCAATCATCATAGACGAGTATCCTGACCTCCTTTACATGTGGGATCATTATCCAGGTAAGTGGAAGTACTACTTCTGGACATTAGAAACTGCACGTGCAATCTTCAGAGACGAGTATCCTGACCTCCTTTACACGTTGGATCATTATTCAGGTAAGTGGCAGTACTACTTCTGGATATTAGAAACTGCATGTGCAATCATCAGAGACGAGTTTCCTGACCTACTTTACACGTGGGATCATTATCCAGGTAAGCTAGTGATAAAATAAAGCATGGCATTAACTCACTGAAAACGAGAGACTCAAGAGGACACTCTGAGTATAATGGTATAGAAAACTGTAGGCAATTTTAAAATGATTCATAGAGGAGAATGAAATCCATTTTGACCCCATTGGTTACTATTTGTAAAATACAGTAAAACTCCACCTTACGACCACCCTGATATGAAGATCACCCTGCTAATAGGGGCATTTATTTTAAAGACGGATTTTTTCCCTTTTTATGCAATCAGGTCAGTAACTCCCCACTAGAAGAACTAAATCTACTAGTGTATAGTGCTTAGTCAATACTTGTTATTACTTTATGTATGTAAATAAAATATAAACCATACAATATATTTATTGTAATTATTCCTTTGTTGTTTACATGTGCATACATATAAAACAATGATGACAATAATAATTAAAGTAATACCAGCAAAAAGTCCATAAGTTTATTTATTATTATTATTATCATTATTATTGTTATCATTAATATAACATTATATGCACACACATGCAGAATATAGCATACATCAATCTACTATTACATTTACATCAGCCTACAACTTTTGCCAATGAAATTGGATAATAAGACCACCCCGCTATTAAGACCAGTTTAATTTGCCTGGCTTCTGTTTCACCAACATTTTACTTAATTACTTAAAAACTTAACTAAGTTTTGACTGGTTATTTATCTATTATATAATCAATATCATTGACACAATATGCAGTTTAACTGGTACTAGTCTAAAATCATGATCACCTGGCTGCTTTTCTTAGATTTAAGTTTTTAAGTATTTAAGTATATGTTGGTGAAACAGGAGCCTGGTCCCAAAGGTGGTCTTATTAGAGGAGTTTTACTATAATGTTAAGCACAATTAATTTTCATGTAAAATATCAAACACAATGTCGAGAAACTAATAATTATAAGACGTTGCATCTCATAATCATTAGTTTCTCGACACTGTTTCTCATTATCATTTGTCTCTCATCGCTTATTCAAGTGGGAAAGTTTTCATTTACTTGTGAAGATGGGGTGTGTTTGAGTATTGGTTAACCTTCCAGAATCCTAGGAAAGAGTGGTTAGGTTAACTGATCGCCCCCGATGACATAAAAATGATGCTAAATGTTCGATCAAATCAACAACTTCTGTGTATTATATATATGAGGTGTGTTCCAACAATAATGTCACTGGTGCATCATTTTGTTGAAATTAAAAAGTAATTTGTTATTTTACAGACATCTTGTCCCGCACTGATACTATACGCTATGTGGTGCTTCACCGATACGGAGGAGTATACTTCGACTTGGACACAGTCAGCGTTCGCCCGCTCAATCCGTTTCTTAGCAACCACACATGTGTCTTTGTCAATGAACCTGAGGAACACTATATTATAGCATATAACCAAAAATTATTCCTATCGACCGCATCCATGCTCTGCAGACCACAGCATCCATTCTTCATGGATGTTATACAATCTCTACCGTCATTTTTGCAAAAAGGTTGCAAGAACGGATACCAGTGCACTGGGCCATCCGTTCTTACTGAGTTATTCCTCAGATATAAATACAAGTATGTCAACAGTACAGAAATAGTATCAACAGAATATTTCCAAGATGTTTACGATAGAAAATTACTGTCCACATCCGTGAATATGAAATGTAATCGTATGCATTCTTTAACATCATTACAGAAGGAAAGTTGCAAGACATGGATTATGCGTGGTCGTGACGCACGTAAATTGAGCTTGAAAGCATTTACCTATCACACGTGGTATCACGTCGGTATGAGCAAAAGTGGGAAGATGAATGTATCATTTAAGCCTGAAAACAATATAGCACAAATAGTTCCACATTTTAAAATGTATAAACAAACCCTGAGCTATACAACAAATAGTTCCACATTTCAAAATGTATAAACAAACCTTAAAACAATAAAGCAAAAATAGTTCCACATTTCAAAAAGTATAAACAAACCTTGAACTATACAACAAATAGTTCCACATTTCAAAATGTATAAACAAACCTACTATAGCACAAATAGTTCCACATTTCAAAATATATAAACAAACCTTGAACTATAGCACAAATAGTTCCACATTTCAAAGTGAATAAACAAACCTTGAAACAATATAGCACAAATAGTACCACATTTCAAAATGTATAAACAAACCTTGAAACAATATAGCATAAATAGTACCACATTTCAAAACGTATAAACAAACCTACTATAGCACAAATAGTTCCACATTTCAAAATATATAAACAAACCTTGAACTATAGCACAAATAGTTCCACATTTCAAAATGTATAAACAAACCTTGAAACAGTATAGCACAAACAGTACCACATTTCAAAATGTATAAACAAACCTTGAAACAATATAGCACAAATAGTACCACATTTCAAAATGTATAAATTACACATAGATATTTATGAAGAGGGTGTATGATAATACCTCATAATGGATTAAACATCTCAATATTTCTGTAAGACTATAAAAATCAATCATGAGAATCCGTTTGGGATAGAAAAAATCTCATCCAGGGACCAGGCTCTGCCGAGTTCCCTCCATGCAATTGTGACCCAGAGGGTGAGAACCCAAGGACATGGCTCTGCTAAGTTCCCTGCATGTAATTGTGACCCAGAGGGTGAGAACCCAAGGACATGGTTCTGCCAAGTTCCCTGCATGTAATTGTGACCCAGAGGGTGAAGCCCAAGGACATGGTTCTGCCGAGTTCCCTGCATGCAATTGTGACCTAGAGGGTGATAACCCAAGGACATGGCTCTGCCAAGTTCCCTGCATGTAATTGTGACCCAGAGGGCGAGAACCCAAGGACATGGTTCTGCCAAGTTCCCTGCATGTAATTGCGACCCAGAGGGTGAGAACCCAAGGACATGGCTCTGCCAAGTTCCCTGCATGTAAATGTGACCCAGAGGGCGAGAACCCAAGGACATGGCTCTGCCAAGTTCCCTGCATGTAATTGTTACCCAGAGGGTGAGAATCCAAAGACATGGCTCTGCCAAGTTCCCTGCTTGTAATTGTGACCCAGAGGGTGAGAACCCAAGGACATGGTTCTGCCAAGTTTCCTGCATGTAATTGTGATCCATAGGGTGAGAACCCTGGGACGACGCTCTGCCGACTTCCCTGCATGTAATTGTGATCCAGAGGGTGAGAACCCGGGGATGAGGCTCTGCTGAGTTTCCTGCATGAAATTGTGACCCAGAGGGTGAGAACCCAAGGACATGGCTCTGCAGAGTTCCATGCATGTAACTGTAATCATGAGGGTGAGAACCTGGGGGCGAGGCTCTGCCAAGTTCCCTGCATGTAATTGTGATCCAGAGGGTGAGAACCCAAGGACGAGGATCTGCCGAGTTCCCTCCATGTACTTGTTTCCCAGAGAGTGAAAACCCGGGGACGAGGCTCTGCCAATTTCCTACATGTAATTATGACCCGAAGGTGAGAACCCAGGGACAAGGCTCTGCTGAGTTGCCTACATGTAATTGTGACCCAGAGGGTGAAAACCCGGGAGCCTCGTCCCCTGCATGTAATTAAGACCCAGATGGTAAGAACCCTGGAATGAGGCTCTGCTGAGTTCCCTGCATGTAATTCTGGTGGAAATTTCTATCGCACATGAACAACGCGTTATGGATTTATTTTCTCCCATTCATCTAAGTCATATGAAAGACCCTCAGTAGACCTAAAGGCTGTCATAAAAAAAAAATAACAACTTTTTAAATGCATGTTAAACCTGCAAAATTGCATACATATAAAGAAATCAATATTTGATGTACCAGAAATTACACCTGTTAATCTCCCATACAGTGTTTGTAAAAATAATTCACTTCAAATACAAAAATTTTTACCCTATCCCCAGTGTTCTCGTAGGTAAGTAAGACCAGGGGTGTAAAAATATTTTTAAAGTTACTTGCCCTGTAGGACTACTAGTTGAAACAAGAGGGCCAGAATGTCCCTAAATCGCTCACCTATGGAAGAGGAGAAATTAATAATCTAATCTGGCCAGTTTAAGAACTTGCCCAAGATATTATGGTTATATAACTACGGTGCAAGTTTAGTGACAATCAAATGAAAAATAAAGGTGCTAGAGTGCACAAAAGGTCAAATAGTGCATTTTTTAATATTTCAAGGGCCATAACTCTTGACATTAATAGTCCGATTTGGCCTGTTCAAGAACTTGTTCGATATAATATGGTTATTTAACTACTGTGTAAGTTTGGTGAGAATCAAATGAAAAAAAAATACGGGTTCCAGCGTGCACACAGAGTCAAATAGTGCATTTTTTAACAATTCAAGGGCCATAACTCTGACATTAAAAATCCGATTTGGCCAGTTCAAGAACTTGTGGGGGTACGCCAAGCTGATTAATTTATAATATTTCCAAAAGTCAATAAAACATTGCATATTGCTATTTTTCTAATAATAAACTGCGAAATTGGGAGTTTTTTCACCAGAATGAGAGACGGGTTTATTTTACAGCAATAAATATATTCATATAAAGATATTATTGGATTATCATAAACATGTGTATTTTTTTCCTCTTTGATGAGGGTCTTTAACTTCTAAAAATGTGTTGACCTAATTTCTATTTGATAACCTCTCAATGTATTTTAACCATGTCATACTTTCTTTGCTAAATTTACGCTTCTCTTCCTGTTGCTGATCTTTCTCTATCTTTCACATATCACTGTCACCAACCACCATGCCAAACATCAACCTGATATCATGTTGTTTTAACATTGTTGAAAGATTCCCACGAAATCAAACGGTGCTTATATAAATATATGCAGTCATAATTTCTACTTCATAGTCTGGTTACAAATATTTTGAGTAAAGTTATACAGTTGATTTTCATAAGTGGAAACACGGTCTGTCCCATTATCTAACAATTGCATGTGCACTAAAAACAACTAAAATCGTAACTTCTATTGATTTCAATGTCAGTCTTTTTAGTTACTGGTTTACTAAAACTTTTTTTCAATTTTTGGAATGATATGCTATAGCCGAAATGCTTGATAGCATCTAATTTTAATTCATAAATATTTAGTTACAGCCAAAATGCGGTCGGCCCATTGGGAAACCATTAACAATTTCAAAGTCGCCTGAAATTAATTCTTGTCACCATGGCGACTGAGCGACTGGAATTTTACACCCCTGTAAGACATCATAAATACATATATACGTTGGTGTCATTACTATGACATAACGTGTATTTGTTTACACTTTCCTACAACAAATTCATGTCTTGAAATATATATTCCTAAGCATGAAAATGAAAATATATTTGATGACAATTTGAGGATAAGGAAATAGGTTACAAAAATTTATTATTCCAAGATTTTCGTCAGGTCATGTTAGAAAGGTGTCGTGTGACATGGAAGATGGAGTTTTATTCAATCATCTATCAGTAGAAATGGCAAAAATATAATAGCTATGCTGTATATTTGTCATAACATTGTATATTCATGATTATCTTCACTTTTGACATTTTGTTCAAATAATATGCTAAACAATATTCACACAAAAAATTATACATGTACATATTAAAATCATGCCGCCACTTTGCCATTCATCAATCCTATATTGGATCAATACGTCGTATCTACAGCAGCTGCTGCTAAATAATAGACTTTTATTAAAGAAAATGATTTAATTACATTGCAAATAACCAAAGGCAAATGTTTGCTGAAAAACTGCTGATAATATTAAATTGAACTAAATGAAACAATGTATTACTTAAAAAACAAAATAATTTCTAAAAAAAAAATTTTCTTGGAGTGGGGTTAAAATTTCAAACCCAAGCCAAACAAAAAACTTTAAACTATGGTTTTAGATACTTAAGAATGGAAAGTTGGGCTACTTAGCTATATACATTGTCTGTATAACGTAATAAAAATATGTCACAATAACATAGCATCCACAAGGTTGTTGGTGCAAAGTGTGACAAAAATGTTTTAATTAAAATAACAAAGGGACATAACTCAATAAAAAACATTGAACTGGCTCATGCTCAGGCCATGTATCTACCGTACACAGTAAGTTTTATATTGGGTTAAAACTGTTGGAGCAGTTGTCTCCAGAAGGTTGTGGGACCAAAATATGACAGACAGACAGACAAACTGATGTCATTTCAAAATTCCCCAATTTTCTTCAAAAAGTAGAAGAGGATAACATGAGACTCAAGATTGATTGATTGATTTATTGATTGTTTAGCACCATTTTTATGCTGTCAAGGGCTATATGCCATGGAGAGCTATAAACAGACAAATCAGTTAACATAACCACTTTTTCCTGGGATTCTTAAAGGTTAACCAGTACCCCCATCTCCTCAAGTAACTGATTATTTTCCCTGACTCTCAATCAAGGGGTTGTGAGTTTAAATCCCAACATGGTCATAGTCTCTTCGATGACAGATATACAACATCGCATCTCAATGTCTTGTCACTTCATTCTTCTCTCAAACCTTTCAGGATCTCAGGAGAGTGGTTAGGTTAACTGATCCTCTATAAGTCCTAAATGGCACCAAAATGACGCTTAACATTCAGACAAGGTAATAGTCTAACAACTACTGTGCATATATACGAGCGGTGTTCCAGCAATACGGTTAATGGTATGGAAATTGTGTATTAAGTTGTTGGTTTTTTTTTGCTTAACAACTGCCACGTACAACTGCATTTTTATTTTACACTGGATCATTTTGAACAGGACCATCGGTTCTTACTCTGCTTTCCTCAGATACAAATGCAAGTATGTCAACAGTACAGAAATAGTATCAACAGAATATTTCCAAGATGCTTACAATAAAAAGTTACAGTTCAAATCTGTGAATATGAATGAAATCATATGTATTATTTAAAGGGAAAATATCAGAATTTTTCATACTTTTAAAATTGGCTAAAAACATTTTTTTCAAATATATCATGCCTATATATACTCATTGATGCCGTATTGCCTAAAGGATATTTATTTAAACATGCCAAAATTATATACTGTTAAGGGATTTCCTAACTTGAGCTATGCACCTAAGTTAGACTAAAATAGATTTCCCCGCTTAAAATCACAACATATTTTGTGACATATTAAATGAACCACTTGATTTCTCTTGATTTCAATTTGATCCATTATACAGGTTAACACATAGTCAAAAAATATTCACCTTAGAAAGATTCCGAATGACAATGCAATGGTGTAAATCAAAATTTAAGTGCTCTCTATTTTCAGAATTGGGATTTCATTTCAAGTTTACCACTCCAATTTAAATATCAAAAATTTTGTCACCTTTTGGTGGATTTGACATACCAAACCATTCAGATTTTATTTATTAATGATAAAAAGATGTATTTCTATCCATTTTAATATTTATTTTATTTTTAAGACATCTATAATGATTTTTTCTGATATACTCCGTTGAACATCATTACAGAAGGTAAGTTGCAAGACATGGATTGGGCATGGTCGTAATGCACGTAAACTGAGCCTGAAAACATTTACCTATCACACGTGGTATCACGTCAGTGAAAACAGAAGGGGAAAGATCATTTACACCTACAAAAAAAAATATAGCATAAATAGTTCCGGACTTCAAAATGTATAAACAAACCAAAAAGAAATCGAAGAGGAATAACTCTGTCATTAATAATTTACTGTTGTAAATACTTTCATTGTATTGTGTTGCCTCCCTTAAACCAATTTTAGTTCTCCACCTTGAATGATGGTTTTACAGATATAAGTAAAATTTACATAGTTTACAATAAAAAAAGAGGATCTTACATTAATGCTCATTTGTTATTAATTTTAATAAACCAGTTGGCAAAACACAAAATATATCATGCAAGGCTCTGCTGAGCACTATGTCATAATTGGTAATGAGTTTAATAAATTCAAAATAAAAAATTAGCAGGAATGCAGAATCTTTATATCACACAACTTAGGAAAATGGTACATTTACTGTTTATTTAACAGATCATGCACCTCTATAAGGACCGAGAATAAATTGGACATATAAGTGTCCATCAGCTGTTGCATGATGTAATGTCTCAAAATAATGTCATTGAATTATGTCAAACTGACATCATTTATATCAGCTTTGATATATTTCTATAAAATTTTTTAATAAATTATGCAGCTATTATGAGCTTATGAAATTAATTGTATAGCTCCAGAAGAGAAAAAACGCAGGTTTTAAGCAGGAAATAATGCAGCTTTTTACATAAAGAATGCAGCTTGAATTTAGCAAAATTGAGGAAGCTGCATAAACCAAAACTAAAATGCAGCTTCAGTTCAGAAAAATTGAGAAAGCTGCATAAAAGCTAGCTTTCAGCAACGTAATTTACAAAGCTACGTAAAAAATTGTCAAGGGATATACTGGGATAAGTCAAAAAGTATTTTGTCATTTTATGTATCAGAGTAGAGTTATACCCAAAAACACTGAGTAATAATTGATTGAATATTTAGCGTCATTTTTATGCCATCGAGGGCTAACAGAGGATCAGTTAACCTAACCACAGTTTCCTGGGATTAACCAGTTCTCGAGCACACCCTATCTCCGCAAGTAACTGATAACTTTCCCACTTGAATCAGCAGTGAGAGATGAATGATAATGAGACACAATGTCATATATCAATCATCACGAAGACTGTTGCTGGGTGGGGATTTGAACTCAAAACCCCTGAATTGATCGTCAGATGCGTAACCGACTGAGCTAATTGGGCCCGGCTCTGAGTAATGAATCAGAAGTGATATTACACTGGGTTAACATATAAAAACATAATATATATCATGGGTTTAAAATTTCACCCCTGCAACGCAAATTATGTGATAAAGACAAAATTATTCACCACTTCAAATTTGGCAGAATTCACTCACAGTGAAACCACCCAACTATAAATGATTGTTGAAGGGAATGTATCAGGATTTTTCAAAATTCTAAAATTGGCTATTTTTTTCAGTAATGCATGCATACATATACTCACTGACTCCGTATTTGCAAAAGGATATATATTTAAACATGCCAAAGTAACAAACTGAAAAGTGATTTCCTATCTTAGGCCATGCGCCTAGGTTAACCTAAAAAAGATTTCTTGCTTAAAATTGCAACATTTTTTGTGACATATTAAATGAGTCATGCAATTTCATTTTGATATCAATTTGATCTGTTAACATAAAGAATCCAAACGATGCTACGGAAGGTCATCAAGCTGTATTTAAGTGCTGTCTATTTTAAGAATGGGTTTCGTTTCAGGTTTACCACTCCAATCTTAATATCGATTCTGTTACATTTCGGTTGATTTGACATACCAAACCATTTGAATTTTATTTATTAATGATAATGAGATGCTTTTTCCCTATTTTAATAATTATTTAATTTTAAGACATTTATACCATTTTTCCTAGCTTTATTCCCTTTTAATTGTAACGAAAACAGATTTTACCATAAAATCTTGACAGATATCCTTTTATACATTTTACTTCCTCTAATTATTCTTTAAATGTACGATACAGAGCTGTAATACATTATAACAAAGGCCACAAGAAGTTTCCTTAGCAAATTCAAGCAAGACTTTTTGTATATTTTTTCCCTTTTTTTTTTGTGCCGGGCCCGATTAGCTCAGTCGGTTACGCGTCTGACAATCAATCCAGGGGTCGTGAGTTCGAATCCCCGCCCGGCAACAGTCTCCGTGATGATTGATATATGACATTGTGTCTCATTATCAATCGTCTCTCACCACTGATTCAAGTTGGAAAGTTATCAGTTACTTGCGGAGATGGGGTGTGCTCGTGTACTGGTTAATCCCAGGAAACAGCGGTTAGGTTAACTGATTGTCTGTTAGCCCTCGATGGCATAAAAATGACGCTAAATATTCAATCAATCAATCAATCCCTTTTTATTTAAGATTCGTTAGGCGAACTGTAATTAGAGAAGGGTTTATATAAAATTAAGGAAAAAAGATGATATGTGTAATTCAGTGACCTATTATTGTTTACAGATAAGTTGAATGATGTTTGTTGCATAATCTTACGAGTAGCCATGTTTCAATTTGTCCCACATTAGTCTTGCCACTATGTGATAATTATAAGCACCATTTTCAGTATCACAAGATCAGGAATAGACAAAAGTTTGGACACTTTGGGCAAAAAGAAATATGTAATAGTCTTTAATAATGCTGCTGACAAGCTTTCATCCCTCTTTAAGTTGAAGTGGGAATGTGGATCAGTTTCACGTAAAAATAAGAGGAAAACCGCAGAAAAACTGAAATGGACACGTAATTCGCAGTGTTACTTACGTGTTATGAGATGATGCTATCCAGTAATGGGACAGCGGGTGGTTCATATCTTGAGTAATGTCATCAAATTTACTGTCCCAGATGGTGTTGTGTTTGGAGTATAAATAATCAAGAAACTGAAACATAAAACCATCAAACATGTAAAACACTGAGAACATGTAAAACATTATAACATGTAAAACACTATTCCATGTAAAACAACATAATCATGTAGAACAACATAATCATGCAGAACAACATAAACATAAAAAAAAACATAATCATGTAGAACAACATAAACATGTAAAACACTATAACATGTAAAACACTATACTATGTTAAACACCAGCAACATGTAAAACACTATAACATGTAAAACAGCATAAACATGTAAAACAATATAAAATGTTAAACAGCATAAACATGTATAAAAAAATTATAACATGTAAAACAATATAATAAAGTAGAAAAACATAAACATGTAAAACACTATAAACATGTAAAACACTATAAACATGTAAACAACATAACCATGTAAAACAGCATAAACATATCACAACATAAGCATGTAAAACACTGTAAACATGTAGAACACTGTGAAAAAAAATGTAAGACAATACAAACATTTAGACTTGGAATGAAATCAATATTTTGACAGGGAAAAACAAAATGATGCTTAATGATAAAATGGTGACACTCAACAGCACAGATGACTTCAAAAATGTACATTCAATTATATATACATGTATGTTGGAAAGGTTCCCACAATGATATCTGTAAAAGATTTGAAACTATGAAAAATTCTAATTTTATTATTGAATAGTAAACTGTGTACCCCGCAAAATTATAGTAAAAAGATAAAATATCCATTTTGAAACTGATGCTTTGATTTAAAACAAAGAATAACCAAATTAAAAACAATAAATTATTAAAACTAACTTTGCCTAAAAAACACTCAATTCTCTTTTCTTTTTCTTTTTAAAATAGTCTACAACACAAGCTTCAACACGTAAAAAGTTACGTATGGCATCTGGTTTCTATAAGTGCTGGAAGGCAAATAATGTAATACTTGGTAAAACGATTGTCCTGCCACAAGTAAATGGCAAACATTTTCACATAAATTGCTTGGACCATGCTAGTGTAGAAGCCACAACCTCAGAGGTGAGAGGTCAGTAACATCAAGACTGCTAAGGTGCACCTTTCTTTTTTTTTTCAAAAGTTTCATTATATCAACATTATTCCTTTACTAATCAATGCTTTGTTCAACATGACTAGCCAGATTGTAATGAACTAAATTGTAATAAAATATCTTTTTACACCTTCTCAAATAGAGATTTATATACTGCCAAATTTATTTATATGAAAGTTTCGCCTTTAAATATATTATGTATTAAGTTTAAAATATGCATCAATTAGTGTGCTAGTGTATCCTGTCCAAATACAAAGTTGTAATATTTGAGAATGCCTGTCATAAGGGAGACAAGAAAAGTTAATGACATACTTCTTCCTTTTTTTTATCTGCTTATAAAATGTCTGTCTCTCTTTCTCCTTCTCTTTATTTCTTTCACCACCGCACTCTTTCTTTCTTTCACTAAATCACATACTGCATAATTATAATTGTTTATGTTAGCATAAACATGTAATGTGTTCTTCCATACAATGTAAATCTGTTACTTGTAGGGGGAGAGCCGAATCTTAGTTGGAAAAACTTGTGGCTCAACCCCATTTCAAAATATTTGAAATAAAATATGCTTTAAACTAATCAATACCTCTTGCTCTGTGAAGAAAATTCGATTCTGAATCGCTCTCCCAGGGTCAGAAAGGAACTGTTTCATGATTTCTTTTACATCATTTTGACTAAGCCTGTTGTTGCTGGACAACTCCTGGAATAACAAACATAGAGACTATTTACCCTTACAGACCTACTTACATTAAATATAAGAAATTGTTGCCTGGTGCAGTTCACAGTAAAACAATTCCCAATATGCTTTTCTTTCTTTTCCTTGTGCAACATACGAGGGGCATTTCAAAAGTAATGCAACTGATTATCGTGCGGCCTCGCCTTGCACAGGATTTGTCGTGAAAATTGTACCGATGTAGCGAGACATCCATTCTCTACACATACATACCAAGTTTACAGGTATACACGCAGTATTATTGCTAATACAGTGATAAAAGCAACATATTGACACTATAGTAAAATGGTTGGCAAGAGAAGTGTAAAAGCAGCTGAAATTCATGGTTATGTAAAGACTCGATGCCAGCTTGGCGTATCAGCGAAGGAGATTTTTGACGAATTGTGTGTTATTCATGGACAGAATAAAGTGTCGTATGCCACCGTCACGAGGTGGATTAAGAAGTTTAAAAGCGGTTGTGACTCCATTAATGATGCACCAAAATCGGGACGTCCTTGTAGTGCTACTTCTAACATTATGGTTAACAAAGTATGTGATGTGGTTAAGTCTGACGCCAGACTAACTGTTCATCAGATAGCTAGTATAGTTGGTATTTCAGCCGCAAGCGTAATCCGCATTCTAAAACGTAATTTAAAAATGAGACGTATTACAGCTAGATGGATCTCTAATTTATTGTCAGACAAGCAAAAGCGTGTCCGACTTGAAACCGCCAGAAAACTGCTTCAAATGTTTCCAAAATATCAAAGAAAGCAGTTTTCTGACATTATTACTGGAAATGAGACATGGGTACACTTTTTCGAGCCTACCAGAAAAATTAACAACAAAATATGGGCTACCAATAACTGTCTCCGCCCCACAATTGCCAAAAGATTGATCAGTGCTAAGAAAGCAATGTTTGTTATTTTCTTTGATATACGTGGTCCTATTATGCAACTGGTTGTACCAAATAGAAAAATCTGTGACTGGTATATTTTATAAAGAAAAAGTGTTGAAGAAACTTAAAAAACAATGTTTCAAACGTCGCCCACACACTGGCTTAAAGCACCTATCCCTGTTGCATGACAATGCCCCTGCGCTTAAGTCTGCTATTCTGACCTCGTTTTTGAACAAGGAAAGGGTTCGAGTTCTTCCACATGCACCATATTCCCCAGACCTAGCCCCGTGTGACTATTTCTTGTTCCCTAAACTGAAAAAACATTTAGCTGGTAGACGGTATAGGTCCCGACAGACTCTGGGGTCCACTGTTTATCAGTGTATGCTGGGTATACCTGAAAATGAGTATGAATATGCCTTTACGAACTGGATTAAACATTTGAAACTTCACGTAACAAGGGGGATTACTTTGAGGATATGACGCGTAAATAATTTAATATCTATCAAACACGCGCTTTATATTACCCCAGTTGCATTACTTTTGAAATGCCCCTCGTATTTAGTAATTTTTTCATGTTTTCTAGCTGAATAGACATTTTCGCATTTTTTAATGTGCATCTAAGCCTGAAAATAGTGCCCCTCAAATTGTCAACTGTGATTGTACATCAGGAAAAATAACTTACGTATATAACAGATGACACTTATTCTTTTTAATTTTGATTTTTTCGAAGCTGAAATGTGCATATACCAACAATAATAATAATTATAACTACATTGAATGATAAGTTTAAATATAGCATGGACATGTCAAGTATATTCACAATTTGGACCAATTCTGACCTCTAATGACAACAGAGCCAAATCATTTTGAACAAATCTGAATCTTCTTGGCCCAATAATACTTCCATAAAAATTCAGTCTCACTTAAGAATTACCTCCCTTACGAGCCAGAAGCAAGATTCCTGTACCTAAGAAATTCGAGCTGTGTAAATCCGTTGAGCATTATTTTTGTCGAAAATGCATAAAATGTTTGTATTTCTTTGTACACATGAGAACATTGGAACATTTTCTTGATTTCTGCCAAGATAGTAGTGATACACTACAACAAATGGGCAGAATTGTCAAAAACAAAGGGGTGTCACTGAACATCAAAATTGTGTAAAAACAACCTAGTCAACCCCATATTTTCATTCCGCATAATTGGACCAGCAGAGGACTATCTCTGAGAACAAGACACTTTTAGAAGCATTGGTAATGTGTCCAGTGTTCCCCAGAAGTGCATTTCTTTATATGTAGAAGAACCGCGCAAAATTAATTGTGTGAGATGTTCAAGAAAATAAAATCCATTCAGTTCTTCCAGATCAAAATAGGAGACTGAGGATAGTCTTTGGGAATACCTCAGCTGACCTTATTAAGTCATTACAGGAATTCAAAAAGTCATTGTCCGCCAATATAGCCTGCAGTTAATCTCACAGATTAGATTCGTTGAGAAAACTGCAGAACAGGTTTTATTACCACTTGGAATAGTCATGCTTTGATAGCTCATGTGTGACTTCATTCCAAGTTCCAAAGTCACCTGCTTTATTAGTATTTTAATCTTTCAGTGGTTTCCTTTTTGTTTTGGGGGAACGGAGATTGGTCCCTTCACTTGGGGAAAATAGCGTTGTAATGATGAAAAATGGGGAAATAATTAAAACCATACAAATTGTAATATTTAACTATGTTTAAAATAGTTTACAGGTCAACGCCCTTGTTTTTAATTGTTTTAAACTGTTAAACCCCATGAAATTTTATTTTTAATTTACTTTGAGGGGAGTTTTTTCCATACGTTTTTTACAAGGGGAATAGGACTGAACTTAGGCCCAAAAAAAGGTAAAAACTCAAACTGTTTCTATTTTGTGTCTTTGACAACATGGGAAGAAATGATGTATTGATTTGTTTTAAAAAAACGCCGCAGTTATTATATTTAAGTCTCGGATTCTCGATCTGATTTGACTTGCCGGGTCACGTCTAACCATTAGTATGGTGTCACGAGTTCAAGTCGCTGTTTGGCCAGTCTTCATGAGGACTGACATACGGCATTGCACTTCATTATTACTCATCTCTCATCCTCGACTCAAGTGAAGTTATTAGATACGTTCAGAGATGGGATCCAAGGAGTAGTTAACTGATCATCTGTCTGCCTTTGATAGCATAAAAATGATGCTAAAAATTCAAACAAAAAATTGGCTCACTGTAATGCTAGTTGATTAAAATTTTAACAAATTTGTCAACCTTTTTTTCTTTTTTTTAATTGGGACATAACAACATTTTTAAAGGTAATATATCAGGATTCTTCAAAATTGACCAAAAACATTTTTTCCTTACACATCCTTATACATACTTACTGACCACATATTGCCAAAAGGATATATAATTAAACATGCTAAAATAAGGCCATTATAAATTAGTTGCTAGATTTTCATCCAAATTTTTCTCAAATATTGGATGGGTGGGAGGATTTTATTTTGATTTTTGATTTAATTTTTTAAAAAATCTGATTTTTTTTGATTTTTTGAATTTTTTTAATGAAAATAAAAAAGGTCAAGGCAGCATGAAAATTAGGGGGTGGGCGGGGATGATAATCTAGCAATTAATTTATTATGGCCTAACATATTGAAAAGAGCTTTCCTAACTTGGACTACGCGCCTACTGGTTAGCCTAAATCAGATTCCCTGCTTAAAATTGCAACATATTTTGTGATGTATTTAATAAGTCTCATGATTTCATTTTGATTTCAATTTGATCCATCATACAGGTTTACACGTCATCTTAGAAAGAGTCAGATTGATGATGTGAAGGTTGTCAAACAGTATTTAAGTGCCGTCTATTTTTAGATGGGGATTTTGTTTCGAGTTTACCACTCCAATTTGAAAATTGATTTTGTCATGTTTTGGTGGATTTGACATAACAAACTGTTCGGATTCTACTTATTAATGATAATGAAATGCTTTTATCCATTTTGATATTATTTTTTACAACATTCATAGCGTTATCTTCCTGATATACCCCCCTTTCATTTTTTGAAGGTAATTGATAAAAATATATAACACATTGAAGATTGACAGATGACATCTGGGTGTCAAATTTTTTTTTTATTCTATCCTGAAATACTTCCTTAAACAAATGTATCAAAATCAATATGTACCTTAACCCTTTACTTCATATGGACGCATTTAGACACCTCTAATATAGATGCCTTTGGACACCTCTAATATAGCCGCCTTTGAACACCTCTAATATAGACGCCTTTTGACACCTCTAATATAGAAGGCTTTTGAATTATTGTGTGAATTATGTTTATATTAACTGACAGAGTGGAAAACAATGCAGGAAGTGTTCAGATTGCTCGTTACGAGCACTCTGAACTCTTCCTGCACTGTTTTCAAAGGTCTTCTGTGATTGGTGCGGAAAACGCATATCTATCAAGTAAAGGGTTAAAATGTATTTTTGTACTGAAAATATTTCAAAAGTGCATCAGTCAAAGCAAAATCATACTTTAAAAGCCAACGTCAATAAGTCCTTTATTAACATTGACTTGTTTTCATGAACAGAATCCAGCCCTCATTATAATTCTTAATAAATATAACATTTTTTGGAAAGCGGAATAATCTCTTATATACCAACCTTCTGTTCTTGAATCAAGAATTGTTGGAATTTCTCTACTGTGACCACCCTGAAAAAAAGAAGAAGAGAAACATTTTACAGTGTTACATCATGCAGTGTTCACAAGATGTACTAAGCAAATACAAATTTACGTTAAAAAAACAACCCAAACACAAAGTGGGAAAAAAAATATGGTCTCTAAAGACAGGTGGTTGCTATTGTACAGAATGATTCAGTTTAACACGTGAGTTTAACCACACTGTGATATTGAATCCACAGAATAGAACACCATATATTTCCAAATCCCCCCATCCCCCACACTTGCGGGCTTGCAAAAATATGGTGTTTATTTGAGCCCCTAGACATCAACATTTGTTGGGGGGGAGGGGGGGGGGGGGGGGGGTACATTGTATGCCTCACAAGATGCACCTACTTGATAATATGAAAAGCATCAAATGCCATAGAAATATTATGGTGTCATGTACAAAGGATTCATATAGTTTATAAAAATTTTAATCATTCAATACATATCGAGAAAAAAATATCTATATTTTTTATTCCATAAAAGCTCTTTTAATTGCAAAAAGTTAAAATTTTCATTTATCCCTAACCTTCACTTATCTTTTAAAGTAGTTCTTATTACTATTTCGCATGCATTCTATAATCTAGCAAGTACAAGTCCTGATTTCACGAATATACTGTCTGTTATTTTACTCAAACACAATAGTGTGCTAAAATTGAGCACACTATTTCAGTTTAAGCAAGATAACAGACTTATTTATTTTCATGAAACAGGGGCCAGTTTCCTAACATCAATTTCAAACCTCAGCTCTCACATCATCTATTACATTTATGAAGCCGTAGAAAAGCTGCAGTCTGAAATTCGCCTTCAGGTGCATAATAACATGTATACAATTTTAACTAGAAGAAACCAATCATTGCTACTCCTCACATAACTTCTCCCAAAGTCTATACACGCTGATCTGTTCTTTTGAAAACTACTAAACGCACAACTTAGCGTCGAATTATAATACAGTGCACAGAACCACATAACAAATTTGATTTCAACCTATTTATTTTACATCGATTGTGAAACAAGTTCTTGTAACTTATACAAAGCACACTCAAAGTCTTTCTGGCTAGAACCAGTACTAAGCATATGCAGATAAAAATGTCTTGCTCAAGGACACAACACATAGCCCACCCCCCCTCCCCCACCTGCCACACCATCACCACCACCCGTTGTAAATGCCAAAATTTATAAGAAATATGAAACCATGTCAAACCTGTCGGTATGCAACTTTGCCATGTATCCACTGAAGTGTTCTTCAATCACCTGTAATAATAAAAAAAAAATATATTTGATTGAAGATTGTGTACCTTTAAAATAATCTATAATTAACATACTGACAGCAAAAATAAATTTGAATGAAACAAGATTGTGTATCTTTAAAATAATCTATACTGGCAGTGACGGCCGTGTTGCTAAAAACAATAACATTATAATACTAAAAATAAACAATTTCCCCCATCCTTTAACATCATAAGATTATTTTAGATGAATAATATTCCATTACTCAGAACAAAACATTTGACTTACAATATATTTCAACCAAGTCTTCATCAGCTTTGTGCTGGGTCATTCATGCATAGTATCATGTGACACAGGAAGACTGTGTGATACAGTCAAAAGATACTGTAAGTCAAATGTTTTGTTCTGAGTAATGGAAAATAATTCATCCAAAATGTTAAATCCAGAACGAGAGAACAACCTATATTGTATCATAAGATTAATTCTGTCAGCAATGTCTGAATAATACTTTTTTTTTTGTTTACCGAAAAAAAGAAAGAAATGTGTGTGAAATAAAAGTGGGAAGGGTATGATAAACAGAAGCAGAATGGCCACTTTTAAATAAATGCTCATCAATGACTGACTTGCAACGTTGCGAGTAATTTAAATATTATGGCATATTGAAAATGCCAGCTAGATGCTGATAATCAAATACATGTACAGTCAAACCTGTCTTAAGCAGCAAGTCAAGTGAAGGAGCAAAAGTGGCCTTTTAAGACAGGTCATTGCTTAATAAAGGTTAATTTGCTCCGAAATCATAGAAATGGGAAATATCGACTGTGGTTGCTAAACCATTTACCTCATATAGACACCTTTGGACACCTCAAATATAGAGGCCTTTGGACACCTAATATAGAAGGCTTTTGAATTATTGGGTGAATTATGTTTATATTAACTGACAGAGTGGAAAACAGTGCAGGAAGTGTTCAGATTGCTTGTTTCGAGCAATCTGAACTCTTCCTGCACTGTTTTCAAAGGCCTTCAATGATTGGTGTGGGAAACGCGTATCTATGGAGTAAAGGGTTAAGACAAGTGGCTGCTTAACAGAGGTGGCCACTAACCCAGGTTTGACTGTATACGTGTATTATAGACCTATATCCATAGGATTTTATAACATTATAAAATTATACAATTGGAAAGCTGTTAGCTCCCAAAAAGTAAACAAAGAAGTTAAAATATCAAAATTATGTTGAATTTGCATGGAACAAATATTCAATCACAATACATTAGCTTTCTCACATAAAACCTTGCGACACCATTAAAAAAAATGATTTTGTTACAAATTGCACATTCACAATGAAAGACACGAGAATCCTTAATAATTGTATTTACACACAAATATGACTAATTTGAAAACATGGAATTTAATTTTCCCAGTCTGACATTTACAAATGCTTCATGGATTTATTTTTTGTTTTCACATTCGAGTCGCTAATAAATTTTTGATCAATTTGCAAATTTGACAATAAGATGCAATCTTCCATGTTATGCTTAAAGATTTGCTCTCATCTTTTTTAAGTGTGATTGATTTATTGAAAATTCATACAATATTGCTGGAAGAAATATGGTGATTTCTCATGAATAACTCAGATTGAGTAGTATCAACAACTCTTTATCTGTTCGTTTTAAAGCGTTTGACATTTTTTATTTGAATATTTAGCAACCTTTTTTATGCCATCAAGTGCTAACAATTGATCAGTTAACCGAACCACTATTTTCTGGAATCCTTGAAGGTTAACCAGTACTCGAGCACACCCATCTCCGTAAATACCTTATAACTTTCCCACTTGAATCAGCGGTGAGTGGCAAATGGCAATGACATGCAATGTTGTATATTATTATCTACATCAAGGAAACAGTAGCTTGTGGGGACTTGAACTCAGGACTCCTGTATCGACAGTCAGAAGTGCTACATATTGTGCTAACTGGGAACCAACATCTCTGACACGGGTTCAATTTAATTCTTATCATTTTGCACATACTCTTAATTAGTTAACTTGTATTTAAATCTTATTTGTCGTTGATTTGCTTTTTTAAAGAATTATGGTTGGCATATTTCATAAGACAGAATTTAACTTTTGGTTTTGTATCCTTATAACTTTAGACCAATCATGTTCGAAGTCTTCCTGGGTTACATAATCAGTACTAAGCATATTCTTGAACACTACACATAGAGGATCAAACCAATGACCCCCCAGACTCTGGTTTCGATGCCCTATCACTGAACCACACCTTTTTTGTGCAAATCATTGAAAGTTGCAAACTGACCTTGAATTAATATTTAGAAAGCTTGTGTCTCTTCAAAGAAAAACATTTCTGATTTCATTTCATAAAACTTAAAACAGAGAACGATATGGTTTATATGATATTTAAATTGAACAATAGAATACATAGGAGCATTTGATTCCAATGGGCTAACAAAGAAGCAAATGTAGCTATGTTTATTAACTGCAAGCTCACTGGGGGGGGGGGGGGATTTGAGGGAATGGGGGTAAATAGCATTGCAATGATGAAAATCAGGGGAAAATATCAAAACAATGAAAAGTTGTCAACATGTATGTTTTAAACAGTTTACAGGTCAATATTCCTTGTTTTTCATTGTTTGGGAATGGGGAATGGGCCCAATTTCAGTCCCAAAAAGGGAGAGAAAAAACAACAACACTGTATGATAATCATGCTATAATGCACCTTGCTTTGTTGTGCACCAACCGTTGAGGTTTTACACTGACAGAGATATCTTGAAAGGACTAACGGAAAACCCTATATATGGAACTATTATGTTTGGGAAAACACTATATATGGGACTATTATGTTTGGAAAAACCCTATATATTGGACTATTATGTTTGGGAAACCTATATATGGGACGATTATGTTTAGGAAAGCCCCTATACATGTAAAATTGACTATTATGTATATAGATATATTATGTTTGGACTACTATGTTATATAAGACTACTAAGTATATGGAACTACATTTTTGTATTATGTTTGGGAAAACCCTATTAAGGTATAATTAATTAAGCATAAAATCAGGTGATAATGAAAATTAGTGATAATGATGAAAATGAAGAAAATTGAAAATACAATGATAAGAAAATGTGTAAGATAATAATTGCCATTGATAGTTTATATTAGTTTATACTAATCTATGTTAGCTCAATTGCAATGAAAGCTCAGAGCTTATATAAACAGCTCTAATATGGCCTTCTTGGGTAGAACCAGTACTGAGTGTCATTTTTTTAGAGTCTGCCATCGGGTGGAGCCGGGAATCAAACTAACAACCTCTAGCGTGAACGACTAATGCTTTATCCACTGCACTACCGCCCTGCTTTCAATGATATTGATAAATTACCTCTAGAATTTTTAAATAATACCTACATAGAGTTAATGATAAAAAATATTGAAGTTTATTCTGGTATATATATTACAATGAAAGAGTGGGAGAGGGGGGGGGGTTTACATTCAACAAGGGATCAAATGGTGCAGGGCCAGCTTGTAACTTGCATTTTAGAAAAAAGATTAAAGGTTAGTAAAATCAGAATAATAATTACTGTCAGAATAATAATTGTTGAATTTGTTAAATTACGTTGAATTTTTACTTTGGTTGTATAATAAATTTTATGTTTATTCAAATATGAATACTACATTTCGTTTATGCCTATGGGTGCACACTGTAATTAAGTAAGGGAAAATGGGTTAACGCAATATGTGACAGGTTACAGAGGAATCCAGTTTTATTTGCAAAGGAAGAGTGGAACCACAGTTTTGTCCATCTGCAAGTAACTGGAAAACTTTCCAATATTATTTTTTGGACTGAACTGAGCTCGAACTCCTGACATGAGCGTTGAGAAGTTAGTGGCCTTGGGACAACGCTATCTTGAAACAACTCAACGATGAAGGAAACCTGGGTCCAAGCTTACAAAACCCTGTTCCATGCTCAATACAAGAGCTGAGCTCAACTCAAAAACGAAATGGGCTCATCCTAACAAAATCCATGTAAACACCTGTGACCTGCTATAATCTGAAATCACCATTAGATATAGATATACGTTTTCCCGCACCATTCACAGAAGGCCTTTGAAAACAGTGCAGGAAGAGTTCAGATTGCTCGTAACGAGCAATCTGAACACTTCCTGCACTGTTTTCCACTCTGTCAGTTGATACTAACATAATTCACCCAATAATTCAAAAGCCTTCTACATTATGTGTCCAAAGGTGTCTTTATAAGAGGTGTCCAAAGACGTCTATATGAAGTAAAGGGATAAAGTTTTGATTTGAAGTACACATACCATGTACTGCTGGTAAAGTAAAGGTGTGTTAAACACAAAGTGATTTTGTTCCTTTATCACCTTGCTTTATCACCATAAGAGGTGTCTAAAGGTGTCTATATGAAGTAAAGGGTTAACACAAATATTGAGACTGAATCAAGTGTTTGTGCTTCCATTGTTTTAATATGTATCCTGGAAATTAGACAACAAATTTAAGTTGAGTTTGAAAAAAAATTTATAACCTCAAGTCCTTGTTTGAGTGTCGCCTATTTTGCTCTTTTGGAATAGTGAATAAATTAAGGCACAAAACTATCAGAAAATCTTGTATAAACATCTAATCAGTGATTTACTATCCAGATTTTTGTTAATTTCTAAACATTCCTTTAATGAATATAACTCAATAAAATGGTAAATTTAAACATTACGAATGTGAGAAAATAACTTCAAGTCGAGAAATTAATTCAAAGGAGAATTTGTATAGCAGATAAATTAAGACATGCAAAATGAAGAAATGTCTAGATGGAAACAAGATATAACAAGTGATAAATTTATATAACTAGGAGCGAAAATAGGAAACTCGAATAATCAATTCATAACATTCTCTAAAAGGTCGTACAAAGAATCTTGGAGGGTGAATAGTATCAGTCTCGAGCAAAACGATTGGACGATTAGTTTATCTAGTGCGAGGTAAAGTTTATGCCAAAAATTAGAAAACAGAAGTCAATAATTTTATAGACATTGTTATTTATATATTTTCCCTAAGGAGAAATATAATGTTTTCTTGACATTGGAAAATAAAGAAGTTTATTTTTTTTCCATATGTTTCAATATACAACCAGTAATAATAAACACAATGTTGTATATCAATCATCACGGAGACAGTCGCTGGGGGGGGATTTAAACTCACAACCCCTGGATTGATAGTCAGACGCATTACCAACTAAGCTAATCGGGCTCGGCTATATAAATAATTATAAAATAAACAAAAAAACAATGCTGACATTTGGGCGAGTACAATAACTCCCTTATTCTTCAAAAGGTGAGCTAAAAAGTATTATGATGTGGAATAAATGGACCCATTGGCATTAAGACCTGACTTTTGTTTCAAAGTATAAACTTATATACCTAAAAACTTAAATCTAAGGAAAGCATCCAAGTGATCAAGATTTCAGACTGGTTCCAGTAAAACTGCATATGGTTTTATTGATATTGATTTTATAATAAATAAATAACCAGTCAAAACTGAGTTAAATCTTTAAGTATTTAAGTAAAACTTAGGAAAACGTTGGGGAAACAGGAGCCAAATATCTTGGGATTTTAATTTTGCTTTTGTTTATAAAAACATGGGTGTGCTGTTGGGGAAATTTATTTTAAAGGAGGAGTGCTTTACTCTGTGTTTAAATATTTTATTTCATATCAAAACAGTTTATTATATTACAGCTGGCTGTAATTTACTATGAGTCTATAATTATTATGATTTACTTTTAATTTGATTTTAGCACATCTATATATGTATCGTACATACTTTCCATAAGTACCATTTTAAATATTTTCAGCTGTTTCTGCTGACATCAGAAATGTTAGTTTAGTTTATAACTTATTTTAGCTCGATAGTGGAAGCCCGTGTGGTTCTGGCTAAGAATAGAATCACTGCCGATATCTGCAGAGGGGTAGGAATCCTCCGAATGGGTGTCATGTTCATTTTATCATGTTTTGTCATGTTCACTATTGTGGTTAAATTATCAACCCCTGTGTGGTTTCAGGCAGCCATATGAGTGATGGCAAGAATAGGACTACTGTGGCTCATGCATGTTGTAAGAAGCGACAATTTGAGTAATACAATAGAATTTGCAGTTTTGCAGGTATCAAGGTTCTAGGTTCATTCTGCATATTCATTTGTTGGTGTATTTTTTTAAATCTGTATGTTAATTTGGTGTTTTTGTACATGTAGAGTGAACCTGGAATCTTCCTTCCTGTTGGCGTCGAATAACCTATAATGTGTTGGTATGCCGTAAAGCCCTATTCATTCATTCGATAGTGGAAAAAAGCTCAAAGCTTATATGAACCACTCTCAGTCAGTTTCGGAAATAAAACCAGTAATGAGTGTGATTTTTAAACGTCCAGCTAGGGCGTGAACCTGCAACCTCAGGTGTGAATAGCAAACACTCTATCCATTACTCCACCACCCCGCTTAAATATACTGTAATAATTGAAACCAATAATCAGGAATAAAATCGTTAGCAAACAGACCAAATAACATGGCAATCTAATAACTTTTTTTACCTTCAACCATCAGTACATGCATGACAATCAGTTTTTATACAAACATGAAACAAGTTACATATCATGTTTTCCAGCAATAATAGTTATTTTTCAAAACAATTCCGAGTTCTTTAAATCTTTTATGTTGTTTTATACAAATTCCTCATTATAATTTCCTTCATGTGTGAATAGTTCAATAGCTGCTACTGGAGTACAGTTCAGTATCACAACCAATTATGCCATACGTGAACTTCCAACAGTCTATGTAAAGGAAACCAGCTGGTATTTATGTGAAAGGAACCAGCTGTCAATTAAAATAAGTGTACCTTTCAGAATGTGTTTTTATTAATATATCTGCCGGGAAACAAACGTCATCTTGCCAACATGGTAGCTTACACACATGGATATTGACCACACGCTAGCTGTCAATCAAACAAATGTCATCTTGCCAACATGATAGCTTACACACATGGATATTGACCTGATGCTGGCTGTCAATCAAACAAATGTCATCTTGCCAACATGATAGCTTACACACATGGATATTGACCTGACGCTGGCTGTCAATCAAACAAATGTCATCTTGCCAACATGATAGCTTACACACATGGATATTGACCTCATGCTGGCTGTCAATCAAACAAACGTCATCTTGCCAACATGACTGCTTACACACATGGATATTGACCTGACGCTGGCTGTCAATCAAACAAACGTAATCTTGCCAACATGATAGCTTACACACATGGATATTGACCTCATGCTGGCTGTCAATCAAACAAACATCATCTTGCCAACATGATAGCTTACACACATGGATATTGACCTGACGCTGGCTGTCAATCAAACAAACGTCATCTTGCCAACATGATAGCTTACACACATGGATATTGACCTCATGGTGGCTGTCAATCAAACAAATGTCATCTTGCCAACATGACTGCTTACACACATGGATATTGACCTGATGTTGGCTGTCAATCAAACAAACGTCATCTTGCCAACATGATAGCTTACACACATGGATATTGACCTCATGCTGGCTGTCAATCAAACAAATGTCATCTTGCCAACATGATAGCTGACACACATGGATATTGACCTCATGCTGGCTGTCAATCAAACAAATGTCATCTTGCCAACATGATAGCTTACACACATAGATATTGACCTCGTGCTGGCTGTCAATCAAACAAATGTCATCTTGCTAACATGATAGCTGACACACATGGATATTGACCTCATGCTGGCTGTCAATCAAACAAACATCATCTTGCCAACATGATAGCTTACACACATGGATATTGACCTCATGCTGGCTGTCAATCAAACAAACGTCATCTTGCCAACATGATTGCTTACACACATGGATATTGACCTCATGCTGGCTGTCAATCAAACAAATGTCATCTTGCCAACATGATTGCTACACACATGGATATTGACCTCATGCTGGCTGTCAATCAAACAAACATCATCTTGCCAACATGATAGCTTACACACATGGATATTGACCTGACGCTGGCTGTCAATCAAACAAACGTCATCTTGCCAACATGATAGCTTACACACATGGATATTGACCTCATGGTGGCTGTCAATCAAACAAATGTCATCTTGCCAACATGACTGCTTACACACATGGATATTGACCTGATGTTGGCTGTCAATCAAACAAACGTCATCTTGCCAACATGATAGCTTACACACATGGATATTGACCTCATGCTGGCTGTCAATCAAACAAACATCATCTTGCCAACATGATAGCTTACACACATGGATATTGACCTCACGCTGGCTGTCAATCAAACAAATGTCATCTTGCCAACATGATAGCTTACACACATGGATATTGACCTCATGCTGGCTGTCGATCAAACAAACGTCATCTTGCATACATGATAGCTTACACACATGGATATTGACCTCATGCTGGCTGTCAATCAAACAAACGTCATCTTGCCAACATGATAGCTTACACACATGGATATTGACCTCATGCTGGCTGTCAATCAAACAAACGTCATCTTGCCAACACGATAGCTTACACACATGGATATTGACCTGATGGGGGCTGTCAATCAAACAAATGTTATCTTGCCAACATGATAGCTTACACACATGGATATTGACCTCATGCTGGCTGTCAATCAAACAAACGTCATCTTGCCAACATGATAGCTTACACACATGGATATTGACCTCATGCTGGCTGTCAATCAAACAAACGTCATCTTGCCAACATGATAGCTGACACACATGGATATTGACCTCATGCTGGCTATCAATCAAACAAACGTCATCTTGCCAACATGATAGCTTACACACATGGATATTGACCTCATGCTGGCTGTCAATCAAACAAATGTCATCTTGCCAACATGATAGCTTACACACATGGATATTGACCTCATGCTGGCTGTCAATCAAACAAACGTCATCTTGCCAACATGATAGCTTACACACATGGATATTGACTTGATGCTGGCTGTCAATCAAACAAACATCATCTTGACAACATGATAGCTTACACACATGGATATTGACCTGATGCTGGCTGTCAATCAAACAAACCTCATCTTGCCAACATGATAGCTTACACACATGGATATTGACCTCACGCTGGCTGTCAATCAAACAAACGTCATCTTGCCAACATGATAGCTTACACACATGGATATTGACCTCATGCTGGCTGTCAATCAAACAAATGTCATCTTGCCAACATGATAGCTTACACACATGGATATTGACCTCATGCTGGCTGTCAATCAAACAAATGTCATCTTGCCAACATGATAGCTTACACACTTGGATATTGACCTTATGCTGGCTGTCAATGTAAACAAATGTCATCTTGCCAACATGATAGCTTACACACATAGATATTGACCTGACGCTGGCTGTCAATCAAACAAACGTCATCTTGCATACATGATAGCTTACACACATGGATATTGACCTCAAGCTGGCTGTCAATCAATCAAACGTCATCTTGCAAACATGATAGCTTACACACATGGATATTGACCTCCACTGGCTGTCAATCAAACAAAAGTCATCTTGCCAACATGATAGCTTACACACATGGATATTGACCTCACGCTGGCTGTCAATCAAACAAATGTCATCTTGCATACATGATAGCTTACACACATGGATATTGACCTGATGGGGGCTGTCAATCAAACAAATGTCATCTTGCCAACATGATAGCTTACACACATGGATATTGACCTCATGCTGGCTGTCAATCAAACATACGTCATCTTGCCAACATGATAGCTTACACACATGGATATTGACCTCATGCTGGCTGTCAATCAAACAAATGTCATCTTGCCAACATGATAGCTTACACACATGGATATTGACCTCCACTGGCTGTCAATCAAACAAAAGTCATCTTGCGAACATGATAGCTTACACACATGGATATTGACCTCACGCTGGCTGTCGATCAAACAAACGTCATCTTGCATACATGATAGCTTACACACATGGATATTGACCTGATGCTGGCTGTCAATCAAACAAGTCATTGATAATCCAATTAGTGATCAATATTGTTTTGAGGTCCCCGATTTTCCTTAGACAAGCTAACAGACTACATTGTATTTACTTGGACAAACAACACGCATTAGGTCAATTCCTTCCCACTGTGCTACCATGTAATTAGCAAAAACGGTTCGAAGCAACTGTGAACCGATACCCCTACACCCCAAAGTTTTCTTTTCTTGAGTTTTAATACCATTTTAAATACATTACAGTTTAAAAAGGATTAGTATATTCCAAAAATGCTTCTAGTACCATTTTTCAAGTCTATGTGATGACCTGGCTGGGGATCGAACCCACATCCTTCCGTTTGAGAAGTGGACCCTACCCCTAGGCTACGACTTTGGAAGAAGACATTTTATAGATAAATCAAGAGTAAAACCACCATCCTTCCATATGTAACTGGCACTTTTGTACAAATGAATTTTGGATGGCGCTCAGTTGTAGGAGTTGAGTGACCTGCAGAAGGTCAGTAGTTCTACTCATATCATACCAAGGTCTTACAACATCAATAAAACTAGATACATCATGTTAAACTGTTCATGCGTTGATAATGGCTTTAAACCCAATTAAACTAAATGGTGATAATAACAATACAAAAACTGGTAAGCCCGCCTGTCTGATGTTCACATGTGGCAAGATTGGCTATACATACGCAAGACATAAATAGAAGGAATTATGAATAATAGAATACATTACCATCTGTGATTATCAGTGTATGAAAATGATGGAAAACATGCATGTAGAAATCTTATTATACATCAAACTTTACCTTCAAATCTTTATTTGGGACATGATAATAATGTGCATAATATGACTACAAATAATTTAAACCAGATGCATGAAATGACTTCTATCAATCACTTGATAGAGAAGCATCAATCATTTAATGTTGCAAAATAAACATGCACATAATATGACTATGTTAATCATTTGATGAAGAAAACAAAATATTATGCATAACAGACCTACATTAATCATTTGATGTAGAAAATAACATACTGTGCATAAAAGAACTACATTAATATTTGATGCATAATAGAACTACAGTAATCATTTGATGTAGAAAATAACATACTGTGCATAATAGAACTACATTAATTTTTGATGAATAATAGGACTACATTAATCACCTGATGTAGAAAATAACATAACTACAAAAAACTTTCTGTCATTTTCAAATATACTTTAACCATAATAATTTCATCAACCTTGATCACTTGATGAGTAACAACTACATTTACCCCTTGATGCATAACTTCTACATTTATCACTTGATGCATAATGACAACATTTATTCATAGATGCATAATGACTACATTTAGGCATTGATGCATAATGATTACATTTATTCATTGATGCATAATGACTACATTAATCACTTGATGCATAATGACTATATCACTTAATGCATAATGGCTACATTTATTTATTGACGCATAATGATTACATTTATTCATTGATGAACAATGACTACATTTATTCATTAATGCATAATGACTACATTAATCACTTGATGCATAATGACTACATTTATTCATTGGTGCACAATGACTACATTTATTCATTAATGCATAATGACTACATTAATCACTTGATGCATAATGACTATATCACTTAATGCATAACTATTACATTTATCCATTGATGCATAATGACTACAGTTATCATGTGATGCATAATAACTACGATTTTCAATTGTTGCATAATGACTACATTTATCACTTGTTGCATAATGACTACATTTACAACTTGATGCATAATGACTACATTTACCACTTGGTGCATAACTACTACATCTATCCCTTAATGCACAATGACTTTATTTATCCCCTGATGCATAATGACTACATTTATCACTTGATGCATAATGACTACATTAACCACTTAATGCATAATTACTACATTTACCACTTGATGTATAATGACTTTATCCCTTAATGCATAATGACTTTATTTATCCCTTGATGCATAATGACTACATTTATCACTTGATGCATAATGACTACATTAACCACTTAATGCATAATTACTACATTTAACACTTGATGTATAATGATTTTATTTATCCATTAATGCATAATGACTACATTTATCACTGAATGCATAATAAACTACATTTATCACTTTCACTTAAAGCATAATTACTTTATTTACCCTTTGATGCATAATGACTACATTTACCCCTTGATGCATAATGACTACATTTATCTCTTGATGCATAATGACTACATTTACCACTTGATGCATAATGACTACATTTACCCCTTGATGCAAAATAACTACATTTATCCCTTGATGCATAATGAATACATTTAACACTTGATGCATAATGAATTCATTTATCACTTGATGCACTGATTCAAGTGGGAAAGTTATCAGTTACTTGCAGAGATGGGGTGTGCTCGAGTACTTGGTAATCCCAGGAAACAGTGGTTAGGTTACCTGATCGTCTGTTAGCCCTCAATGGCATAAAAATGACGCTAAATATTCAACCAACCAACCACTTGATGCATAATGACTACATTTATCCCTTGATGAATATTGACTGCATTTACCACTTGATGCATAATGACTACATTTATTACTTGATGCATAATGACTACATTTATTCATTGGTGCAAAATGACTACATATATTCATTTATGCATAATGACTACATTAATCACTTGATGCATAATGACTATATCACTTAATGCATAACTATTACATTTATCCATTGATGCATAATGACTACAGTTATCATGTGATGCATAATAACTACGATTTTCACTTGTTGCATAATGACTACATTTATCACTTGATGCATAATGACTACATTTACCACTTGATGCATAATGACTACATTTACCCCTTGATGCATAATGACTGCAGTTATCCCTTGATGCATAATGACTGCATTGACTTCTTGATGCATTATGACTACATTTATCACTTAATGCTTAATGACTTCATTTACCACTTGATGCATAATGACTACATTTACAACTTAATGCTTAATGACTTCATTTACCACTTGATGCATAATGACTACATTTACAACTTAATGCTTAAAGACTTCATTTACCACTTGATGCATAATGACTACATTTATCACTTTCACTCAATGCATAATTACTTGATTTATCCCTTGATGAATAATGACTGCATTTACCACTTAATGCATCATGACAACATTTACCCCTTGATACACAATGACTACATATATCCCTTGATGCATAATGACTACATACCACTTGAGGCATAATGAATAAATTTACCCCTTGATGCATAATGACTACATTTACCACTTGATGCATAATTGCTTTATTTATCCCTTGATGCATAATGACTACATTTAACACTTGATGCATAATGACTTCATTTACCCCTTGATGCATAATGACTACATTTATCATTTACCACTTGATGCATAATTACTTTATTTATCCCTTGATGCATAATGACTACATTGACCAATTGATGCATAATGACTACATTAACCCCTTGATGCATAATGACTATAATTATCACTTTCACTTAAAGCATAATTACTTTATTTACCACTTGATGCATAATTACTACATCTACAACTTGATGCAAAATGACTACATTCATCCCTTGATGCATAATGACTACATTTATCCCTTGATGCACAATAACTACATTTATCACTTAATGTATAACTACTACATTTACCACTTGAGGTATAACAACTTCATTTATCAATAGATGCATAATGAATACAATTATCACTTGATGCATAACTTCTATATTTATCACTTGATGCATAATGACTAAATTTACCACTTGATGCATAATGACTACATTTATTCCTTGATGCATAATGACTACATTTAACTCTTGATGCATAATGACTACATTTATCCCTTGATGCATAATGACTACATTTATAACTTGATGCATAATATATTTACACTAACCCCACTTGATACAGAAAATAATATACTATGCACAATAGAACTACATTAACCACTTGATACAGAATAGAAAATAAAGTTAAATTCTCTTGAAAAAACACATTGAATTTCTGACAAACACATTCATTACTGAAACAGTTGTTATTACAAAGTATTTCAATTTAGAATTGAGTCAGATACGTATAATAAAATTTATGATGAATTTAAGCCTAAATTTACGTATAGCTGGTTGCCTCCCATGGGCTTATTTGAATACTTACACTTGGCACATGGATCAGGTAGTGATACAATTGGACAAACTCATCATGAGTTATCTCCCCTTTCCTTGCAAGGTCCACACTCTGTAAAAATTAGAAAATAAATGGAATCAATTTAACGTTTCTTCGTTATTGAACAGCAAAATTGACGTCACGTGGGTTGTCAATCGAACAAGTCGATAATCCAATACAGAGCTCCAAATTATTTTTTCAGCAGATGAGTAATTACTCATCAAAATCAGAGTAGATGAGTATTCTTGAGTTTTTCAGAATAGTAATAAGTAAAGCGATATACTATAATGGCCCCTTAGAGCATGTGGTTGTTAAATACAGACCAAGTTTGGCTGTAAATATAAAACTAACATGTTGACATTGAACTTTCCATTTTGCCTTTTATCTTATATCAGTCATTTTACTGCTCAATCTTTGGATTTCTTACAGACCATTGCTGAATAGTTAAATGACAGTTTAGATGTTAAAAAATAAATGGTATACCAATGTTGTAGAAAAATAGGAACAAGACATTGTACTGTGGCATAATAATATTGACTTATTAATACACAAAATTAGCAAGTTTTCTGCTACTTATTCGTTCTTGGCATGTATGTCATAACTAACCAAAATGCAATCAGAATAAGTACAAAAATATAGTTTTAGCATACACATTGCACAATATGCACAGCGTACGTTTTTTTTTCAAAGATGTTTTCTACAAAAGTCATTTATGATTTACCCAGACGAGTGAGCGCATATTATATAAAAATAACCTAAATATGTTATTGAATAGGATTTTCAACCAGCGATATATCTAAAATATTGAAACAGCTCTCGGAATTACAGGTATCACGCTGGAACACTCAGCTTTCCAAAGTTGGTGTCCCGTCAAGAAAAATTCAAGCAATTTAGCGACATTGTTTATTAATTGCATAGACTGGGTTACCACTATTACCGATAAAATTTATCACGTAAGCGAGTTTAATTGAAACCATTCAGCTATTTATTTACACAGATAAGTTAAAAAAAATATGTCAAATGAAGATTGATTTTCAGAGAATGTGAACTTATTTACGCATATAGAAATTGATTTTAGCGTAAAACTCGTTGCTTATGCGTAATTGATATGCATGTAAAACAAATCTGGTGCGTATCCACAAATTTTAATGCGTCATATACGCAGATACGCATCTTATCTGGGTCTCTGCCAATCAGCAATCAATATTGTTTCCAAGACTGCAATTTTCCTCAGACAAGTGAACAGTCTGTAAGTTAACACTACATTGTATTAAATTGTATTTACTTAGACACACGCTATGTGACCAGTTGGCCGAGAGATAGTCACTCTTGTGTCAGGTCAATTAGTCAAGAGGATTTATGACAAGTTCACTAACAAAATCATTTTTGTAAAGTAAGACTCAGAGGTCAGAATTCATTTCCTTGATAGCAGGGTTTTCCGTGACCCTTAAACTCTGCGTTTTTAATTATATCACACTAATTAAATGACCCTTAAAATTATCAAATCTACCTATAAAATCTTATCATATGGAATACAAATGTCCCCCAATTTCAAAGTGTAAGGAAAAACACTCGGTAGAAATTGTTATGAATGCTGTCTTTGAGAGATCATTAGGTTGGACATGGGATCAAAGCCGCAACCTCTGGCATAAATTGGGTCATTAGCCTGTTCTCTATCACCTTCTTTGTGATAGGTAGGTTTGACTTAGTGCTGGTGAACATTGCTTTCTGATATTTCTTGACATAATAACACACTTGAGTATTGCAAGCAAAATATAATTTGTATGTCCCCTACTGGTTCACCAAATTTTTTGACATAGCAACCATACTTTTTTGTCCAAATGAAAAAGTAACAAGAGTTGTCAGAAGACAACAAAGCTCGCCAATGGGATGAAACTCTCCACCCGTGCAAAGATTGATATTGTAGGCAAACACCAAAACTTAAATGCAACTAAACGCAAAATTTTAACCTAGGTGTCTACAGACGTAAAAATTAAGTCCAAAAGGGACATAACTCTGCCAAAATGCAATCCAGAGTTATGGTTCTTGTTTCTGTGTGTTCCATTGATGATGGTGAACACACACGCGAAGTTTCATTCATAGCCAATGAGTGGTTGAATAGATATGTAAAACTTAAATGCAAAAGTTTAACCTTGGTGTTTACAGCCGACGCTGCTGCCGGGGTCATGGCAATAGCTCTCAGCCTCTAATTGGACATTCGTCCCGGCGAGCTTATAAAATGATATGCATGATCTCCTTATTGTCCTCTCTATCCACATGGAAAGTTTCACAAACCTAGCTTGGATACTTTTTTAACAATCTTTCCAGACAGACAGACGGTGGGTAAACCTACAGTTCCCTCCGGTGAAGCTATTAGGTGACTAATAAGCTATAAAATCAAGTATTGGTAAAACCAATAATGAATGGACGACGATACAATCCCTTATATGAGTAAAAAAAAAAGTATGTCTAAACCTGAAATTTTTCTCGGAGTTTGTTGGTGGAAATTTTACAGTTTATCTTTGCCGTCCAGGATTTCAAACTCTTCAAGGCAAGTGTCTCCGCCCTCTCTATCCTCAATCTGTCAATCATCTCGCCAAACTCTCTAGCCAAATATCTGAAATATTGAAAATAATCTTTAGATATCAAATTAAAAATATCATATCAAACATAAAATATTTTATATATGATTCTCCTCAACCCAGATATGGCATATCTTATAGTAAGTAACATATACAAAAAGTAACTTGTACATTCAAATTAAGACTACAGTCAAACCTGTCTTAGCAGCCAGTCAAAGAAAGGAGCAAAAGTGGCATTTTAAGACAGGTTGTTGCTTAAAACTGGTTAATTTGTTCTATAAGCATAGAAATGGGAAATAGAAAATGTGGCTGCTTAAAACAAATGGCTGCTTAATAGAGGTGGCCACTTACACAGGTTTTAATGTATTATCTCTCTTGGACACTGAAAGACAATTGTTGTTTTTAGTAGGCTCCTCTATCAGTGATTTAATACAAGTGGTCTGTTAAAAAAGGTTCATGCAAATAATATACAGATGGTCTCTTACTAAAAGTAAAATGTACAAGAACTAATGGTGGTTATGGTCATCATCTATTGCAGCATGCATAGACTTAAATAGAACAAATAAAAAATTTAACAAAAAGGTAAACAAACAAGTAGTCAGCTGAAAAAAAAGTATATGTAAGTCTCCAAATAAAAGTACATCAATTTACAATATCTGTAGAAAGGTGAAAGGCAACGACATCTGTTACAGCAGAGATTTAAAGTAGACAAAAACTCCCAATTACAGCTATAATACAAGTGGTCTGTAAAAAAGGTTACGGCTAATATACAGTCAAACCTGCCTTTAATAATATAAGCAGCTAGTCAAGAGTATGAGCAAAAGTGGCCTTTAAAGACAGGTTGTTACTTAATAAAGGTGAATTTGCTCTGAAAGCATAGAAATGGGAAATAGAAAATGTGGTTGCTTGAGAAAAAAGGCTGTTCAATAGAGGTGGCCACTTGCACAGGTTCCATGCTCTGTAATATAAATAGTTTTACAATTAATAGTATATATATAAATCTACAATAAATGTAGAAGGCGAGTCGGCAAGGACACCTATTGTCTCTCCTGTTTCCATAAATTAACACAGTAAATGTCACGATTACCAATTAATCTTCCCATAAGTTTTTTTTCTAATTTAATTTCAAGACATTTCAGGTTATATATGGCATCAAGTTTTTTACGTTCATAACACTGAACCATGCAAGGTTAGTGATTTTATGACAATACTTTAGGTGTCTCACAGAACAATTATTTTTGCACTGTTCTACATAATGTTATCGAGAAATGTACTTTTGGAACACTGAACACATTACCAATGGTTCTTCCAGTTCCTCGTTTCCATACTATATAGTTCTCTGCTGGGTCGAATGTGCAGACAAAAAACATGGGGTTGCCGACCAGGTTGCTTTTTCACAATTTCAATGGTTTTATGACACCTCTTCATCTTTTACAATTCTGCCCATTTGTGGCAGTGTACCATTATGCATCTTTTACAATTCTGCCCATTTGTAGCAGTGTTCCACTATGCATCCTTTACAGTTCTACCCATTTGTGGCAGCCTTTTACAATTCTGCCCATTTGTGGCAGTGTACCACTATGCATCCTTTACAATTCTGCCCATTTGTGGCAGTGTACCACTATGCATTTTTTACAATTCTGCCCATTTGTGGCAGTGTACCACTATGCATCTTTTACAATTCTGCCCATTTGTGGGTGCGTGTACCGCTATGCATCTTTTACAATTCTGCCCATTTGTGGCAGTGTACCACTAATTTTGCATCTTTTACAGTTCTGCCAATTTATGGCAGTGTACCACTATGCATCTTTTACAATTTTGCTCATTTGTGGCAGTGTACCACTGTGCATCTTTTACAATTCTGCCCATTTGTGGCAGTGTACCACTATGCATCTTTTACAATTCTGCCCGTTTGTGACAGTGTACCACTATGCATCTTTTACAATTCTGCCCGTTTGTGGCAGTGTACCACTATGCATCTTTTACAATTCTGCCCATTTGTGGCAGTGTACCAATATACATCTTTTACAATTCTACCCATTTGTGGCTGCATATACCACTATGCATCTTTTACAATTCTGCCCATTTGTGGCAGTCTTATACAATTCTTTCTGCCCATTTGTGGCAGTATACCACTATGCATCTTTTAAATGTAATATCTTCATCCAACAGTACCCAAATGTCATTCCAACTTGGCAGAACTCGTGAAAATGTGCCAATGTTCTCATATATATACAAAAATATGACAATTTTATGTATTTCAATAAATAATATTTCCCAACTGATTCCTACAGCTCTAATTTCTTGCGGGTCACAAGAGTCTTGCTACTTGGAGGTAATTCTTAATTGATACCAATACCACCTAACCACACAGGTTCACTCATGTAAAGTACTATATATTTAAATATGCTATATAAACCAACATAATGGCCACCTCACCTGTATTAAGCCCCACCTGCATTAAGAAGTCACTTCAGAATCTACCGGTTATATATTACATTTTTTTCCATCCCATTTTTTTTAAGTTCTCCATGTAAATAAACCTGTAATTAAAATATCAACTGCATTTAGTAGCTATCTCTGGTAATTTCCTTATATTATTGACTGACTGCTTATGACAGGTCTGGCAATACAATCAAGCTACTACAGCAGTCTTTCCTCTAAACTGCCATGCTGTTGTCAGGTTTTTCCCCTGTAAATTGGGAAGATGTCCAAATCTTTGAAATTTGGAAAAAACCCAGCTTGATTGAGGAGGAATTGGGGTTTCTTTTTAAAAGTTGAACAAACTGGAAAATAGTCCATAACACTGTTAAGACCATGTTCTAACAATTAATTATCATATGTTTTATCCAGTGTTTTCATACCCTTATGTAAGATAATAAAATAATAAATAAATAATAATCTAAAAAAAAATTAATTTAAAAATTTGACCTGAATTAGGGAAAAAACGTGATTTTTGAACTGGGAAGTAGCTGAATATCAGCATCTGTTTAACCCTTTACTTAATGAAGATGCCTCTGGACACCTCTAATATAGACGCCTCTGGACACCTCTAATATAGACGCCTCCGGACACCTCTAATATAGACCCCTCCGGACACTTCTAATATAGACGCCTCTGGACACCTCTAATATAGACGCCTCTGGACACCTCTAATAAAGAAGGTTTTCGAGTTATTGGGTGAAATATGTTAATATTAACTGACAGAGTGGAAAACAGTGCAGGGAGTGTTCAGATTGCTCGTTGTGAGCAATCTGAACTCTTCCTGCACTGTTTTCAAAGGCCTTCTGTGATTGGTGCGGGAAAACGCATATCTATGGAGTAAAGGGTTAATAATGTAAAGAAGCCCTGGTTGTTGTTTTTAAAATTTGATTATTGACAGTTTGGTTATATATGGCATCAAGTTTTATTGGTAGAGGAAGGCCTCATGGTGAATTTAATCTCAGATCCATATCCTAGATTGTTTGATTGAATACTGCCATTAAAGGCTAACAGATGATCAGTTAACATAACCACTGTTTCTCCCGGGAGGTTTAAATATATACTCAAGTACATCCTATCTCCGCAAGTAACTGATAACTTTCCCACTTGAATCAGTGGTGAGAAATAAATGATAATGAGATGCAATGTCATATATCAATCCACATGGATACTGTGGCCAGGTGGTGAATCTTACTCACGACTTCGGGATTGATAGTCAGATGCACTACTGAGCTAGCTCCAGGGCCCAGCTCCTTTCTTACAATCTGAGTAGAACCACTCTCCTGTATTGTACATAACTGACAGGCCCATATCCTACAATCTGAGTAGAACCACCCTTCTGTTTTGTAAGTAACTGACAGGCCCATATCCTACAATCTGAGCAGAACCACTCTCCTGTTTTGTAAGTAACTGACAGGCCCATATTCTACAATCTGAGTAGAACCACTCTCCAGTTTTGTAAGTAACTGACAGGCCCATATCCTACAATCTGAGTAAAACCACTCTCCTGTTTTGTAAGTAACTGACAGGCCCATATCCTACAATCTGAGTAGAACCACTCTCCTGTATTGTTAGTAACTGACAGGCCCATATCCTACAATCTGAGTAGAACCACTCTCCTGTTTTGTAAGTAACTGACAGGCCCATATCCTAAAATCTGAGAAGAACCACTCTCCTGTTGTGTTAGTAACTGACAGGCACATATCCTACAATCTGAGTAGAACCACTCTCCTGTTTTGTAGGTAACAGACAGGCCCATATCCTACAATCTTAATAAAACCCCTCTCCTGTTTTGTTAGTAACTGACAGGCCCATATCATACAATCTGAGCAGAACCACTGTCCTGTTTTGTAAGTAACTGACAGGCCCATATCCTACAATCTCAGCAGAAGCACTCTCCTGTTTTGTTAGTAACTGACAGGCCCATATCATACAATCTGAGCAAAACCACTGTCCTGTTTTGTAAGTAATTGACAGGCACATATCCTACTATCTGAGTAGAACCACTCTCCTGTTTTGTAAGTAACTGACAGGCCCATATTCTACAATCTGAGTAGAACCACTCTCCTGTTTTGTAAGTAACTGACAGGCCCATATTCTACTATTTGAGTAGAACCACTCTCCTGTTTTGTAAGTAACTGACAGGCCCATATTCTACAATCTGAGTAGAACCACTCTCCTGTTTTGTAAGTAACTGACAGGCCCATATCCTACAATCTGAGTAGAACCACTCTCCAGTTTTGTAAGTAACTGACAGGCCCATATTCTACAATTTGAGCAGAACCACTCTCCTGTTTCGTAAATAACTGACAGGCTCATATCCTACAATCTGAGTAGAACCACTCTCCTGTTTTATTAGTAACTGACAAGTACATATCCTACAATCTGAGTAGAACCACTCTCCTGTTTTGTAAGTAACTGACAGGCCCATATTCTACAATCTGAGTAGAACCACTGTCCTGTTTTGTTAGTAACTGACAAGTACATATCCTACAATCTGAGTAGAACCACTGTCCTGTTTTGTTAGTAACTGACAAGTACATATCCTACAATCTGAGTAGAACCACTCTCCTGTTTTGTAAATAACAGACATTAAAGTTTTTCATATATGTATATATATATTTTTTTTTTCTACTGATTTCAACTTGAACCCATGGCCACGGCAGTGAACCTTGTGATATTGAGACAGTCTCAGAGACATTTCAGCACCATCCTTCTGATCAGAACAATTTTAGTGCTGCCATAAAAATGCTTTCAATGGATGTATTAAGTCATTCTAATGTCAAACTTTTGATTGTACAGATATGTGAAATGTTCCAAGATACTTTAAAACATTCCCTTAGGCTCGATTAACAATCCTTGCTCCAGATTTATGAGCTCAAAATGACAAAAAATACATGAGTTTTCAAACACTATAAACAACAAACTGAAATAAGGGTACATTTGTCTTTATCGACTCTTGTGTCCAATGTCAAACAGCTCCAATATTACAGGAATTTTCTCTTTTATTTCAAGGTGCAGGCATGAATAGGACCATGGTGCACAGCCCATGTATGTCAGTCAAAGCAACATATAGAGTACAAACCTGTATTAAGCAGCCAGTCAAGGGAATGAATGAGAGTGGCCTTTAAAGACAGGTTGTAGCTTAATACAGGTTAATTTGCTCTGAAAGTATAGAAATGAAAAATAGCAATTGTAGCTGCTTAGGACAAGTGGCTGGTTAATAGAGGTGACTGCTTATGCATGTTTGACTGTTTCCAATTTAGCATTTGATGGATCTCTAGTTTGTTTGTTTGATTTATAGCAATTTATTTTAGAGTGGCTGTGAGGGCTTATCGAGCCAGGCCTAGGACTGAACCTAAGACCCTCCGGTATGAGTGGTTTACACGCTATCACTATTGATACCACCATGCACCTTGCTTAAAACAAAAATGTTAAGTAAACAGTAAAGGAAAATGTAGATTTTGTCACATGTCTCAGCGAAAGTCAGTTTGAGGATAAATAACAGAATTCATATAATTGTCAAAATGGTACACATTTATTTCTTCTAGCAGTAAAAAAGGAGAAACTATCAAATATGTATTACAGAGTAAACCATGATTCTTGGGATTAGAATAAACAATGAACAATGAATAAATATTTCGATTGAAATCTTCACAAACATGTGGTTCTGCTCTACTCAGTCGCCCCACTGGCTGGAATTTCTTGATCTGAACTGGATACCATTGATTTTGTATCATCTCGACCATTAAAAGCACTGGTTAATATATGTCTGATGACATTTTCATGTATGTATAATGTATGAGAATATTTGGATGTCTGACCAAATTCGAAACGAAGGTCATTTTATCTCTTTATGGCTCTGTCAAGAATGACGCTGAATCAATGATTGAAATCAATCTAAAAACTTTAGATAAACTCATAAAAGCCATTGTTGGCCATTTACTGAGAAATACAATTTTAGTTATGCAGAAAAAAACACATTCTTGCATACCAGATAAGGAAATATGCCATTTTACCATTGTGAAATATTTCCATCTTGCCATTCCCCCTTCCCCACCCCCACCAAGAGTCGAGACATTTTCAACTGTTATAAAATCAAATGCACTTTTCTTACATTAAATGGCACTTGACCCAACTAATTACGGTCAGAGTAAAAATACTTTAAGAGGTTGACCTAGATGTTGAATATTATTATCACCTCAACAACAATAATTAAGAAGCAGGGCGGTAGTCTAATGGATAGTGTTGGCCGCACACGCCAGAGGTTCGGGTTCCATCCCCAGCTCAACCTGATGCCTCTCATAAAAAAACACTCAGTACTGGTTCTACCCAGGAAGCAGACTCGAGAGTGGTTTATATAAGTTCTGAGCTTTCATCGCAATCAAGCTAAATTAAATGAGTATAAACTAATCATAATTATGATTATGATCTTCACTCTCATATACATGTATCACCTCGTAAATAAGATACTAACAATAATTTATAAATTGGAAAATAAAAAGATCTTTTAGGCCATCATAAGTTAATTGCTAGATTATCATCCATATTTTTCTTAAAAACGGAGAGGGTGGGATTATATTTTTTAAATTTTTTTTTATGAAAATAAAAGGGTCGGTGCATCATGAAAATTAGGGGACAGGCGGGGATAACCTAGCAATTAATGTATTATGGCCTTATGACTGATTTTTAACTCAGATTATAAAATAATTAATCATTCAATAGACATAACTCTGGGGGGAAACAGAAAAAAAACCCGACTCGACTACGTATAAATACTCCAGACTGACTCAGCTATCAGTTACTTTGTCTCTCACCACTGATTCAAGTGGGAAATATATCAGTTACTTGCAGAGATGGGTGTGTTCGAGTACTGGTTGAATCTTCCAGGACCCCAGGAAAGAGTGGTAAGGTTAACTGATAGCTCATTTAATGGCATTCAAATGACACTAAACATTCAAGTGAAATCAAAATCAAAATCCAGACTGACTCAATTATGTATAATTACTCTAGATTTATAAAAGAGTTCATCCACGATCATTTCCATCCGGATATATATGTGGACAAGGATGTAAACTGAGTACCAGGAGGAAATAAGGCAAACAATATCAACCTAGTGATTCCTTCTGTACATATATATACATATCAGTAGCAGATCAAGGAATTGGGGAAGGGGTGGGAGTATCTCTAAAGTGGCTATGTTCCAAACCTCAGCAGTACCTGCAGAACTACCTTAATTCCATGAGAAGTCGCTTCCACTCAGTTATTCAGCCGAACAGGGGTCACACTTGATACTAAGGCCATTATACATTAATTGCTAGATTATCATCCAAATTTTTCTTAAAAAAGGGGAGAGCGGGAGGATTTTATTATATTTTTTTTTTATATTAGGATTTTTTATTATTACTTTTAATACTTTTTTAATTTTTAAAATTTTCTTATGAAAGAAAAAAAATATGAAAATAAAAAGGTTTGGGGCAGCATGAAAATTAGGGGGCAATTAGGGATGATAATCTAGCAATTATTTTATTATGGCCTAATGATGATTATCGAATTTCGGGAAAAACAAATTTGAGTACTACTGTCACTAAAATTACGATTTTACAATGATATTATTAAGATAAATGAATAAAACTTTCAGACAATTGCCATACCACAGCGGTCTTATTTCCTTCAAAATTTGTATTAAAAGTCCAATTTGAATTGGGAAAGTTATCAGTTACTTGCTGAGATGGGGTGTGCTCGAGTATTGGTTAATCCTAGGAAACTGTGGTTAGGTTTACTGATCGTCTGTTAGCCCTCGATGGCATAAAAATGATGCTAAATATTCAATAAATTAAAAAAACAAAACAATCTGAATCACAGTAAAACCTGTGTTAGCTGTCGCCTTTATTAAGCAACCACTTGTCTTAAGCAGCCATATTTGCTATATCCCATTGTTATGCTTTCAGTGCATATTCACCTGTATTAAGCAACAACCTGTCTTAAAAGGCCACTTTCACTCCTTCTCTTGACTGGCTGCTTAAGGCAGGTCTGACTATATTTGAGATATAGACGAAAAACCTAGGTGTCTGTATGGTTACCTGTTTTGTTTGATATATTATTACTAACATTGGCCTATAAAATTATGTATCCCTTGTATACCTAATACCGCGATATACCCATCACCGCAAAAAAAAAATTCAACTCGCGGTATTAGGTATGACCAGTATATATTGTAAAGTTTGACAAATACTGACAAATATCAAACCTGGCCTTTATTTTATAATTTTACAGCTACACACCAAATATCAAATAAAATACATATCCACTTTCAGAAGTTATTGATCGAAAACCATTTTTTTACAGGACAAAGGGATGAACAGATGGGGTAACACTTAATTACTTAATGCCTCTCAACCACTCTTTGAATGGCAGGGACATAAAAATTGCTGAAAATCTACACTGTGCCCAACCATCCCCTTCTCCCCATATATGAAATATACACTATGCCCAACCTTCACCTCCTCCCCATACAGTACAACCCGTCTTAGACAGCCAGTCAAAGGAAAGAGTAAAAGTGGCCTTAAGACAGGTTGTTACTTAATACAGGTTAAAATCCGGGGATACATAAAATATGGTTGCTTAAGACAGGTGGCTGCCTAATAGAGGTGACCTCTTACACATTAGTTTGACTGTATATGAAATCTACACTGCGCCAAAACCTTCCCCTCCACCCCATATATATGAAATCCGTGATCCTCCGCTGGGTACAATACAGTAATAAATAAACTGTTTTCTTATCCGTACATCATTATTTTAGTACAGATCAGAACTGTACAGAGGCCAGCAGCTGCAGCGTCTCACGGAAACAAAACAGTTGTCAGAGGAACGTGTTCCTGTGCTGCCAGACACGGAAACAAAACAGTTGTCAGAGGAACGTGTTCCTGTGCTGCCTGACATGGAAACAAAACAGTTGTCAGAGGAACGTGTTCCTGTGCTGCCAGACACGGAAACAAAACAGTTGTCAGAGGAACGTGTTCCTGTGCTGTGCTGCCTGACATGGAAACAAAACAGTTGTCAGAGGAACGGGTTCCTGTGCTGCCTGACACGGAAACAAAACAGTTGTCAGAGGAACGTGTTCCTGTGCTGCCTGACATGGAAACAAAACAGTTGTCAGACGAACGTGTTCCTGTGTTGCCTGACACGGAAACAAAACAGTTGTCAGAGGAACGTGTTCCTGTGCTGCCTGACACGGAAACAAAACAGTTGTCAGAGGAACGTGTTCCTGTGCTGCCTGACACGGAAACAAAACAATTGTCAGAGGAACGTGTTCCTGTGCTGCCTGACACGGAAACAAAACAGTTGTCAGAGGAACGTGTTCCTGTGCTGCCTGACACGGAAACAAAACAGTTGTCAAAGGAACGTCTTCCTGTGCTGCCTGACACAGAAACAAAACAGTTGTCAGAGGAACGTGTTTCTGTGCTGCCTGACATGGAAACAAAACAGCTGTCAGAGGAACGTGTTCCTGTGCTGCCTGACATGGAAACAAAACAACTGACAGAGGAACGTCTTCCTGTGCTGCCTGACATGGAAACAAAACAGTTGTCAGAGGAACATGTTCTTGTGCTGCCTGACATGGAAACAAAACAGCTGACAGAGAAACGTCTTCCTCCTGTGCTGCCTGACATGGAAACAAAACAGTTGTAAGAGGAACATGTTCCTCTGCAGCATCTCACGGAAACAAAAGTTGTCAGAGGAACGTGTTCCTGTGCTGCCTGACATGGAAACAAGAAAGTTGTCAGAGGAACGTGTTCCTGTGCTTTGCTGCCTGACACAGAAACAAAACAGTTGTCAGAGGACTGTGTTCCTGTGCTGCCTGACACGGAAACAAAACAGTTGTCAGAAGAATGTGTTCCTGTGCTGCCTGACATGGAAACAAAACAGTTGTCAGAGGAACTTGTTCCTGTGCTGCATGACATGGAAACAAAACTGTTGTCAGAGGAACATGTTCCTGTGCTGCATGACATGGAAACAAAACCGTTGTCAGAGAAAAGTGTTCCTGTGCTGCCTGACATGAATCACTGTATCTGCAGAATGTGTCTAAACTAAGAATGATTTCAACATTCCATACAATACAGCAACTCTAGGCTAGGATTTCAATGGTAAAATCAAAGGACTCAAGGTCCTGAGCAGCGCCACTTGTCTGTTTGTTTAAGTTTTGTGTTCATTAATGTATTGTCGGATAACCCCGGGTATCAACTGTATTCTCCATCCATCATGATGTATAAAACTGACACCAGGGGGTATCCGACAATGCATAAATATAGCATCCAAGTTTATGTTTTTCTGTTCTATATTAAAATATTGTTGCCATAAAAATATAGTAAAGGATTTTTTAATGAAAACCTTGTCATGTTTCAAAGTTAATATAATTGGTAAGTTTGTATTTTTAATGTTTTATTCGGTAATGAAGAATATTTTCATTGGGTATCTGCATATTTCTAAATAAATATAAAATTCATTAAAGTAGACATTTATAGTTAAGTCTTATAACATCCCTAATAAATGGGGCTACAGTAACCTATGCGCCTACTTTAAGGATCCGATTTTTGAAGGCGCCAACTTTTAGACCAGGTTTCTCAAGGTAAGTGACCTTTCGTACGATTTGTTTACAAAATAACCGTTTATCCTATATTTGTTGAAATTAGATGCTCAGAAAGCCCTTTACGATTGCATTGATTTGTTAACTTGTAAAATCCTCTAAATAATACACTACGATTAAAATTACGACGAAAGGTGTTGGGTGTTTGACAAAAGACACACAACAAGCGTGTATGTGGTTCTCGCCAATATAATCCCTTTAAATAGACTTATCTGAATCTACACAACATATGGCCTATTACAGCATATTACAGAACTTTTCTGCAATAATGTTTTACATTTTTTAATCTAACATCAATTCGAAAATCAACCATGATTGATAATGACATGAAGAAAGCCAGTAATATTACATTTGCTTCAGGGACTATTTTCATTGTTGATAAGCTAATGGACACTCCTACAAGGGACTATTTTTATTATTGAGTGATATGCTAATTAGTATGTGAAAATCGGTCCAGGGCTTTTATTGCCATAAGAATTGCTACCATAAGAATCACACTTTTTTCCCTTTAAAACCACTCTACATTATGCCCATGCATGTATATATATATCCCAATACCACACCGACAGTTCGTTTATTTTTCATGCTATCTGTGCTTAATTTGACTAAACTTTTCTAAATATGTACATTATTATTTCCAACATCATGTATTCTCATTTGAATGAACCAGTTTCAATCAATTTCAAGCAAAAAAATAGATTCAGGATGTAATTCGGAAATATCATGTATACCATATATAGCCTCAGTCCCTCTCGAATCGATGCAACAGTCAATGCTTTGAACTTTGTCAGAAGCACTTTTTATTGAATGTAACATTTAAACAGTATTATTCTCACTAAACTAAATATGAATATATGTAAATTTGCACACAACCACTTTCAACTCTGTCTCCTATTATTATTATCAATTCATTAAAAAAACGTTCACATCTAATGGAAGATATTTAAAATGGAATATAATACTTGTTAACAAAATCCTATTTTTAGTGAACACAAACAAACTGCAAAATTTCATTGCATGTATTGAATGAAACAACACGTTTGCTGTCTTCTCTTTGATGACTGTGACGTTGACACGCGTCGTCTAACATCAAAGGGATATTGTAAAGGTGAAATGTACATGATTTCAAGTCCTTGAAAGTGACATGTTTATGTCATTTCTTTTTGAAAATTGAAGCATGTTTTTGGATTGCGAAGTTAGTAATATGGAGGAAATATATCTAATTAATAGATAAAATTTATAAACGGTATGGAAATTTTATATTAATTATTTAGTTCAAGTTACATTGATGATACACAGATTTGTACTCTGTCGACACTATTTTTCCAAACTTTATGGCTAACGCAAACAATTCCGGTCTGACATCAAAATAAAATCAGTCCAGGTTTGATCACTTTCCTTAATTAATGTCATTAATATTATAATTAAAGTCATTGTTAAAAAACTCAAACAAACAAGTAATAATGAGCGCTTTTATTAAATATTTTAATGACGCAAGCACTTTTCAGTCCCAAAGTCCTAGTTTTGACCACTTGGAAAAAAAAAACGACAGAGCAAACAAGTTAACACATTGCGACAAGTGTATATCAGAGAAATTACTGAAGCAAAACTGGTTTGATGAACTGATACAGGTCACTGATCACACATTGAAGGCATGTTACATAGCAATAGACCTTCCGAAAAACTCCCCTATTATCTGTAATGGCTTAGTTAAAATTGACCTCCTTTCGCAAAACGGGTGACAAAACAATCAAATGTTATTGCCGCAAGGCATATTTCACAGCTTATAGTAAAGCATGATAAGGGTAATTTATATGTCCAATAGAAAATATCTGGAATAATTTTTTATATAATTTTGAAATGAAAACCGGTTTTGAACAGTAGAAAACGGTTCAAAAAGCGAAAAATCTGTGATTTTCCAACCACTGGTATAGATGCTCCAACATTTCAGCCTTCGTAGTAAATAGCAATCATGTGCAGACATCAGATATCAAAAGTAAAGACTCAAACACGTTTTCAAATCATTACTTTATTTTTCGTACATTGAAAAGTTACTTTCATCCGAGAGATACATAAAAAAATCAAGAACTACTTTCTCTTGAGCAATTAGAGGGTGCATATGAAATGAGATCATTTTATTGACTACGATACTAAGAAGACACCAGAAAATCATGTGCCTCAAAAAGAAATTCCACATAGATTAAGTATTACTTTAATCATAGCTGGAATGTATAACCACATAAAAATGCACAATAACTGGTAGGTTGGCCAGCTTGTTTTTTTTTAAAGAGGGTGCAATGACACCCTGAGATTTTTTGAAAAAAGAAGTCCTCAAATGCTCATAAATACATGCATATGTTGAAATCCTATAAAAGTCACCTTTTTAACACCAGTGATGTCTTACTGTAGTATATGCTATGCCAACTTTTGCTCTACTCGTCTGCGGCAAGAAATCACAATGACTATGAACCACTTTGAAAATATTTCAAAACCAAATAAATACGCCTTTTTTAAGCGTAAGAATCATGTTGCCGTGGAAAAAAGGGGTGTAACTGTGTAGTAAGACGTGTATACAAAGTTTCAAGTCAATTGTGGAAATAGCTTGATCCACAATAATGGCAATATGGTAAATACTGCAATTAAACTTAGTGCAAGGGCAATAACTCTGGCTGGAATAAAGACAGCGTCACAAAAATTGATCATGTATGCAAAGTATTAGGTCAGTTACATGACAACTGCAGACGTGAATGGCAATATGGTAAATACAGCAATTTTACAAACTGCAAGGGCAGTAACTTTGCATTAAGTCAACATCACAAAATTTTACCAAGTACATCTATACTGTATACTTAACAGTATCATGTGACATAGGCAGATCATGTGATACAAGGAGAGCATTGTACATGGGAGGTAACTCCAGTCCATGGTCTCGGTTGAGTGCCAGACGTCATTGTTTTATCACTACGCCTCTTTGACACGTCCCTTAATATGGATGTCCTCAGATGTTAGTACCTTGGTGTTTTCCGGTTCGATGTGGTGTCCAGTTCATGAACAGTCGAGTTGGATCTAGCCATGTTCTTTCAGGGACTGGTCCGAGTATCCTCCGGTGTACAATGCTCTCATTGTATCATGTGATCTTCCTTTGTCACTATATGCATGAATGACCCAGCACAAAGCTGGTGAATATTGTGCAATACAAATGAAATATACCTTAGGTCAATTGTTTTGTTCTAAGAAATGGAATAGAATTCATCTAAAATGTTTAATCCGGGACAAGAGAGCAATCTTATTGTTGTATTCTTAGAGCAACATGAAAAAGAAAGCATTCAAAAATCAAGTCCAACAGGAAATGTTCAGTTCATTATGCATATTACCGGTACAGGGAAAAGATGCTTCATTAATAAAAACAGGAAGACATGAACTATTGTCCTTACTGGTGTAGGAAGTATGACATGGTTTGTAATTTCATGATTTACTGCACGTCTTACCAATCAGAGAATCTTTAAGGACATGTAATGACAGAGAATATTTTGAATGAACACAAAACAAACACATTTATGAGTATAGATGTGTTCGAATAATAATTTTGTGTGGTTCTTTAATGTGAAATGAGAGGAAAGTCTCAACTTGAGATTGTTAGTGAAACCGGCCCCTGGTGCCAAAATAGACCACTTGGCCACGAAGGACATATTTCAAAACAGCTGAAGCAAAGATAACTCTTAAATTTCGCCCCAGCTCAATATCTTCCCAACCAGCTGTAAGTACCGTTCACCAATGTAGGGACTCTCTTACAGAAGAAACCAACACAAGGAAACAAAATACACTTATGGACTAAACTTGTTATAGTCAATGTGTTCAGGAGCTTTCACAAATCACAAGTGTCTCAGATATTATATATTTATCATCGGTCTCCAATCAAAATGGTAAACTAACAAAATACAAACTTTTTATGAAATATAATTTTTCTCAATTAGTTTGATAACTACAGACCTGGAAACTTGTATTTAGAAAAATAAAGGTATTTGAATATTTCATTGTATCATTTTCACAACAGAGCAATAGTTTGTAGCATTTTCAGGCACTCTTTTTTTTTTTAAGAAAATTATCCTCAATTTTGATATTACTTCAGCATTTCGACCATAAAAACTTGAGAGTCATCTGTGGCCGTGAGGTCTAAGGTGCCGTCTCAAACTCACTTACCCCTCTCGACGCTACGGTCGTAGGTTCTCAAAAAATTTTATGTGAGAAAGTTTTCAGTAACTTGCGGAAGGATGGTGATCCTACTCAGGCTACTCCGCCATTAAAACTGGATATGTCATATATAAAATAGTATGAAATGTGTTGTAAATGGTGTTAAACCCCATCAAAACGACCTGCTATGATTGGATATCAGCTTCGTGGTTTCACACACAGATGCCGTATGAACTTCCCCACATTTTAATGTAAAACACCAACAATACCCAAAATGGTTCTGCATTTTAAATGGCAGCAAACCATATGCAGATAATACAAAACTGTTAATTAAGAATGAGTAGAACTGCAGGTGATTATGAAGAATCTGCAGGTGACTGAGTAGAACTGCAGGTGATTATGAAGAATCTGCTGGTGATTATGTAGAACTGCAGGTGATTATTAAGAATCTGCAGGTGATTGGGCAGAACTGCAGGTGATTATGAAGAATCTGCAGTGCTTTCTGGTGACATGACCTACAAATTTTATAAGCCCTAACAAAGGTCACTGCTAAACGTTCTTAAGCTATATGCGAGTCCAGTACCTGTGCCTAGAAAGAAAAAAAAATATCGAAAACAACAAAAGCAACACAAGTTAAATTATCTGTAGAAACCAAGGATGCAGACCCTGAACAAGTGCTTGATTGAAATACAAGGTAACCTCCAAGTCACTCTGGATTACCTTCCATATTTTTGAAAATATGATCCAAACAAACATAAATAAAATAAAGTACAAAAAGGGAGATAATTCTGACATTAATCAAGATAGGAGTTATGGTTCATAGTGGTACATCCAAGTTTCAAGTCAACTTAGATTCCCTTCCATATTTTTGAAGATAAATTATGCTCCGTACAAGCGAAATAACCAAAAGTACAAAAAGGGGAGATAATTGTCCTGGATCAATTGATGCCATTCTTACCCATAGATTTTGAATCTGACTCCAATCCCCAAATGCAATTATAAGTTCGATGAATTTACACCCAGAGCCTATATTCACCTTATCTTTTAGTCTGAATCTCAGGCTAAAGATATCTGCATTAAAATCAATTAAACACAAAATCAAACACACATTCTTGAAAAAGCAATCAAGTGCAATTATAAAACCGGACTATCAATACAGGGGTTCTGGGTTCTAATCTCCGCCTGGTTATAGTGTCTGTGATGATTGATACACGACACTACGTCTTATTGTCATTTGTCTCTCCCTGCTGATTTAAGCGGGAAAATTACCAATTACTTGCAGAGATAGGTGTTCTTGAGTACATGTACTGGTTAACCTTCCAACTGGATATGAGGAAACAGTGGTTAATTTAATTAATCATAAGTAAGTCCTCAATGGCATAAAAATGGCACTAAATATTCAAACAAACAATTAAAGCGGGGCGGTAGTCTAATGGATGGAGTGTTGGCCGCTCACGCCAGAGGTTGCGGGTTTCGATCCCCAGGTTGACCCGATATCTCTCATAAAACAACACTCAATACTGGTTCTACCCAAGAAACGGACTCGAGGCCGCTTATATAAACTCTGAGCTTTCAACGTAATCGAGCTAAAATAAATAAGTATAAACTAACTAAACAAAAAAAAACACTTAAGCATTAAATACCAAAAAATCACATTTTCTGTTTGGCAGTTTGGAGATTGAATCTGAGTTTGACACCAAAAGTCTGATGAATTAAGGTCCTTGTAACCATGGGATACTGCTTATAACCATGGGGTACTGCTTGTAACCATGGGATACTGACTCACACATATGCATTACCTGTCAACAAGACTTATATGCGAGACACGCCGTGCATCGTCGATCATGTAGTCCAACCCTCGGTACCATTTGTCTCTCTCTTCAGAGGAAGTGGCTAAAATGATTAAAAAAGAAAAATTAATCATCGAGCTAAATTTGTTATTTTACAGCCTCATATAATACAATGTACTAACAGTAAATCCTGTATTAAGCAGCCAGTCAAGGGAATGAACAAAAGTGGCCTTTTAAGACAGGTTTTGATTAATACAGGTTATTTTGCTCTGAAATCATAGAAATGAGAAATAGCAATTGTGGCTGCTTAAGACAAGTCAGACTGCTTAATAGAGGTGACCGCTTATGCAGGTTTGACCGTATACAGTGGTTGCAAATTTGATTGTCTGAGTTAGTTTCCTGTGTTCAATATTTTCAAACACAGACAAGTGAAATTTTTATGTTTACTTGATCGAAAAGATGAAAAATTATGCGAGAATGGGTCATTTTATAAATAAAAGTTCAGTGTTTATGTTTCAACTTGAATAAATTTTTAAAATCATTTCAATTCCTAGCATTTTAATTAAGTGACTTTTTGTAAGCTGAAAGTCAAAAAAAGTTCTTTGTTATACTTAAAGCAAAATTGTCTTATACAGACAAGAAATTTTCAACTACGAAGAAGTAAAAACAGGAATTCACTCATTTGTGGATAAATAAATTTTTGCCAAACGCCAAATTGATTTATTGGAAAGGGATTTCCTAACTTGGCTTACACGTCCAATTTAGACTAAATAGATTTTCCACTTAAAATTGCAACAAAATTTGTGAAGTATCAAATCTACATATAGTAGAAATTGTCTTAAAATCTTAAAAAGAATCCGAATGACAATGTGAAGGTTGCCAACCATAATTTAAGTGCTGCCTAAAAATTTTGGAATCAGTAATTTGTTTCAAGTTAACCACTCAGATTAAAATATTGTTTCTGTTAAGTTTTGGTGGATTTCATATACCAATCCATTCAAATGTTATTTATTTACAATAATGAGTTGCTTTATATCTATTTTAAACTAAAAATAATTTTTAACCCTTTAATAATAGATACGAGTTTTCCCGCACCAATCACAGAAGGCCTTTGAAAACAGTGCAGGAAGAGTTCAGATTGCTCGTAATGAGCAATCTGAACACTTCCTGCACTGTTTTCCACTCTGTCAGTTAATATAAACATAATTCACCCATTGCTGATACATGGTGAATTAATGCTTTCAATATTAGAGGTGTCCAAAGGCATCTATATGAAGAGGGTTAAGACTTTTAAAGTATTTTTTCCCCCTGATATGCCACATTTAAAATATGACTACATGGGATCAAGCCCACAACATCCCACAGGTGAGACGCATCAATTAGAAGAAGAAAAAAAATGGGACAAAATAATGACAATTCATATTTATCCGACATCAAGGTAGCGGCACTTGTTCATAAAATGATCCAATTCTCTGCCCTGAAGCGTTTTCCTAGCAATTTACTTTACTCACGCAATTAAAGCAATACCAGACGTAATCATATTTTAGACTGTCTGTTTATTTAATAATTCAACTAATGAATGCATGGAATAAACAGTAAAATATGCAATAAAGTGTGCTCCTTGGGGACGTCTATAAATCATATCTTAACGACATTGTTTAATGTCGGAGTTATTCAACATTGATACTATAGTCATGTGTGTCTGCCATACGCAGGCATAAAATTTAACATTTATTAGTAACTATGATTTGAAAGAATCCACAGAGGTAATGCTGTAAATCAATGTCGAAGAACAGCAGTGCAGAGGATTCATAAAAATATCTTTTTAAAGGTATACATTCTCACCGCGACAGAAATGATGAGTTTTGGCTTTTGTCACATTAAGACTGATTGTGAGCCAGAGTTAATAAGGGTCAGTACATAAATAGTGAGAATGAGGTCAGTAAATATCTATCATTCATTGACTCACTCCACCAAAGAACCTACTCACCTGATTCTTGTTAATCAAACTGATTGATAAATGATTAACTACAGTATCTACGACTGCGGATGTCTTGACTTTGATAATTGCTCACTAAAAAGGCTGGAGCTAATTGCAAGATAACAAATGCCTATACTGACTGAATCAGTGAATATTAGGTCTCAGCAAATGGTCAAAAGGAGAGTCAGTTGGTGATAGGTCAAGAGAGTCAATAAGAGACTAGTCAGAGTAGGGTAGAAGGTGACATGTCACAGTAGGTCACTAGACTTGTCAGAGTAAGTCAGTAGGTGACTTGTCACATTAGGTCAGTAGGTGACTTGTCAGGGTAGGGCAGTAGGTGACTTGTCAGAGTAGGGCAGAAGGTGACTTGTCATATGTTGGTAAGTGACTTGTCAGAGGAAGGTAGTAGGTGACTTGTCACAAGAGGGCAGCAGAGGAGAGTCAGAAGTTGACTTGTCAGAGTAGGGCAGTAGGTGACTTGTCATATGTTGGTAAGTGACTTGTCAGAGGAGGGCAGTAAGTGACTTGTCAGAGGAGGGCAGTAGGTGACTTGTCACAAGAGGGCAGCAGAGGAGAGTCAGAAGTTGACTTGTCAGAGTAAGTCAGTAGGTGACTTGTCAGATAGCGGTTGGTTAGTGGCTTGTCAGAGGAGGGCAGTAGGTGACTTGTCAGATAGCGGTTGATTAGTGACTTGTCAGAGTAGGGCAGTAAGTGACTTGTCAGAGTAGGGCAGTAGGTGATTTGTCATATGTTGGTAAGTGACTTGTCAGAGGAGGGCAGTAAGTGACTTATCACAAGAGGGCAGCAGAGGAGAAAAAAGTTGACTTGTCAGAGTAGGTCAGTAGGTGACTTGTCAGATAGCGGTTGGTAAGTGACTTGTCAGAGGAGGGCAGTAGGTGACTTGTCAGAGTAGAGCAGTAGGTGACTTGTCATAGTAGGTCAGAAGGTGACTTGTCAGAGTAGGTCAGTACATGACTTGTCAGAAAGAGGTTGGTTAGTGAGTTGTCAGAGGAGGGCAGTAAGTGACTTGTCACAAGAGGGCAGCAGAGGAGAAAAAAGTTGACTTGTCAGAGTAAGTCAGTAGGTGACTTGTCAGATAGCGGTTGGTTAGTGACTTGTCAGAGGAGGGCAGTAGGTGACTTGTCAGAGTAGAGCAGTAGGTGACTTGTCATAGTAGGTCAGAAGGTGACTTGTTAGAGTAGGGCAGTACATGACTTGTCAGAAAGGGGTTGGTTAGTGACTTGTCTGAGGAGAGCAGTAGGTGACTTGTCAGAAAGTGGTTGGTTAGTGACTTGTCATAGTAGGTCATAAGGTGACTTGTCACAGTAGGAAAATAGATAACTTGTCAGAGGTCAGTAGGTCACTTGATTTTTATTAAGTCAGTAGGTGACTTATTAGAGTAGGGCAGTAGGTGACTTGTCAGAGGGCAGTAGGGGATTTGAAAAGAGTAGGTCAGTAAGTGACTTGTCAGAGGAGGGCAGATGGTGACTTGTCAGAGGAGGGCAGTAGGTAACTTGTCAGAGTAAGTCAGTAGATGACTTGTCACAGTAAGTCAGTAGGTGACTTGTCAGAGTAAGTCAGAAGGTGACTTGTCAGAGTAAGTCAGAAGGTGACTTGTCAGAGGAGGGCAGTAGGTAACTTGTCAGATTAAGTCAGAAGATGACTTGTCAGAGTAAGTCAGAAGGTGACTTGTCAGAGTAAGTCAGAAGGTGACATGTCACAGAAGGTCAGAAGGTGACTTGTCACAGAAGGTTGGTAGTTGACTTGTCACAGTAGATCTGTAGATGACTTGTCACAGTAGGTTGGTAGTTGACTTGTCACAGTAGATCGGTAGATGACTTGTTTCAGTAGGTCAGTAGGTGACTTGTCAGAGTAGTTCGGTGGTAGACTTGTCAGATAGGGGTTGGTTAGTAATTTGTCAGAGGAGGGCAGTATGTGACTTGTCAGAGTATGTCAGTAGATGACTTGTCAGAGTAAGTCAGTAGGTGACTTGTCAGAGTAAGTCAGTAGATGACTTGTCAGAGTAAGACAGTAGGTGACTTGTCACAGTAGGTTGGTAGGTGACTTGTCAGAGAGGGGTTGGTTAGTGACTTGTCAGAGTAGGGCAGTAGATGACTTGTCAGAGGAGGGCAGTAGGTGACTTGTCAAGAGTATGTCAGTAGGTGACTTATCAGAGGAGGGTCAGAATGTGACTTGTCAGGGAAGGGCAGTCGGTGACTTGTCAGAGGAGGGTCAGTAGGTGACTTGTCAGAGGAGGTCAGAAGGTAGCTTGTTAGAGGAGGGCAGTAGGTGACTTGTTAGAGTAAGTCAGTAGGTGACTTGTCAGAGTAGGTTGGTTTGTGGCTTGTCAGATAGCAGTTGCTTAGTGACTTGTCAGAAGAAGGCAAAAGGTGACTTGTCAGAGTAGGTCAGTAGGTGACTTGTCAGAGGAGGGCAGTAGGCGACTTGTCAGAGAAAAGCAGTAGGTGACTTGTCAGAGGAGGGCAGTAGGTGACTTGTCAGAATAGAGCAGTAGGTGACTTGTCAGAGGGCAGTAGGTGACTTATCAGAGTAAGTCAGTAGGTGACTTGTCAGAGTTGGTTGGTGTGTGACTTGTCAGATAGGGGTTGGTTAGTGACTTGTCAGAAGAGGGCAAAAGGTGACTTGTCAGAGTAGGTCAGTAGGTGACTTGTCACAGTACAGCTGTAGGTGACTTGTAAGATTAGGTAAGTAGTGTCTTGTCAGAGGAGGGCAGTAAGTAACATGGTAGAGTAGATCAACAGGTGACTGGTCAGATAATGGCAGTAGGTGTTTTGTCCAAGGAGGTCAGTAGATGATTTGTCAGAGCAGGTCAGGAGGTGATGTGTCAAAGTAGGTGAGTAGGTGATGTGTCAAAGGATGGTCAGGTGATGTGTCAGAGTAGGTCAGCAGGTGACGGTGTCAGAGGATGGTCAGGTGAAATGTCAGAGGATGGTCAGGTGATGTGTCAAGAGTAGGTCAGCAGGTGATGTGTCAGTGTAGGTCAGCGAGTGACATGTCAGAGGATGGTCAGGTGAGGTGTCAGAGTAGGTCAGTAGGTGATGTGTCAGTGTAGGTCAGCAGAAAACGTGTCAGAGAAGGTCAGCAGGTGACATGTCAGAGTAGGTCAGAAGGTGATATGTCAAAGGATGGTCAGGTGATGTGTCAGAGTAGGTCAGCAGGTGACGGTGTCAGAGGATGGTCAGGTGAAATGTCAGAGGATGGTCAGGTGATGTGTCAAGAGTAGGTCAGCAGGTGATGTGTCAGTGTAGGTCAGCGAGTGACATGTCAGAGGATGGTCAGGTGAGGTGTCAGAGTAGGTCAGTAGGTGATGTGTCAGTGTAGGTCAGCAGAAGACGTGTCAGAGAAGGTCAGCAGGTGACATGTCAGAGTAGGTCAGAAGGTGATATGTCAAGAGTACGTCAAGAGGAGATTTATCAGATAAGGGCAGTAGGTGACATGCCAGAATAGGTCAGCAGGTGACGTGTCAGAGTAGGTCAGCAGGTGACATGTCAGAGTAGGTCAACAGGAGACTTGTCAAGAGTAGGTCAACAGGAGATTTATCAGATAAGGGCAGTAGATGACATGCCAGAATATGTCAGCATATGACATGTCAGAATAGGTCAGCAGGTGATGTGTCAGAGTAGGTCAGCAGGTGACATGTCAGAGTAGGTCAACAGGAGACTTGTCAGAGTAGGTCAGTAGGTGATGTGTCATTGTAGGTCAACAGGAGACTTGTCAGAGTAGGTCAACAGGAGACTTGTCAGATAAGGGCAGTAGGAGACATGCCAGAATAGGTCAGCAGGTGACATGTCAGAGTAGGTCAGCAGGTGACGTGTCAGAGTAGATCAACAAGAAATTGTCAGAGTAGGTCAACAGGAGACTTGTCAGATAAGGGCAGTTGGAGACATGCCAGAACAGGTCAGCAGGTGACGTGTCACAGTAGGTCAGCAAGAGACTTGTTAGAAAAGGTCAGCAGGAGACTTGTCAGATAAGGGTAGTTGACGACTTGTTAAGAGTTGTCAGGAGGTGATGTGTCAGAGAAGGTCAGGAGGTGATGTGACAGAGTATAGGTCAACAGGTGACGTGTCAGAGTAGGTCAACTTGAGACATGTCACAGTATGTCAGTAGGTTACGTGCCAGAGTAGGTCAGCAGGTGACGTGTCACAGTAGGTCAGCAGGTGATGTGTCAGAGTAGGTCAGGAGATGACATGTCAGGGTGAGGTTCAGTTTAATCCATTTCTGATGAGATAAAAAACAGAGAAGCTGAACTTTGTTACAAATCATATTATCATTTGTTCTACGACAGCCTGCTTGTTAAACCTTAGAAATATCAGGCAGCTTGAAGCAGTAAAAGTTTTGCCTGTCTCAAGATAATTGACAGCTATAGAAAGAAAATAGAAATATAATCTCTGAAAGTACTAATTCATATCGATTTTATGGTTGTTTTTCCTTATTGGAGGATTCAATGCATCGAAACAAATATTTTATAAGATTGGTGAAATGTCTTATCATAAAATCTCTACTCAGGATCTGCTATATCACATACAAGTACTGATATTTTTACTTTAAATATTGTATCTTGTGGTATTGTATACAACCCTGTCAATTCAGAAGAAAAAAAATTAAATGATCAATAACTAGAAAATAGTCGACATTTTTATCGGCTTTACCACACTTTGGTACAAAAATTATTAAACTCTGACAAAAAAGATCAATGAATTGTTAAAGAAATACCAAATGTGGCTCCTGAAATATCAGTCGCGTTTACTGATTCTATGTTGCCTACCGAATCTCCGTGATAAAGATTTTGGTCTTTACCTCAAAATTGGTGTTTTTCATTATTGCGTTTTTATAATTGATTTTGATTGAATATTTAGCGTCTTTTTTATGCCATCAAGGGCTTAGACAGATGATCATTAAAAACCATCACAGAGATTGTGGCCGAGCAGTGATTCTAACTAACGACCCATGGATTGATAGTCTAACGATTGAGCTTATCGGACCTGGTCTGCGTTTTTATAAATCTCTAATTATGAATGCCTTATCATCTGATTATAGTGAACAACTGTGTCATGTCATTTCAAATTCTTTAGGTGGTGAACGTGAAATTTTGTATGTATTTCTGACCTTTAACTTCTAAGAGTGACTGTGACCTTCGAGCTTCAGACCTGGGTCTTGTGTGAGACATATCGTCTGATTATTGTGAACATTTGTGCCATGTTATTTCAAAATCTTGTCAAGTGGTTTACAAGATATGTAGCGGACATGAAATGTACCTATTTCTGACCTTGAACCTCTAAGTCAGTAAGTGTGACCTTGACCTTTGAGCTACTGATCTGGGTCTTATGCGTGACACTTCATCTCATTATGGTGAACATTTGTGCCAAGTAAGTTCAAATTACCACAATGCTGTTGGTGTCATTAAGTTACTTGAAAATTCTTTGATGCATTAATAAGCACGCAACCACATACAACGAACTGACATTTGTGACAACTATGTTAAGCTCACCCAAAGTAGACTCGACAAAAAAACGACAACAAAACCGTAAACACTTAGAATACATTCATGTATCATTCAACTTGTGTAAATATCATATGCATCTTCTTTAATACATTATTAAACGTATGCAAGTCTAAAATGTTGTCTGTTTATTTCACGGAACACGTCAATTGATCATTTCCATTTTACGTATTAAATCATATAGACTAAGTGCAGATGGACATTTATGTAGGCTCTTGAAATAATGAAACAAAATATTCCGCCATAGAATGTTTGCTGTCTCCTTTATACCCTGTAACTTGAGCGCAAGGTATATTAGACACGACAGATTTAATGACGAGCATGAATATCAGGACTTAATTTTTATCATTTGCAAACAAAATATGGCAGAGTGCAGTTAATTGCTTCTATTGTAAATAAAATGTATGCGTAACTCTTGTTGAAACAGTTTTCTGCGAAACGATATTCCTGAGCAATCTCAGCAGTGATTTTGTTTAGGTCACATTTTTTTTTTTTTGAAATGATAAAGCGAATCAGTGGTAGAGCATCCAAGAAAACAGTTATATACAGTCAGACCTGTCTTAAGCAGCCAATCAAAGGAAGGGGCAAATATGGTTATTGCTTAATACAGGTTAATTTGCTCAGCTGTAAGCATGGAAATTGGAAATAGCAAATATGGTTGCTCAACAGACGTGGCTGCTTTATACACAGGGTTGACTGTAATCTAAATCAGCAGGCCAATAAAAATTATATTTTTCTTTTAAATTTGACGTCTAGAGTCAGAGTTTGACAATGCCTTGAAATTCTTTTTATGACCAGTAAGCCACTTAATGTAGGTCAACATTTTAACTCTACAGGAATGGTGAAGGGGCAGTAAATGTTACCCCTGTCCGTCCGTCCGTTCATGTGCCTGTCCATCAAATTGGTGTACGATGAATAACTTCTGTAAGGGTCTACATTTGATTTATATTTGACATGTAGTTTGGTGTATAATTATAAAATACAGTTCAAGTTCGATATTTGTCAATGTAAGTTGAATTTTATGGGGATTTTTTTTAGATTTAACTATTTTTTTGTGACCGAGTGGTCTGAGACGCCATCTCAAGATCATTTACCTTGCACCGCAAATGTCGTAAGTTCAAGTCCTGCTCACTCCAAAAATGTTGCAAGAAAGTTGGTCAGTTACTTGCAGAAGAATGGTGGTTCTACTCAGATTCATTCTGAGGTCTTACTCCACCAATAAAACTGCAGATGCCATAATTATGATCTGAAATGGCTTTAAACCCCATTAAAAAAATTCTAAATTTACAAATAACTATAACAAGGTCATCAGATCTTTGTCCTTAAGATGAACACATTTTTGGCTTTGTTTAATACCATGTTCAACATTTTATAGGATACATTTGTGAAAAAAAATCACGGTCTAACTCGATAAAGATAAAGAAAGTAGATTTGGACTAAGCCCTAGAATTATAGCGTTTATTTTATTGTTGAATGCAGAACCACCATCCTTCAACTGGCACACTTTTTCATAAAGTATTTGGGCCAATCTTGACTTGTGCACGTAACTGATAGATCTACAGATAACGGCAACAAAGCACCCATATAATATAGGGGTTTAATGCCATTTTCAACACATTTCAGGTTATATACGGCATATCCAGTTTTACTGGTGGAGGAAGACCTCAGACAGTGTAAAACAACCTTCTTTCCGCAAATAACTAGCAAACTTTCTAACAAAGTTTTTGGAGCGAGCGAGACTCAAACTTATGACCTTAGCGATGGTGAGAGGTAAGTGATCTTGAGATGACGCATTAGACCACTCGGCCACCGAGGACCCTGCACCACTATATAAACTTGTGTCATAACAATTGTATTGTGGAGGTAAAAACCACTTACCCACAACAGACAGTGTTTGGAGCACAAAATTATTGCCGTAGTATACAACAAAACATAATCTTTGATCAACCCGTCTAGCTTCGTCCGCCCACTTTTCAAAATCCTTTGAACTCTTTCCCCGTCTTACTTCTTTGATTTCACGAAAGTTGACTGAAATGAAAAATAGAACTGGTGAAATCACATGCAAAACACGTAAAAAGTAAAGACTCACCTCTTTTTAGCCTCTGACCATAGTGGTCAATTTTATAGTATTATATATATGGTCAAACCTGTCTTAAGCTGCCGAAGTCAAGGGAAGTAGCGAAATTGTCCTTTGAAGACAGTTTGTTGCTTAATGACAATGCTACGAAACCAAAGAAATGGGAAATACAAATTGTGACTCATTTAGACAAGTGACGGCTCAAATGAGGTGATCGCTTACACTGAGGTTTGACAGTAAGTATTAGCAGTGTTACGTAATGATTGGCGAAAATAATATCTATACATTATTGATACCCATGAGTTTAAATGATATGATTCATGTATTGAAACACTGATATATTAATATACACAAGAAAAGCCTTCAATTTAAAAGCACACCAAAAACGGTATTTGTGCATTCTGTACACTGAATTCTAAACAATATAAAAGCAGAGGGAACACTGAAAAATTTAGGGTTCTTTGACTACATTAAATTTTATTATCTTAGTGAAACTTGGTACTTATCAGTATAAGTAATCAAGATTTAACATGTTTTATGTTACGCATTGAAGGAAAAAATGTATTTAAGGAAAACAGATCTTTGCAAAATATTTGTTTCAGTCTCGAAACTGAAATATTGTTGCTGTCATCTAAACTCTGGGGATGTGGTGTACTTAAATGACATGCTGTAAGCCTGTCTAAATAATATTTCTGGCATATTATAGAAATTGGTGATAAATGGTTATAATAACTCATGTCAGACATTTTATTTTGGTATAAATAAGGCACCCATATTTTTGTACAGCTTTGCTAGATACCAGAATAAAACTACAACATGTTGCTAGAAACCAGAATATATGCACAGCATGTTGCTAGAAACCAGAATAAATACACAGCATATTGCTAGAAACCAGAATAAAAACACAGCATGTTGCTAGATACAAGTGTATCTTTTTTATTTGTTTATTTTAGCTAGATTGTTAAATAAACTCGGAGCTTAATTCTATGAATCACACTCTAGTCCAAATTCTCAGGGTAGGTGCTGTTTAGAGACTTGGAAAGTTATCTGGCAATTTGCGAAAATGTGTGTGCTCAAGTACTGGCTTAAACCTTCCCTGGATCCTAGAAAAGGTTGGTAAGGTTAACTCAGCATTTGTTAGCCTTGAATGACATATGACTAAATATTTCACAAATTTCAAAATGAATGATCACTGGAGTTGTCAGTTGATGTAACTTACGATATAATTAACTTTCAAAGATTTGTCTACATCACAGTTGTTGTAGAAGGTGCTAAATTCGAATTCTCCCTGGTGAAAACAAATTGATTCAGTCTAGCCAATATGCAAACTGTCAAATTTTGGTGTCAACATTGAAGGCGGACAGCTGACTTAGTATTAGATGACAGCATAGCTGGAAAATTGTTTTATTCAAGATGACTGACTTCATATATTTATTAAACTACTGCAGAAGTTGCAACTTGTAATTAAACACATATGACGGCATAGCTGGAAAATTGTTATGTTCAAGATGACTGACTTCATATTTATTAAACTACTGCAGAAGTTGCATCTTGTAATTAAACACATATTTCATTATTTTTGCATTAACAAAATAATAGAACATTATTGCAAAGCAGTCAATACAAGCTTAGAACATGTCACGTCATCTAAATAATATATTCTAAAGAAATGGAGTGTAAAGGGAGTTTACTAGAAAAAACACGCTATAAATGTCTTAAAATGAATAAATAGCATCTCATTATTGTTAATAAACAGTGTCCAAATGGTTTGATATACATCAAATCCACTGAAATGCAGCAAAATCAATGTTTCAATCAGAGTGGTAAACTTGAAACAAAATCCCCATTCTAAAAATAGACAGCAATTCAATACTGCTTGATGACCTTAATATCACCATTGAAGATAAAACCAATTTTACAATGCGTAAACCTATATAACGGATCAAATTGAAATAAAAATAAAATCGTGTCACTCATTTAATACGTTACTATGTTGCAATTAATTGTTCTAAGTATACTCATGTTAGAGAAACACATCTGTATAATTGGTATATAGGGCATTCAGAACATGCAGATTTTTATCGATTGCTTCAAAGCGAGAATCCAGAGAATATTAGAAAAATTGCTCTTTTTATAACAAAACTGTTTGAAATTATAGATAAAACATAGTTCCACATTATATACTGTACCAGTTTTCAGACACTTCAAATGTATATTTAATATATTGTAACACAACTTTGTAAAACATCAATGATCAATAATTACTGTTGTATTTTGGGCCGGAGGCCTTTATTTACTCAATAAAACATCTTGTATCTTGTATCTTGTATCTTGTAATTTAAAGTGGGTAATCTATTTTAGTCTGACCTAGGCGCAAAGACCAAGTTTTCAGTTTTTTATTTTGGCTATTGAAATAAGTATCCTTTTAGCAATATGGGATTAATGAGTATATAAAAGTATGATATATTGGTAAAAAAAGTTTTTATCCGATTTCAAAATTTTCTGAAATATTCCCCGTAAGGCCATAATAAATTAATTGCTAGATTATCATTCCCGCCCGCCCTCTTATTTTCATGCCGCCTTGACCCTTTTCATTTTCATAAAAATTTTAAAAATGAAAATAAAATAAAAAATCCTCCCGTCCTCCCCGTTTTTAAGAAAAATTTGGATGATAATCTAGCAATTAATTTATAACGACCTAATGCCATTTTTAAGACATGCCAACTTACATAATTATATCAATATGGCATATCCAGTTTTACAGCACATACTTTATTTTTATGTTCATAACATTTCTACAAATTTTCCACAAAATATCTTAGAGGAACTTAAAGAGCAGAAACCATCTTCTATTTTTAGTAATAGACTTTGGCCCAATTTAACTCAAAACCAATCCAAAGCTACCATTTCATATTCAAAACTATACACAAGTACAAGAATGCTACTCCCCACCATGTGACATTCGACATATTCAATGATGTATAGCATTACAATATCACCCCAGTCACCACCGCTCACACACACATACATGATCACTGCCCTCCCCCACACAAACATTCAAACATGAAATCACATTCACAATACATGTACACAATTGCCCGACCCCCACTAATTCTCACCTACACAACATACTCATGGGCTCACAAGTGTGCACATTATACAACAGATAGATAATGATTGATTGAATGATTGAATATTTAGCGTCATTTTTATGCTATCGAGGGCTAACAGATGATCAGTTAACCAAACAATTGTTTCCTGGGAACCTGGAAAGTTAACCAGTACTCAAGCACACCTCATCTCCACAAGTAACTGATAACTTTCAGCCATCAAGGATACTGTGCCCTGGCGGGGATTTGAACTCACTAGCCCTGGATTGATAGTCAGACGCGCTAACGACTGAGCTTATTAAGCCTGGATAGATAATTGGGTGCCTAGGTTTATAAATAAAATATTCTCACAACTTACATAATCAGGTGCAAATGACCTCATAAAATTTGTAAAACATTTTTATATACATACAGTCGAAAATTCGTTATCAGCTGCAAAAAAACATATGAGATATCCAAATATCGACTTTTGCTGTTGGCCTTGTTTTAACCAATAAAACAGATAAGAATTCATTTTATAATGTGTTTAATAAAAAAAACTTGTTCTCTCATTATACATCGGATCAATAATTTATATCCCCTCTCCAAAGCAATATCTTATCAATCTTATCATTTTATTGAACTTTATAATTTAGTATTAGCATTAATACTGAAAGATCATTTATTGCATTTTTTAGTAGTGTTTTATTAAAACAGCAGTAACAATAAAATGGCCCTATATTGCTCATCTGACTGACCTTGAGTCACCCAACATAAGTAGATTATATAGTACATGTACACTCAAAATTCCAGAAAGACAAGATGGACAAGTAGTTCGAATTTTGATTTGTTTTGAAGATGTAACAGATGCGTAGAAGAGTTCAAACTTGGTAGAGGTTCACCCATGGCAATGTCAGTGAAATTACATCAAAATCAGGTAAGTAGATTCTGACAAGAAGGCTTTTGAAGTTTTTACTATAGCTGCTAAGTCTTCAAACTAAGATAAAAATCCAGTTCCAGCACAAAACTAATATGTTATGTTTGAGAAAGGTTTCAAACTAAAGCATCAGACTAAACTATTATGCATGAAACAATCCACAGTTCCAGCACAATAAATATTCCTATGAGTTTCAAACACAAGCCTTCTCAAAGCCTATCACTTGAGAGAATCTTTATCGCAGTGCACTCTCCCCCAAAAACAATTAAGCTCCTCCTCCAAGCTTTCAAGTACACTTTGACACTGAAAATCTCAAGCAGACTTCTTGCTGTGATGAAACTAGCTAAAAATATGGTATTGCTTTATTATGAAGCAGTTAACCATCCCTGTCTGAATCATAAAAACACTGACTTTTATATTCAGAAAAACACCTATTTATAATGGTTCATGAATGATATATGAATAATATTTCAATCATTGATTATAATTGTATCATTCATCTTTTTATGATGAATTATTTTTTAAAACTTATATCTGGTATAATATTGTATAATAATAGCAAAAAAAAAGTTTATTTAAAGAGTTTATTACCTCTTCTTATAATAATTGCTATATATAGACATTTATGCTATAAAACAAGGGAAGTAATTTGACATAAAACTAACCCCACCCCCTGGCTGCCATGTTTTTTGAAGAATCAAGATGGCTTGAACAAACTTGGTAGAGAGTCACCCAAGGAACATTTCTGTGAAATTATTTTAAAATCGAGCCAGTTGTTTCTGACAAGAAAATTTTTTTAAGTTTTTACTAAGCTTATATAATAAACTAACCCCACCCCCTGGCAGCCAGGTTTTTTGATGAATCAAGATGGCTTGAACAAACTTGGTAGAGGGTCACCCAAGGAACATTTCTTTGAAATTTTATCAAAATTGGCCCAGTGGTTTCAGAGGAGAAGTTGTTAAAAGCTTAAAGTTAACGAAGGATGACAGGCGAAGGACACCAGGTGACCACAAAAGCTCACCTGTGAGCCTTTGGCTCAGGTGAGCTAATAAAAAATGTTTGAATGTTTTTTTTTATGAAATTTTCAATACAATTCAGATTATATATCTGGCATATCCGTTTTTTCGGTGGCGGAAGTTTCTTTCTTCTCAGATTGGACCAATTCAGTATCTACACTCCAAATGGTGAGCTTTAAACTAAATTGTTTATATTACAGTATTGTTGCAATGGAGAACAATGTTACAGATATATGACATGACGTGTTACAAAATTAGGCCAAAGTCGCTGAGTTCAAGGCTTAGGCCAATATTAAGTTAAATTAATTGCTAAATTATCATCCAAATTTTTCTTAAGAAGGTGGAGCATGAAAATTAGAGGGCAGGCAGCTGGGACGATAATCTAGCCATTAATTTATTATGGCCTTACTTGTACAAGCTTAGACATTTTCAACATTCTACATTCAATACTTCCAAATACTTCATTCATTGAGTATTTCTCTATACCGGGTATTCGAAATTTATGATACTTTACATTGGGTTTAATTTTATAATTCTACAAATACCTGAGTAAGCAAATAAACATTTGAAACTTTTATCAAGAAGCGAAATACTAACATATTATAATACAACACAATCAATAAGAGCAGACAAATTATTATTTACCAATCTTGATGGTTTGCAATGTTTATCACTCATTGTACTGGCTTATAAAATGTGAAATATCAGTTACAAAGAATACTTGCACAGGTAATAATACACCATGTAAAACACAATGACCTGCCCTACAACACAATTTTAATATTAATAAATATTGCAGTTTTGTGATCAAACATGCGAAATGTTTAGAAACTTCTTTTAAATTTCTTTTACTTGAACACTAAGGCTTTTGAAAGACAAGCATGGGCCTTAACGATCACCTGATCATCCTTGATGACATAAAGTAATACAAATTTATTTTCAAACTTTTGTCCATCATAAGCGGCCAAAATCCGAACATGGATTTTGAATGTCATATCGGGATCAACAAATCACATCATTTTTTCTTAAATAGATTAAGTAAAGTAGTACGCACTCCCAACTTATTTGGGAGAAAGGACATTGACACTGATTGGCAAAGATATTTAAGCTGTTAAAGCATATTAAAGGAAGTAAAATATATGGAGAATTTAAGGAGAAGATTGTCAATGTTTTACGACTTTCGCCAAATGAAATTTCTTTGCGCCACTTTTATCTATTTTGCGCCATTGGCGCCAATGGCAAAGCCCTGCGCCAGACCTGCCAAAGGGTAAAACTGTAAGATCCACAAGTATTAAATTCACAATTTTTATGATGAACTCATAGGCCTCATTAATTATACTTACATTTTGTTTTCCAGTGCTTCCTTTAAGTACTACATTTATCAAAAATGCCAACATTCATGACATAAATATGGAAAGAATGTAAATATTTATAAATATTCATGTTCTGCAAGTTAATTTGCTATAAATAATAATAATAATAGATGCAATCAGTGAGCAATTAACAAGCTGCTACATAATCACACCAAATCCACAAAGATCAACTGTAAAAAGAAACTCTATTGTATGAACAGCACGGATTACATTTTTTAACTGTTCTAAGTCATTCAAACAGAGAGTAATATTATCCCATCATGGACCAAGGACTTCCCCAGAATTACAACATACAGCAATCACAACAAAACACCACCTGAGCTTGCCCTCAAATTACAATATTTACATTTCATTACAAGGTTTAACAAAACTTGAAATGTCTGAACATTGCTATTGACAAAAGAAACTTCGGATGCTACATGTATTGAGGGTCCTCAGTGTCAGAGTTGTCTAAGAAGCCGTCTCAAGTTCACTTACCTTTCACCGCACAAGTCGTAGGTTCGAGTCCGGCTCGCTCCAAAAGCTTTACGTGAGAAAGTTTGGCAGTTACTTGCGGAAGGACGGTGGTTCTACTCAGATTCATTCTGAGGTCTTCCCCCAACAAAAAAACTGGAAATGCCATAATTATATAATCTGAAATGTGTTGAAAATTGCGTTAAATCCTCTTCATCTCATATCATCACTACATATATTGACAAAGCATTGATCTGCCAACTACAAATTGCACACACGTATCTGACACTTAATGAAAACGATACAAATACTTTTCTTTATCTAATGCATTCTGTAATTAGCCAATTCTTGTTGCAGTGTCATTGATGTACAAAAGAGATGGGACAATAAAATACACATTGCACAGTTTTCACATTCTCACAGTTGCAATTTACATATATGTTATGTTTGATATGTCAGATTTGCTTCACAGAGCCATACATTATTAAATAAAGAGTAAGTACTAAATCTATGTATGAAATAGGAAGTCACAGAACTTCATATAAATAAGGAGTAACAGATCTATGTATCAAATAGGAAGTCACAGATCTTCATATAGATAAGAGAAGCAATAGATCTATGTATGAAATAGGAAGTCAAAGATCTTCATATAAATAAGAGAAGCAATATATCTATGTATCAAATAGAAAGTCACAGATCTTCATATATATAAGAGAAGCAATATATCTATGTATGAAATAGGAAGTCACAGATCTTCATATAAATAAGAGAAGTAATAGAACTATGTTACGGTTTTTTCTAGAGCGGAATGAAAGGGTGCAGCGCCCTGCCCCTTTTAGGCTCTGCCCTTCTGCCCTAAAAACGCAGCCCTTCTTTGCTTAAATGCTCCCTGCTGCCCCAATCACAAGTCGTATATAAACAAATCAACTGTCAATCACATACACATGTTAAACATTTGGCTATAGTTTACTGATATGCCACGCTTGGCCGAATACACAGGTATTCACCGGTTCTTCTCTTGCTTAATATGTAATAATCAGTTGATCAAGTCTTTGTCGAGTGTGGATACAGCAAATGACGTCACACTCCAGTCACTTTTTAAGTAAGATTAAGGGTCAAATATCATTCCATGTTTTTTTCTGATGCGCATATTGCGGAAACTGTTAATGCAGTGCTCCAAGAATAGGATAGCCCGATGCCCGGGGCTTGTCAAATCTAGATCCGGGCATGTGCCTTTTTCAAAGTTACCTGCCCGTCGGGCTTGTCTTAAAAAATCGGACAAGCTAGTTTTCACAATACACAGGTCTGCAAATATCGCTGTTCGATACGACACAGGTCAAACTGTTGTTTAAAGACCGTAACTAATCAGTATAAACAACCGACCCCTGCGGTGTTTATTACACCACGATAATGCGACTTTGGAAAACCTCTCAGGCATATTCATTTATCTTTTTTTATTACTCTAACGTGATTGGTGGATAGCTTTGAATATAAATTAATCTATTTTAAATAACCGCTCTGATTGGTTGTATATCTACGACCAAGGTACACGTTTCTTACCCCCTACCCGAGCAAAGACAAAAAAGACGATGACGTAATTCGCGGGTGTCTCTCAAATTTTCCATTATGAAGAGTATAAAATTACCTCCCTTTGCCAAAATTGTAACGATTTCTAAAATCTGATTATGTTTTTGCACATAATTTGTGATCGATCGCGTTATGTAAAATGTCAGCGTTAGGTTCTGGTTATTTTATCAATATTTCGTAGATTTACACTAACTGGAACTGTATGTGTATAAATTTTCTTCTGTGAAAAGTTGATATTTAAATTGAGTTTACGGCAAAGAGAAATATGGGTGGGATATTATAGTAATAAACATTGCTTTTTGGTTGTGTAGTTTCAGCGTATAATTTTTTTTGGCATGATTTAAATATAATATTGAAACCAACAATTAAGATAAATTATGTGGGTTTTTTTTTTTAATATTTGAAATATAGTTGACTAGTTGCACTTTCTAGACATTTGAAGGCTATCATAGACTGCATTTATTTATCATATTGCCAAGTTCTCTTGGATAGACTGAATAGATTTGTAGGCTTGACATTGCCATAATAGTATGTTATGACAGCAATAATAAGAAAACAAGAGAAAGATATTTAAAATAATGATTTAAATAAACTCCTGCTCCCACACTGCCACTGAATCGACAGAACAGAAATGATAGTCAATAAAGAACAAAGATTAAATACAACATAATAAGTTGGACATACTGACAGAGATGTAGTCAGTTCTCCCGAAATTATCTCCCTTCTCCCGGTCTTATTCAAACTCTAAAACTGGTGATTTAGACATGCATAATATTAAGTGGAGCTAACCCTACATAAAATTAATTAATACATTTAAGGCTACGTTTACATATTTCATATTATACCACAAGGTGTATTGCTAATAAAAATCTGGGCATGTGAACCTTTGATCAGGGCAAGTTATTTTTCAGCCAGGGCAAGTAGATTTTTTCAAACTACTTGCCCTGGGCTAGTCCCCAAATTTTTTTTTCTTGGAGCACTGTAATGAATTATTCATATTACATATGTTACATATCTGTCTACTGAGAATTAGCGTATGTGCTAATACTATATGACTTTGAAAGGTAAATTACAGAGGAATTCAGGGTCCAAGCTAGCGAAAATGTCATCATATTCAACTTTTAGACTTTGTTGACAGTCTGGAGAAGCTTTGTAGACTTATCCTAATTTTCAGTAAACGGTTGATAAGTCGCTAAAGGTCACACTGTATTGGCTTACCAGTTTGATCCCTATCCCTACAAACAATCAACTTACACGTCAATTATCGGATTAAACGGCATCAAGCTGTTTTCCCTCTGGTCAAAATCAGCCAAGATTTTATCTAAAAATAGGTGATGATGTGATTCGCGGGTATCCCTCAAAATTTAAAAGGGAAATAACTTGCATGGTTTCAGCAATAAAAATATTATCTCCCTTGCCAAAATGGTGACAATTTCTAAAAATCTGACTTTGTTTCTGCAGAGAATTCGTGATACACCGCGACTTGTATAATGTCAACGTTAGGTTCCAGTAATTTTATGAATATTTTGTAGATTTACAATAATTGGAACTGCATGTATGTAAATTTTCTTCTGTGAAAAAGTGAACGTTGATTTTAAAATTGAGTTAAAGGTAATAAAATGTGGGTGGGTTACTATAGTAATTTAATAAACTTACTGCCTACTGGTTGTGTATATTCAACGTATAATTTTCTTTTGACAGTCATATTATGATTGACATACAGTTTTGAAAACAATAATTAACATGAATTATGTGGGCTTTTTTAAATATTTGAAATATAGTTGAATATATAGTTACAATTTTCTAGGTATTTCAGGGCTATCATAGATTACATTTATTTATCATATTGCAAAGTTCTCTTGGATGGACTGAATAGCTTTGGAGACTTGACATTGTCATTATAGTATATTATGACAGTTAGCATTCATAATAAAAACGAAAAGGGCGCTGTTTAAAATAATGTTTTAAAATAACTCCTGCTCCAACAATGCCACTGATAGAACAGAAATGATAGTTAGTCAATAAAGAACAAAGACTAAATACAACATAATAAGTTGGTCATACTGATAGAGAAACATTTACTTCTCCCTGAATTTCTTTCACTTCTACCTATCTTATTCAAACTCTGATACTTGTGATTCACGCATGCATAATGTAAAGGGGAGACAATCATACATTAAAAGAGACTTAAGAAAAAGTTTGACAATGAATATGCCAATTGCTCCCTGCCCATTTTTCTTGATCCCAGCCCCTTTTCCTGGTCTAGAAAAAACACTATATGTATGAAATAGAAAGTCACAGACCTCCATATTATAAATAAGAGAAGCAATAGATATATGTATGAAAAAGGAAGTCACAGATCTTCATATAAATAAGAGAAGCAATAGATATATGTATGAAATAGGAAGTCACAGAACTTCATATAAATAAGGTGCAATATATTGCACTAGTCTAATAAACCTATGACATATCTTTTATATTAACCTAGTGAAATATCACCTCCGATTCATCACTCAGTGTTTTCCCTTTAACTTGATTCTTGTATGTAAAAGAACTTTTTGACGTGCCGGAATATATAAATGATGTTGATTTGTGTCATGGTTAAATGACGTTATTTTGTGACATTGTCATATGATGACTCACAGAAACAAATATACTGGACTTTTTCTTGTTTCTTATAGAGGTGATTGGTTAAATAAATGGAAAATGTAAACTTTTTCTTTCTGAGTTATTTGATAAAATGAATCTTACATTCATGTTCATTTATTATTGATTTTATTAATCTCATTGGGAAAATTTATATGTTGAAAATTTATATGTTGCTCAAAAGAGCCTTGCATAATACATTTTTGCCAACTCAATTAATGAATTCAACAATAAATGAGCATGAATGTAAGATCCTTTATAAATGCCATTGCTGGCAGTGGTTTTAGCCGGTAGAGCTAATAAGGGTTCACATGCTATAAATGTTTTTTAAAATTATAGATATATAATATCAATCTTTTTCATTAATACTTGTAGGTTGTGAAATGGTTAGGCGTAAAAATTAGATTGATTGATTGAATATTTAGAGTCATTTTTATGCCATCGAGGGCTAACAGACGATCAGTTAACCTAACCACTGTTTCTTGGGATTAACCAGTACACGAGCACACCCCATCTCCGCAAATAATTGATAACTTTCCCACTTGAATCAGTGGTGAGAGACAAATGATAATGAGACATAATGTTGTATATCAATCATCACAGAGACTGTTGCCAGGCGGGGATTCGAACTCACGACCCCTGGATTGAAAGTCAGATATGAAATGGAATGAGCTAATCGGGCCAGAAGTGGCAACAAACAATTCAATTACAAAATATCATTTCACAAATTAATGCCATCATAGAATTTCTTAAACACTAAGGATAAGAACATGCTTCAGAAAATTCTAGTTAAGCACCAGTGAAACACTATAAGCTGTCTACATAGTTTACAAAATTCTCAAACATTTGTGTAATACAAAATAGGTAAAACCTATAAGGCGAGTGCAGATCTACGCAGAACTAATCATAAGAGCATGCGATCAAAATCACACAAACTCGGTCATTTCCATTATAGGGTACCTCAAGAACAGACAGATTTGCAGTATGCTGCAAAATGTGATTACTATCAACACGTTTTTGGCCTAGAAAAACATATGTTTTTAAACATTTTTTTAACTCCCTTTTATTAATTATTTAAGCATGTTAATATTCATTGTGATTGTTTTAATACTGGCATTTTTTTTGTTTTTAATCTGTTAAGGCCATTATAAATTTATTGCTAGATTATCATCCAAATTTTTCTTAAAACAGAGAGGGTGGGAGGATTTTTTTTTATTTTCATTTTTAATGGGTTTTTTTTATGAAAATAAAAAGGGCTGGGCAGCATGAAAATTAGGGGGCGGGCAGGGATGATAATGTAGCAATTAATTTATTATGACCTAAAGAGTTTTGAATTCTTTTCAACAACATTTTACCATATGATCTTGATTTGCTTGTTACCAAAAGGTAATTAAAAATGATCCTCCTAACAAAGTGTAACTATAATAATTGTATTAGAGAGTTCAATACATAGAAATATATAAACAAGTATAGAAAAAATGCAAATTGCTTAATTTGCAAACTGACAGAAGCACTGAAAGCAGTGTTCAGTAATTTCATGTGAAGCAGTTCATCTTATCATCCAGACCCAGTAGAGAGTTTGACAATCAATCCAGGGGTTGTGAGTTTGAATCTCTGTCTGGCCATAGTCTCTGTGATGATTGATATAAGACGTTACATCTCATTGTCACTCAAATCTCATCGCCGATTCAAGTGGGAAAGTTTTCAGTTACTTGTGTAGATAAGTGTGCTCAAGTTACTGGGGTTAACCATCTAGAATCCCTGGAAATAGTCACAACAATTAGGTTAACTGGTCATCTATCAACATTATCAATGCACCATTCATTGTTCCAAAGTATCCCTGGCAAGGATGGTTGCTAAGATGGAGTAACCAGATGAATGATGTTTTAACCGGTTTTAAACGGCAAACTAGACCCTCTCTCACTTATTTCACAATGTGCAATTATGCTGCAGAGGAGCCCTGCACTGTATTAAGAGCAAGAAGATGGCATAAAATGCCCAACAATCAAACAAATCAACTTACCAGACCCTTCAGGGCGCGCACCCTGCGCTTTTATCCACACCAATTGACTTGCTGTCGGTTTAATCTCAAGCGTTCTCCTCTCAGGCTTCTTCTTTAAGAAGAAAATAGTCACAACTTTACCCGTTTCCAGATCTCCGAGCAAATGCATTGTGCCCGTGTCGGGCAATCCTGGGAGACCATTATAGATGGGGGCGGCCATCTTGGATTTACGAAACAAACTCTCTTCCTGGTATGATCCTTTAAGAAAGTTACATTTTATCACTCGTCGTTAGCCACGTGATACATCATTCGATTTTTTTAAACATATATTGATCTGAACTGTATTCACGTGGCCTTAATACCGATGTTCTGCTTAAAATGACTTAGAAATTATCATTTCTTCCGGGGTCGAATTGTGACCAAAAAAAAAATAATAAAACAAGGGAAATCACTCTATTCAACCCATTTAACCAAGCACCTGCCGATTTCTTAAGGCATCGACTACGACTGCTTACAATAGTCACATTAAAATTTAAATAACAGAGATAAATAAAAATATAATCTGTTACTAATTGCTATTAATAGTCAGCATTTTTTAAAGCAATTATTAGAATATGTTTCCATAAAAATAGCTGTTAACACACCATTATCTCAATGAATTACATTATCGTCAAGTTCTTGATTATCTCTGTCTATCTGCTGTTACTGCAACTACTCCAGAGGATTATGCGCAGTTTAGGGATTACAGTCTGATTAACACAGAAGATCAGCAATATATGTTACGTGCACTATGTCTCCATGTACGCACGACCGACTGCTTAAAGGAAATTTATCAGGATTTTTTCAAAATTTTTAAATTGGCTATAAGCAATTTTTCCAATAGATAATCCCTATCTATACTTATTGACCCCGCAATATCAAAATGATATCTATTTAAATAAGCTAAAATAATGTATTGAAAAGGGGTTTCCTAACTTGGTCTAAAATAGACTAATATAGATTTCCCGCTCAAAATTGCAACATATATTGTGACGCATTAAATAAGTCACGTGATTTCATGTAAAATTTGTTTCATCTTAGCAAGAGTCTGAATCACGATGTCACGATGTCAAGCAGTATTTAAGTGTGGTCTATTTTTTAAGTTTACCAATCAAATTGAAACATCGATTTTGTCACCTTTTTGGTTGATTTGATATAATAAACCATTCGGGTTTTATTTATTTATGACAGTGAGATGTTTTTTATCTATTTTTTAAAAAAAACATTCATAGTGTTTTTCTCTGATAAACTCCCTTTAAAATCCCGTCCGGACGATTTGCATGCATCCATTGTACATTGCCCCCACCCACAAACATTTAAATAGAACTCACACCATTGGATAAGTGTAAATTGTTTGATAGTCTTGTTGATTCAATTTCAAACTACAGTGCTGATGTGTAAGGACATTATGAATATAAAGACATAGAACTAATTCAATACATATTTTTAAGAAAAGTTTTAAATGTAAACAAATCTACAAACCTTGATTACCTGTATGGGTCGATACCCCATGTCTATATCAAGAAAAAATATTATGCTAAAATACCGCATAACACTTGTAAAACCAACTAACCCTTCTCTATTATATATATAAAAACTATTAAAACGTGATGCGGATGATAACATTACATACAGAAGAATGAACTGGGCTTATCATATAAAAACTATCTTTGATAGAATAGGAATGACGTACATCTGGCAAAACCAATTTGATACTGATACTTTTAATATTAAGCTTATCATATAACGACTTCTCATTTCCAAGCAAAGATGATTATTCTAATATCAATAACATTATAGTAAATACAAACATACATTTTTACTGGAAAAATATTTGAGCTGTCACATAATTTTTGATAAAATGTTAAGAATTGCTCTAACTAAATTCCAACTTTCATTACATGATCTTCCCGTTGAAACTGGAAGATATACACATGTAACACTCGCTCAACGAATCTGCTTACAATGTATCATGAACATGGTAGAAAACGATTATCATTTCTTATTGGTATGTCTTAAGTATAGAGAACTTCTCCATAAATATTTTAATATTATTACTGGCTTTTACCCAATTTGAATAAATTTGAAAGTATTATGACCTCCCAATGCACAAAGACAAAGATGGCCGCAACAAATGTGATGAGCACTCGCGGCTAGACCGTGCCAGTGTTTCTTGAATGTGTATGTACATGCATATATATAGATACGTTAATTTTGATATGAAAATATTTATGTCTTCTCTTTATATTTTTAAGTTCAACCGCTTTTCCATCCAGCATTTCTAAGAATCTCTGTGTTTGATGCTCTGTCAGTGACTTAATTACAGCGCCATTATCACAGAGATCACGGTCACTTGATTGAGAACGCTATGTGTGCATAGGATATGGCGAGAAGCACACGCACCTGCGGAAGTGAAAAGGACTCTTTATCACACACTTATTGAACGGAACATCTAACCCGCCAACTAATATTCTATGCACGTGACATTTGTATTGCATTTTCTCAAAAAGGAATAAAGCAATTTCCTTGAAATTTGAAATTGATTAGGAAATAATTTTAGGCTATGGAAAATCAATACATATTGTTTATGATATTGTATATACATTTTAATAGCACTACTCAATATTTTGACGAATACATAGGAAATACAAAAGTGGCGGATAAGCTGTTCCGTTCAGTATATATCTACAAATTACCTTATTTATTTTACTTTATTTATTACAACTTTAGACAAATCACGTTATAAGGTTTCCTGGGTAGAACCAGTGACCTGTCCACAAGTCACTGGTACAACCAGTCCTAAGCATATGCGAAAACGTGTTTTGTTTAAGGAAACTACACATAGCCGTTGCGGAGAATCGAACCCACGACTCTTCCAGTCCTGAGCTTTATGCTCTGCACATCTCTGTATCTATATGTTAATGGCCCTGTAAGCAACTGCTATGATATAGATATACTTGCAAATAAATAAAACAAATCAACAGATGCTTGACAAATGATCATTTACAAGGCGGTCACATTATCCTCTTAAGAAATATTGTGTGAGCAGGAAGATATTTATGATGCATCATTTGCGAATGTTTCGAACATTTCATTTATCGACCTTTGGTTTATACTTCCTTGGAGAAGTGTACAGTTTCTTGCAACAAGCATTGTCAGTAACTACTCGACACCTCAGCAGAAACATACAATGGTTCATTAACGTGTCATTTGTAAGGATCCAATGACCAAGCAGTGTCAGTAAATACTCGACACCTCAGCAGAAACATACAATGGTTCATTAACGTGTCAGTTGTAACAATCCAATGACCAAGCAGTGTCAGTAACTACTCGACACCTCAGCAGAAACATACAATGGTTCATTAACGTGTCAGTTGTGAGGATCCAATGACCAAGCAGTGTCAGTAACTACTCGACACCTCAACAGAAACATACTATGGTTCATCAACGTGTCAGTTGTAAGGATCTAATGACCAAGCAGTGTCAGTAACTACTCGACACCTCAGCAGAAACATACAATGGTTCATTAACGTGTCAGTTGTAAGAATCCAATGACCAAGCAGTGTCAGTAACTACTCGACACCTCAACAGAAACATACTATGGTTCATCAACTTGTCAATTGTAAGGATCCAATGACCAAGCAGTGTCAGTAACTACTCGACCACTCAACAGAAACATACTATGGTTCATCAACGTGTCAGTTGTGAGGATCCAATGACCAAGCAGTGTCAGTAACTACTTGACACCTCAACAGAAACATACCATGGTTCATCAACTTGTCAATTGTAAGGATCCAATGACCAAGCAGTGTCAGTAACTACTCGACACCTCAACAGAAACATACTATGGTTCATTAACGTGTCAATTGTAAGGATCCAATGACCAAGCAGTGTCAGTAACTACTTGACACCTCATATATATAAAATTACAAAGTATTTTGTGACGTAATGATGACACGTGATTTAATTTTGAAATTTAAAATTTGCTTCAACTTAGACAGCGTCCGAATGACGAGATGAAAGTCGCCAGTATTAACTAGTCAAACATTTGCACACACGCGTTCGTACGCATAAAGTGCGCGCTTTTTGAGCGAAGGTAATAAGGTCTTTGTTACTCACCTTTCAAAATTTAATTAAGCCGTTGAACCCAAGTTATTTAATGAATGAATTATGAAAAACTTACCCAAAATATATTTTATCGCTTGCTTTACCTTACAGAACTAGTTCTGGATACACTAATAAGAGAACAATAAATGGTCTTACATAATTGAGTGGTATTAATGCGCACTCTCAAGACCACTTGCCTCTCACCGCTAAGGTCAAAGGTTCAAGTCCCACTCGGTCTTAAAATAATGTGTGAGAATATTTGCCAGTTACTTAAGAAGGACGATATAACCTGAAAATGGAGTAAAACCTCATTGAGAATAAAGTTTTTAACTCATTTTTTCAAAACCAAATTTCCGATAGCAATATTACGAACTTAACATCTACAGATGGTTATATGGTTTAAAAATTGTTTTGATGCGTGACCACTCAACATTTCCGTGTGTCCCTTTAAAACAAGCTAAGTCTATATCAAATACATATAGCCATGTATAAACTAGGATAAAAATTATATCAATAGAATATAGCAACTTATCTATTCCCACATGCATGCATGCACCTACGCGATGTGATTAAGGTTGATAAATCTATCTTTATATATGACTCTGATGGAAAAAGGTCACATTGCGACCTACATGGGTTATCCCATTATAACATGTATGGTATTGCTAGTGTAAATACCGATTTACTATGTACATGCTATATTGAATAAAAGTCTGTCCCGTTCCGTTCCGTTCTGTCCTTAGACTGGTCCCCAGTCTTATATAATATAAGAGACCGGTATGTGCTGATGCGAATGCAACGCCGAGAGCATTTTGGATCTGAGAACCAGGCCATTCGGTCCTGTTCTGTATACTGAGATATAATGCGTTCATTGCTTAAGAAAGCAATGGCAACTAGTGTAAAGACCTTGGTATACTTTGAGATGTGTAAAATGAGAAATCTTTGTTAATTATCAAATTTTCTGTTACTACATACATGTATGTTTCAATGCAGATAGGATGCAACAAAATGTATGGTCTAGCATTGAGGAAAAATAAAAACTAGGTAAGTTGAAATAAGTACAACTATAAAAAGTATACATATTGTCACATATCTACGAATTATCTTTACATTTAACATAATTATCTTAAGAAGATTTTTACAACTTAGACAAATCACGTTCGAAGTCTTCCTTGGTAGAACCACTACTAACTGTAAGCATGTGCGAAAAAAGGTGTCTTGTAGGCAACCTGTCTAACGTATACGTTACATAAACGGCTACTACGCCGCATTTTCGGTGATAACTACACACGATAAACCGATACTTCCTGTTTTTTTTGTGCATGCGGTTGGGCATGTGAAAAACTCTTTATTTTCGAATTATTATCGCGTTTTTAAATCGAAGATAGCCGAGACGAGCGGTATTGTATTTCAGTTTCAAGGAGCATTTATTTATCCTTGTCACTTATATATTTAGCTTCATTAACAGTACATAACGCCCCACTGATGCAAAAGGTACCAAGTGCCTTCTTATTTCATATACACTTGGTACCTTATTGCTCTAATGGGACGATAAATTGTATTTACCAGATAGTTTTATTTCTTACTATGTGTACACTATAAAACTTCCTTTTATTTAAGTATTCTGACACCAGGCTTAAACTTAGAAACATTTCTTATAAAATAAAGTTGCACGTAATAATGTGTATTGCAATTAATTATTTCCATTCCGTATACATGTGTAAATTATGATCATAAAAATTGGGGATTGTGACTTCATGACCCCTTATCCCGGTTAAGTAATTTTGTTATGATAACAAGGTGCCATGTTCGCACCTTTTTCCTGTCAGAGGACAGGTTTTTGTTCGTACATTGATTGTTTATATGTCTCTGATCTTGTTAAAATAAAAATCTTTATAAAACAACAGCAATAATAATTATTATTACCTCGTGTGCGAGGTATAACATTCTTAATCATCCATGATATATGTTTACATCATATTAAATGACATTTTACTATATATGATGTAATGCTGTCAGAATAAGAAAATTGAATTGATTTTAAGTGAATATATAGTAGTCATATTCATGTACATATAATATTTGTGATGTTTTCTTTCATATGTTTTGAATTTTTCATTGTATTGATGCTCCAGGGGGCTTTTGTCCAGGTGTACATTTTTTGACCAAGGGGTTCTTTTGTCCGGATACCTTCTCTACTATCCCTATTTCGTTACTCCATTTTCTCCTCTCTTTTATCGTTTTTTTTCACAGTTTCGGTATTCTTTCTCCATTTCCAAATTTAACTCACTCTCTCCCCGTCTTTCTATCTCTCCCTCTCTCTCTCATCTAAAACTCCACTCTCTCTCTCTCTCTCTCTCTCTCTCTCTCTCTCTCTCTCTCCTAAAACTGCTCTCTCTCTCTCTCTATATATATATATATATAATCTCAAACTCTGCCCGTGTTTGGTACTTAAATAACACAAGACAAGAACCAACTACTTTAGAACCAAGCACTTGGTACCAACATTACACAATAAAAGTACCAACGAAATGAGAACCACACGTTTGGTACCTACATTACATAAAACAAGCACAAACTGCATGATAAGCAAACGTTTGTTACCTAAGTTACAAAATTAAAGCATAATCGGCATGAAAATAACACGTTATGTACGTCAATTACAAACGACAAGCACCAACGGCATGAGAACCACGCGTTTGGTACCTAACTTATACACGACAAGCACCAATGATGATAAGCAAAGGTTTGATATCTAAAAAAATCAAGAGAGGCACCAACGATACGGGAACCAAACGTTTAGTACGTAAATTACACACAAGCACCAACGATATGAGAAACACGCCTTTGGTACCTAAATTACACACGACAAGAACCAATTACATGATAAGCACCAACGACGTGACATCAACACGTTTGGTACTAAACTTAACAAGACAATCACCAACTGCATGATAAGCACACGTTTGGTACCTGAATAAACAAGACAGGGACCAACGACATGAGAACCAAACGTTTAGTACGTAACCAAACGTTGAGTACACCAACGACATGAGAAATACGCATTTGGTACCTAAATTACACACGAAACGAACCAACTGCATGATTAACAAACGTTTGGTAAATAAAATACACAGGATATGCACCAACGGCATAAGATCAACACGTTTAGTATCTAACTTACACGAGACAATTACCAACTGCATGATTTACACAAGTAGTAGTAGTAGTAGTAGAAGTAGTAGTAGTAGAAGTAGTAGTAGTAGTATTAGAAGTAATAGTTATAGTATAAGTGGTTGTAGTAGTAGCAGTGGTGGTGATGTTAGTAGTAGTAGTCATTGTGGTGGTGGTGGTGGTGGTAGTAGTAGTAGTAGTAGTAGTAGTAGTAGTAGTTAGAAGTAGTAGTAGTAGTAGTAGTAGTAGTAGTAGTAGTAGTAGTAATACGATTAGTTGTGGCGTGGTGGAAGTAACAGTAGTAATAGTAGTAGTAGTAGTAGTAGTAGTAGTAGTAGTAGTAGTAGTAGTAGTAGTAGTTAGTAGTAGTAGTAGTAGTTGTAGTAGTAATAGTAGTAGTAGTAGTAGTATTAGTAGTAGTAGTAGTAGTAGTGGTGGTGGTAGAGGTGGTGATGATTGTTGTAGCAGTAGTTGTAGTAGTGGTGGTAGTAGTAGTAGTAGTAGTAGTGGTGATGGTGGTATTAGTATTAAAAGTAGTAGTAGTAGTAGTAGTAGTAGTAGTAGTTGTAGTAGTAATAGTAGTAGTAGTAGTAGTAGTAGTAGTAGTAGTAGTAGTAGTAGTAGTAGTAGTAGTAGTAGTAGTAGAAGTAGTACTACTAGTAGTAGAAGTAGTAGTAGTAGTAGTAGTAGTAATAGTAGTAGTAGTAGTAGTAGTAGTAGTAGTATTGGTAGTAGTAGTAGTAGAAGTAGTAGCAGTAGTAGAAGTAGTTGTAGTAATAGTAGTAAAAGTAATAGTAGTAGTAGTAGTAGAATTAATAGTAGTTGTGGTTGTGGTGGTAGTAGTAGTAGTAGTAGTAGTAGTAGTAGAAGTAGTAATAGTAGTAGTAGTAGTAGTAGTAGTAGTAGTGGTAGAACCCCCTCTTGTAAATTGATAACCTGACAAATAATGCAATTGAAATTCAAAAATGGTAAATAAAAGCGATCCTAATACTCATTTCAGTTAAAATGATGGCAAGCAGTCTAAGACTTGTCCTCGTGCATGAAAATATTATTTGGATTTAGAAGGAAATAGTCACTATAAAGTCATTCATATAAAACGTGTAACACTCCTCATATCATTTCCATGATTCCAAAAAAGCAGAAATAATAATAATACTGGAGAGGCAAAATTTTAACTGTCTTAAATCTGACATCGGACAATCAAAACAATATATAACACTTGTTTTCGACGGAACAGTTGTGTAACACTTGAAGATTATGTTATTCCCAGACTGGTTACAACATCCAATTTGATGACATTTAACTTTGAACCGACTAGACAGGATAACTTATTGCAAAGACAAAATGTAATTATGTACATGTACATGTATATGTATTGCTTTTCAATCATACGTGGTCGTTAACAGATCGCGATGAAACCTGTGAAGATGCCTATGGCAATGGATTATCAATGCTCTTTCAATAAACCATATATTATGTCCCTTTTCTTTTAAAATAAATAAACAATTTAAGTATTATTGTGAAACTAAAAATGTGGAAAATATAACAACAGATAAAATATTTATTCGTTTATATAATGACGATATAAAAATATTTTTATCATTTAATAATAATCATGGTATGCAAATGTTTGTAACATGATAAAAGTTTTATCTTAGGTATATAAAAGATCTTAATATATGTTTGTCTAACGTTACTTTATATCGCGGCGGTCTACCAGTTACATGTAGGTGAATAGCCCCTTGTTTATAAATCCCCATCCATGGGGTCAACCAAACTATGGTTGTTTTCTTACAATTGCTTAATCACCGGTCGTGGAGGATTAACCGCCTTTCCTATATTCTCGCACTTACTTTTGTTTTCTTCAAATTTCTTAGCTTACAATACTCTTACTATGTTTTTATTTCATACTTACGTTTAATTTCAACCTTTTGTATACTTCAAACTTCATTCTTTTTTTTCTTCCCACCCTTACTTCATTATTGTATTCTGCATTTTTGTTTTCCTTTCCAACCTTACTTTTTATTGTTCTCCTATCTTGTCTGACTTTTTTTTTATTTTCTTTACTTTTCATCCTTTACATCCTTACTTCATTATTTTTTTCCCGTTCTTATCTCAATGTTGTTTTCTTTTCCATCCTTACTTCATACTTGTTTTCCTTTCCATTATACTTCAATATTGTTTTCCTTTCCATCCTTACTTCATTCTTGTTTTCTTTTCCGTTTTTATTTCAATCTTGTTTTCCTTTCCATCCTTACTTCATTCTTGTTTTCTTTTCCGTTCTTATTTCAATCTTGTTTTCTTTTCCATCTTTACTTCATACTTGTTTTCCTTTCCATCCTTACTTTATTCTTGTTTTGCGTGATGAGCATGTGACACGTGATTGATTGGTACTTAAATTACAAAAGACAAGCACTAACTGCATGATAGTTATGCACTCGTTTGGTACCCAAGTAAGACGATTAAAGCACCAACAGCATGGAAACTTGCTTATTTGGTACTAAAATTACCAACTGCATGCGACATTAGGTTTTTCGCATTCAATATACAACATCCTTACTGGACTATAGATCTTTCTTACTAGGCACTAGATTTTCTAATCTTTATATAATCTACATGTTTATACAACATTTAATTTCCTTTTTTGACGCTATATTTTCATACACAACAGTAGATTTTCTCATTCGATATATAACATCCTTTCTCAGCTATTGATATATCTTAATGGGCACTAAATTTTCTAATCTATATATACTCAACATCCTAATTCGACATTCAATTTCCTGATTTGATACTATATTTTCATACGCAACACTAGATTTTCTCACTCGATACACTACATCCTTACTCGACTATATATATATTTTTTATTGGGCACTAGATTGTCTATTCTATATGTACTCAACATCCTAACCTGACATTCTATTTCCTTATTTGACACTATATTTTCATATGCTAAACTAGATTTTCTAATCTATATATACTCAACGTCATAACCAAACATTCAATTTCCTTATTTGACAATATTTTTTCATACACGACACTAGATTTTCTCACCCGATACATAACATCATTACTCAACTATAGATTTTTCTTACTGGGCACTAGATTTTCTAATCTTTATATACTCAACATCCTAACCTGACATTCAATTTCCTGATTTTGGCTTTATATATGTTCATATGCAACACTAGATTTTCTCACTTGATACACAACATCCTTACTCGACTATATATTTTTTTACTGGGCACTAAATTTTTCAATCCATATATACTCAACATCCTAACTCGTCATTCATTTACTTTATTTTACACTTTATTTTCATACTCGGCACTAAAGTTTCTCACTCTCTACTTTATATCCTTACTTTACTATAGATTTTTCTTACTAGGCACTCGATTTTCTAATCTATATATACTCAACATCCTAACCCGACATTCAATTTCCTTGTTTGACACTATATTTTCATACGCGTCACTTGATTCTCTCACTCGATACACATCTTTACTCAACACTAGATTTTTATTACTGGGCACTGGATTTTTTTAATCTATATATACATGTATTCAATATTTTAGTTGACATGTGATTTTCTTACACCACACTTAATTTCAAAACTTAAAATTAAAAATATTGTGAATATCAGAAAAGTGTGTCCACCATCAATGTAAATATGACATCACGCCTTGAAGGTATCGAATTCAACTTAAATTACTCATCAAAACACTCGTAAATGCCTTCATCATGTTAACCTTTATTTTAAAAATGTTTTAAATTTCCCAAATGTTCATTCTTTAAAAATAACTATTGAAAAAAAAATAAGGATTTGTATGTTGGCAAATTAACGGTTAGATTTTCGAAAGCGAGGCAAAATACTGTGAAATAATTGCCTGGATTTAGTCTCTTATATTTCCCTGAAAACACAATGAAATATACATGTATATATATTTATGTTTACTGTCGAATGATATATTAAACTTGCAATTATTAAAGGTTATGAAATAAAATAAAATAAAATAATTAACATTGTTTATTAGGGCCAAGATCTTTCTGAACGGTGCACGCGTAGAAGCAATGGCGGCGATATGTTGATTTTCGGAAATGGATCCATTTTGGAGTTACATTTATCAAACTAAGCTGATCAAGATAACTTTAAAAGTATCACCGATTGAAAATATAGTATACCAAATGGTTATAGTGAGCAATTCATATTGGTATTTTTGATATCTTTCGTAAATTAAGATTTTGAAATGAACCATTTGATGGCGAAAAATATATATTGCTCGGAAATCAGTAAATTTTTGATGATTTCTTTTCTTATAAAACTTATATTGATAACTTTGACAATATAACCGATTGAAAATGTACTATATCAAATGATTATTGCCAGGTTTTCTTGTTTCTTTCTTGAGTAATTTTCGAGAATTAAGGTTTCATAAAAAACATATTGAGGATAAAACCGCTCATTTTGTAAATACTGATCGATTTTGAATGCGATTTTAAAATTTCATTGGACGAAATATTTCTTCTTAACTTTACCAATTTGAAGTTACGATATTATGAAACAAATCTTTTAAATATCAATACATAACTTAAAGTAACACCAGATGAATAAGCATTATTGTTCCCCCATAAAGCGTGGACTTTCCGTAGTGCGTGTGGATCTAACATGACACCGGTTTATCGTGTGTAGTTATCGCCGTAAATGCGGCGTTGTAGCCGTTTATGTAACGTATACGTTGGGCGGGGTGGTAGGGGACGGGGTTGAAACACGGTCTTCCGAATCTAATTTTGTTACTTTACATGTAACTAGATCATACGTTGGCTCAAGCGTTGTTTAAATTAACAAGTGCACACTTTTTGTATAATACCATGCACATGTTATCATGCAGACAGACAGACAGACAGACAGACAGACAGACAGACAGACAGACAGACAGACAGACAGACAGACAGACAGACAGACAGACAGACAGACAGACAGACAGATTTCGGTAATGAATGCATACATGGACAATTAAAACAACATGTACAGTAAATAAAAAGATTACATACAAAAGTCATGGTGAGCCATGGCATGCGGCCCAACACCAAGGCTAACATAAAAAAGAGCAAACTCTAATTTCCATTGTGATCATTTGTGTTATTAGCATGACATATAGAGGAAATCAATCAATTCAAACCTTAAGCATCATAGAAATTAATTGCACTTCTAGATTATTAAGAATCAAGTAGACTATCACATGCAACATCAGTATGAAGGTAATTAAATTTATCACTTTATATTGTAACTTGCATTTAATTTATCACATGTTGAAATGAATTTCACAGACTTAATTGGAACATAATACGATACCACAAACTACAACCTTTCGTAAAGTATGGATTGACTAGTTGCTCTGGGCTGCGTTCATTTCGGTCGAACCATTGATAACGTTAGCCAACATATTTTTCTGGACACTGGCACAACCTCACATTAGCACGCATTACGTGTTAATTTTAGGGAACCAGGCATTAAACGTGTTTTTCTGTTTAACGTTGTTGAACGCAGCCCTGTTATAGGTGTAACCCCACCATTGATTTTTGTTCTTTATTCTATAGTAAATAATAAAAAATTGAACGCTTGTCATTCATAGAGAGAGAGAGAGACCCAAATGAAAGAAGTGAAACTAACATTTTACTGTTTGTCAACCTCTGCACGACAAAAATAAATATGAAGAGAATAGTAAGGATCATGTGTCATTTCAGCGATTTTTTTTCTTTCAGCTCAGTGTGTACACTGTTGACAAAGTGAAAGTAGACTTCCGAAATCATGTATTCATACCCCAGTTTCCAAGCATCCATTTTTTTCTTCTAAATTCACAATTCAAACATTTACTTTCCAAATGTTAAAAAAACACCAATGATGCCATTCAAATAAAAAAGAGCATTAGAATAAGGAAAACGCATTTAAAGAAGGAAAAAAACAAGGAAAATTTATAACCGCCATTATGCGACTACACCACGGAAGCACTTCCTTTTTTCCAATGGTGGTACTATGCCTTATGTATTTAATCTAATAGATTAAATTTGCTCCCTGAACGCTTTGCAATGCAACAGTTATTGGTACACATAGGGCAGTGAACGAAAGTGAACAAACCATTAAGAACTTTTAATAAATTACACTTCAAATACTTTCTGGTTTTATTGATAATTATGATTTGTTTTAAACATTTTTTTTCAATTGACTGAATTATTCATAAATTAATAAAATTGATAATCGTTACTTCTTGATCATTAGTAAGGGTGTTTTTGATTTTAAAACGCAAGGGTAAACCAAAACTTAACAATGTATTGGGCATCCGTTCGTCCACCAACACGCCATCCATCGATCCATCAAAAACATCCATCCATCCATCCATCCATCCATCCATCCATCCATCCACATCCATCCACATCCATCCACATCCATCCATCCATCCATCCATCCATCCATCCACCTTTCGTCCATCCGTCTATCCATTGGCGCCTATATATATATTTTTATATTTGAGCGAGGGTGTCCTCCGTGGGTGAGTGCATGGTCTAAGGCGCCGTCTCAAGATCACCTACCTTTCACCGCGAAGCTCATTCGTGTCCCGCTTGCTCCAAATACACTATGTGAGAAAGCTTACCAGTTAAACCAGTTACCAATAAAACATATAGATATGCCATACATAACCTGAAATGTGTTGAAATTAGCTTTAAACCCCATTTAAAAAAATGTATATATTTCAAGAAGGCTTTAAGTCATAACATCTATTATCAAATCTCGACATTCTGCCATTTATTGTTTTTATGTAGGTGGATATTTTGCTGAATCAATATCAAGTGGGTGGGATACTTCAATATATTTTATCGATGGCAGACGATTTCGCTGCTATTCCTGTCTAGGTTTTGATATATAAAAAACATTAACCTGCCGGGCGGAAATATTTATTTTCTTATCTTACAGTGCATGCATGTCAAAGTATAATAATTTAAGACAGAGTCTGGTCGAAATAAGAAAACATTCCAATGTGTTTTACTCACTGCCCGAAGCAAAACCTTTTAAGTTATCGGATACGCGACAGTTTCTTTTTTAAATATTGCTATATGATGGGAATATACAGTTAAGATACCCAAGTATAAGTATAAGTATAAGCATAATTATCAGTATAAAAATAAGTATAAACATAAGTATAAGTATAAGCATAAATATAAGTATAAGCATACATATAAGCATAAGTATAATTATAAGCATAAGTATAAGCATAAGTATAAGTATAAGTATAAATATAAGAATAAACATAATTATAAGTATAAGCATAATTATAATTATAAGTATAAGCATAAGCATAAGTTTAAATATAAATATAAGCATAATTGTAAGTATAAGTATAATTATAAATATAAGCATAAGTATAAAATATAAGCATAATTGTAAGTATCAGTATAAGTATAAGTATTATTATAGTTATAAGTATCAGTATAAGTATAAGTTTAATTATAATTGTAAGTATAAACATAAGTATAAGCATAATTGTAAGTAAATGTATAAGCATAAGCATAAGTACAAACATAATGATCAGCATAAGTATAAATATAAGCATAATGATCAACATAATTATAAGTATAAGTATAAATATAAGAATAAATATTAGTATACGCAAAGGTATAAGTATAAGTATAACCATAGGTTAAGTATAAATATGAGCATAAGGATAAGCGTAAGTATAAGCAAAAGAATAACATAACAATATAATCATAAGTAAAAGTATACACATACGTATAAGCATACGCATAAGGATAAGCATAAATATAAGTATGAATATATGTATAAATATAAGTATAAGTGTAAGCAAAATCATATTTATAAATATAAATATAAATATAAATATAAATATAAGTGTAATCATAAGTATAATCATAAGCATACGTATAAGTATATACATACTTATAATTTTTATTATAAGTATAATCATCAGTATAATCATAAGCATTATAAAAGTATATTTATAAGTACAAGTGTAAGTGTAAGTATAAGTATAATTATAAGCACAATTATAAATATAAACATAATTATAAGTATTATAATGAGTATAATCATAATCATAAGAATAATAAAAATATATTCATAAGTATACACATAAGTTTACGCATAAGTATAAGTTGAGTTTATTCATAAGCATATTCATAAGCATAATCATAAGCATAATGATAATGATAATGACAATGATATAATGAAAATGGTGACAATATTGAAAGAGGAAAGTCAGCCCAATTTTCCCTGATGTCCTCAACATTAAATTTTGAATAAGAAGGTGCATTTGTCATTATATGTCGTACAAATAACCATCAAGCACTTGTAGGTATGTATTTTTACTATTAATTTCATTTTATTTTGGAAACACAGATCACTCAGGTATGCAATTGATAGGCATCCTAATTTTCACCAAATTGATCATATACGAAAAAAAAGTTTAAGATATATTTATATTCATCATACTTGATCGATATGATCCAAGGAAGTTGTAATACTTGTATCTTGAAGCTTTGATAATATCCCCACCCAATCATTTATAGGACGGTACACCAGACTCTCTTGTTGGTTCTTCTCATTAACTTCTCGACCACGATTTACCAAACTAGTTATGGTGTACCGGTATGAACATTCGGATCAACTTGCCGGTTATCCTGACTGTATAATACCGGAAGATGACGGAATTGGCCGAGTATGCGCGATTGCCATTACGAAATCCCGAACGCATATCGTCACTTCGTTTCGTGCCTTCGACTTTTGGCAGAGTTATGTCCCTTTATTTATTATTTTTTCAATTTTTATTTATATTTTATAAATTTTCGTGGCACCACAGGTTTTATGAACACTGTTATTAGTTTCTTAAAAATAAAGTATCAGATAGTAGTACTTGAAGACTGATATATCCGCTTTAAACTTATTTATTTTACATCGATAGTGAATCAAGTTCTTGCTACTGAGACAAATCACTGTGCAGAATCAAATATAAGCGCACACGGATAAAGAATCATGTTCAAAGATACTACACATAGTCGTAGCGGAGGATCGAACTCACAATACATCGATCTTTCGTTCGATGCTGTTCCGCTGGACCATGCGCTCTACCAAGAAAACTATTTTATATGATCATAAATAAAATCATAGGTGTAAAACTTGATGCATGTGAATATGAGTAAAACTGATCTGAACATTTCAATCAATTACAGGATATAGTTCTGGGGACGGATTCACCCCCCCCCCCCCCTTAAAACTGAGATCGCCGTAAACGTAAACCAACAATTATTAATAATATTTACAGTAGTCGTTCAAATGAACCCAAGTTTTGCTCAAATAATGCAGAAAATTATATATTTTCCGGATATACACTTATTTTAAATGTCGGTAAAAATTTGAACAAAATTTGAAGAAATTGTCAAATTGACTTACGACAAGTTTTTATCTTAAACTAATTTGTGACACGCAACCTTGACTTTTATGGTCCCATGTTTTTTACTTAATTAATTATAGTGAATTATGTTTAATCTTTGTCATATTTAACGAAAATGAAGTATTTTCACACGTCTAAAACCGGAGAAACACTCAAAGTGGAGACCATAATATAATAACGATTAAATAGATTGAGTTTTTATATGACGTGCCAACACGTGTGTCAAATGTGTCATCTTTTTTGTACAGCTTATAAACTACTCAATATGTCATGTTTTTTTACAGCTGATAAATTAACCAATCTACCATTTTTTTGCAGCTTATACAATACTCAATGTGTAAGCTTTTGCGGCTGATGAAATTCCCAATATGTCGTCCTTTACAGCTTATACAATACTCAACCTGTCATCTTTTACAGAGTATGAAATACCCGATGGATGTTTTTTACAACTTTTAAAGTTCTTAATATGTCATTATTTGCAGCTTATAAAATACTCTAGCAACAACAAAAAAAAACTTGGACAACATAACAGCAAATGGTACAAATTACAACTTAATTAATAACGTCAATATACTGATTTCACACTTGGAGTGTTAAGTTCTTCTTCTTTTTATCCTAACTCCCTTCTCTTATCTACTACCCTTTCTTTACATATTCTACTTAAACCGACTTATTTTTCATTTTATACATAAAACTATTAATTATTTATATAACTTATTGTGACATTGTTTAATTAAAAGAAAGTAAATATATTTATTTAGTAGAATGCAAAACAAACAAATAATTGATTTATTATGTTTTTGTTTTATAACTTCAAATTTAAAAATTATTTAGAAAGAAATTTCATTATTGTGAAAAGTTTTAATATTTATTGTTAGAAAGTATAGAAATAGTCTGAATAAACTTGTTAATATAAAAGTTATAATCATTAACATGTCAGTATAGTATAATAGTTCACACTAATCTTCTTATATTATGTTATGGACAATGTTTTGCTATGGACATGTGTGTACGTATGTGTATAATGAAAAATAAAATATTTAAAGACAACAAATACCCAATGTGCCACATATTACAGGTTATTAAATATCCAATGTGTCATCATTTATAGGTTATAAAATATTCAATGCATAATCTTTTACAGCTTATAAAGTACTCAATCAGCCATCCTTTACAGCTTATGAAATACTTAATGGGTGGGTCATTTTACAGCTCATAAAGTACTCATCATTTATAGCTTATAAAATGCTCAATGTACCATTTTATAAATATTATCAAATACTCATTGTGTAATCATTTGCAGCTGGTACAATGCCGAATATTTTACAGCTCATTAAAAACTCATTGTGTCAACCTTTACAGCTCATAAAATACACAATGTGTCAATCTTTACAGCTTATAAAATACCCAATGTGTAAATCTTAAAAGCTTATAAAATATCCAATGTGTAAATATTTACGGCTTATAAAATATTCAGTGTGTCAATCTTTACAGCTTATGAAATACTCAATGTGTCATCTTCTACAGCTTATAAAATGCTGAATATGTCATATTCTACAGATTTCATAGTACTCAAAGTGTCATATTTGACAGGTTATACAATACTAAATATAGCATATACTCAATGTGTCATATTTTGACAGCTTATAAAATACTAAACACGTAATATTTTATAGCTTATAGAATACTCAGTGTATCATATTTTTCAGTCTGAATGAGTCATAATGATCTAGTTAATATCAATCCAATTAAATTTTATTGGTCAACTTTCAACAAATATAAGTAGGCTATTAACACTATATTTAAATCACTTGACAATGCCATGACACTAACACCTTGTATTATGTACATGGCAATAAAGTAATATAACATAGTAACATAAAATAGTAACATATACTTAATGGCTTTAATAGCGCAAGTCAGATATCATATGGATATGTGAGATCGTTATATTTGATTATATATTAAACAAATACACAAACAATTTAGTCTCCAGTCATATCCCAATAACAAACCACGATGTGTGTTGATTGCTTAACGATATTCTAACATTTACATATTAACACGACGGTGTTCACAAGTCAGGTATAAAAAAATATAACGCACTTAAAAACATGCGTTTTTTAAGCCGTTAATTATATACATGTATATACTTACAACACAATAAAACATATATCTTACAGAAAAAACATACTTTTTTAATAAAAAAAGAAAAAAATAAGAAATTTTAGTATTAACTTAATTATTTTACGTTAATTCAGAGACACGTTCTTTCAACTCAGACAAATCACGCACGAAGTCTTCCCGGGTAGAGCCAGTACTAAGCATATACAGATAAAATGTCGTGTCCAAGGACACCACACATAGTCGTGGCGGAGAATCGAACCCACGACCCATCAATCCTCGGCCCGATTTTTTGTATATGTGTTAATCAATAGATGATTATTTCATTTCTACAACAAAACTGTTCAATGGTTATAAAAAGAAAATGAAAACTGCATAATTGTCATAGTTCTATTACATATTTTAGGGGGATTTTTTGGCCATTGTATGACTGTATTTGAGGATTAATATTTTTGTTTGTATACATATATTTATAGTAGTGACAAATCAACACGCATGCTGGGTGTAGTTTGTTTTACTTCTTGCTTCAGCTCTCGACTCTTCAGGTCTCGGTTCTTCACCTCTCAGTTCTTCAGGTCTCGGTTCCTCCCGGTTCTTAAGCTCTCAGTTCTCCAGCTCTCGGTATTTCAGCTCTCAGTTCTTCAGCTCTCAGTTCTTCAGTTCTTCAGCTCTCAGTTCTTCAGATCTCAGTTCCTCCCGGTTCTTCAGCTCTCAGTTCTCCAGCTCTCGGTATTTCAGCTCTCAGTTCTTCAGCTCTCAGTTCTTCAGATCTTGGTTCCTCCCGGTTCTTAAGCTCTCAGTTCTTCAGCTCTCGGTTCTTCAGTTCTCAGTTCTTCAGCTCTCAGTTATTCAGATCTCGGTCCTTCAGCTGTCGGTTCTTCAACTCTCAGTTATACAGAGCTCTCGTTTCTTCAGCTCTCGGTTCTTCAGCTCTCAGTTCTTCAGCTCTCATTTTCAGCCCTCGGTTCTTCAGCTATCGATTCTTCAGCTCTCATTTCTTCAGCTCTCAGTTCATCAGCTCTCGGTTCTTAAGCTCTTTGTTCTTCAGCTCTCAGTTCTTCGGCTCTCGATTCTTCAGCTCTCGGTTCTTCAACTCTCAGTTCTTTAGTTTCGGTTCTTCAGCTCTCAGTTCTTCAGCTTCGGTTCTTCAGCTCTCGGTTCTTCGGCTCTCGCTTCTTCAGCTGTCAGTTCTTCAACTCTCAGTTCTTTAGCTTTCGGTGCTTCAGCTCTCAGTTCTTCAGCTTCGGTTCTTCAGCTCTCGGTTCTTCAGCTCTCAGTTCTTCAGCTCTCAGTTCTTCGGTTGTCAAACAGTAATAATGGCGTCATTTCATGAAAAAGTGCTATTTTTAAGAAAAGCACCAAACTTGGCACAACATAGAATAAGTGATTATTATATGATTATTGTAACACCGTGACCCACTTTCAATATGGCGGAAAAACCAAGATGGTCTAGCGCCATACGAACTTAAGCCACAAAGCTGCAAACAGTTGTCGATTATCGCCGATAAATCGCCGAGCAGTTGCCGACAATAGCACGAGTGGACGGCCATCACTCTTGAACAGTTTTTGAATGATCGTACCCGGGTGATTTTCGTACGACTCTCGGCAACCTGCCTTACAACCAGTTGGCAACTAATCGTCAATAACATTTCTGTCAAATTTTGGAGTTTTTGGTCGACAGTTGTTGTCATTGATCGTAGCTTTTTCTTGCCAGAAGTCGGCAATCGGTCGTATCTTTAATGTGACTCGGGCTTTATATTTTTCATATATATTTTACAAAATAACAGTTACACACTTTATTTTAACATATAAAAAGTAAATAATACATTCTATAGAGCAAAACATTGTACTAGTATCTGCATGCAATTTAAGGTGGATGTGGTTTAATTACTGATGTGGCCTTATACATTATCAAGTGTACTTTATTCTACCAAGCTAAACTTAATGACATGTATTAAAGATTCATAATCAAATTGAGAATAGTGTAAAATATAAAAGTGAGTGATACAAAAAATTATACAGTAAAACCTGTGTAAGCGGCTACCTCTACTAAGCAGTCACTTGTCTTAAGCAGCCATTTTTTCTATTTCCAATTCTATGTTTTCACAGCAAACTAACCTGTATTAAGCTACAACCTGTCTTAAAATGTAACTTTTGCTCCTTCCCTCGAATGGCTTCTTAAGGCAGGTTTGACTGTATTGGCATAAACTGTTAAAAATACTAATAATGACTGTTATTTTTTTTTATATAGTTTTAATGGTTTGCTACACTAATATACAGTAAAATCACTCGTCATATCGTGGTGCATTTATTCAAATTGACGTTCTGTTATGCCGTCATTGTTTTGATTTATTGGTTTATCATTAAAAGAAATTTTACTGAGAGCAACATAAAACAGATATTTAATGCAGATTCGCGATTTCAGAATTTAATTGTATTGTGTATTTTAGGCTTTTTATTTCACTGAAGAACCGTTCTGCACGATACCAACTTTTTGTAAAAAGGAAACGTGAAATAAAGCCATACTTTATACGGTCACCTAATATTCAATAAATAAATAAATAAATAAATAAATAAATAAATAAATAAATAAATGAATGAATGAATGAATGAATGAATGAATGAATGAATGAATGAATGAATGAATGAATGAATGAATGAATGAATGAATGAAACAAACAAACAAACACAAACAAACAAACAAACAAACAAACAAACAAACAAACAAACAAACAAACAAATAAATAAATAAATAAATAAATAAATAAATAAATAAATAAATAAATAAATAAATAAATGTCATATGTAACTTGTATGCGTTGAAAATAACGTTATACCCCATTCAAAGAAAAAGACATTCAACTCATTTTTACTGAATTTGTACAAAATCTGAACTTTATACTCATTCTTTGGATTTTCAACGTATGTTACCATATACCACATAGCCATGGCGGAAATCACGACCCTCCGATCCTGGGTCCGATGCTTTGTCAAATAATCACGCGCTCTCTATATCAAGACTACCAATCCAGGGGTCGCGATTTCGAATCCCCCGCCCGACAACAATCTCCGTGATGATTGATATACGACATTGTGTCTCATTATCATTCGTCTCTCACCACGGATTCAAGTGGGAAAGTTATCAGTTACTTGCTGAGATGGGGTGTGCTCGAGTACTGGTTAATCCCAGGAAACAGTGATTAGGTTAACTGATCGTCTGTTAGCCCTCGAAGGCATAAATGTGACGCTAAATTTTCAATCAATCTTTATCAAGAAGGAATATTAGTAGTTTAAAATAAGAAACTCTTAGAGGCCTAAAATTGTCTACCAGGGTAGAAAGTAAAGTAGGAGTGGCCAATGTACAAACCGCTTTATACTTTACCTGTCAGTTATGGTACAGTGTGCTAACTTAGACAATACAACAAATCGTCTGATTCAAGCATGCAGAGAGTGCATAATCACATATTCATAGGTATATTTGCTCAAAATGTAGAGTGCATTAACTCAAAATCTCCTTCCTCCCTAGAATTTCAAATTTTTGGCAGTTGGAGTTTAACTTTTTATTTCAAATTGCACCTACCAGAAGCAAACACTTTTTGGAAACTACTCTTTTGCCAATTTAATATATACTAAGAATAATCTAGAATATGCAAAATCATAACAAAACATGCAGTGGTGAGTGTGAATTCTTGAAAAATACTTTTCTGATTTGAATCATGTATATACTTATAAAGAAACCTGCTTCCGAGCCATCTTGTGGGTTTTATATGGCAGATATTCTGGCATACCTAGGCGGTGTTGTTTTTATTGTAAAACAAGTATGGAAACAGAATATCACTTTATAAAGCTTTGCCCCTATATGGCGATTTGAGATCACTATATCTGCCAAAGAAATTTTATCAAGTTCCAAAGTTTAATCAATTTTATATATCAATGTCTTACTGAAACAATACGATTATACAAAAACTGGCAATGTTTGTTTACTATTGTTTGGTTCAAAGGAAAAAAAATATATATCGCATCTCTTGAAGATAATAAGTTGACATTGTTTAATTTGCATAATATATTGTATCGAAGATAACAAGTTGACATTGTTTAATTTGCATAATATATTGTATCGAAGGTAACAAGTTGACATTGTTTAATTTGCATAATATATTGTATCGAAGATAGCAAGTTGACATTGTTTAATTGGCATAATATATTGTATCGAAGGTAACACGTTGACATTGTTTAATTGGAATAATACATTGTATCGAATGTAACAAGTTGACATTGTTTAATTGGCATAATGTATTGTATCGAAGGTAACAAGTTAACATTGTTTAATTTGCATAATATATTGTATCGAAGGTAACAAGTTGACATTGTTTAATTTGCATAATGTATTGCATCGAAGGTAACAAGTTGACATTGTTTAATTGGCATAATAAATTGTATCGAAAGTAACAAGTTGATATTGTTTAATTTGCATAATATATTGTATCGAAGGTAACAAGTTGGCATTGTTTAATTTGCATACTATATTGCATCGAAGGTAACAAAATTACATTGTTTAATTTGCATAATATATTGTATCGAAGGTAACAAGTTGACATTGTTTAATTTGCATATATATATATATATATTTGTATTGTGTATGTTACATGTGGGTTTGGGCCGGTGGCGTCTATCACTAAAAAAGAATATTGGGCTTTAAGGAAACAATCAAATAATCAAATACACGATTGCACTTCCTTAACAAGCCTTCTTGTGTTGACGTGACGCTGATCAATGGAATACACATCTGAGGATAGCTGCCTGACAGTGCTGTTATCATTGAATCTAGAAATTCAAAGAAACTCTCTTGAAGCCCGCGATATCCATAATTAATTGTATTTTGTCAACAGGATGCGAACGCCTGACAAAACAGTTAAATGGAATATTTTCATGTAGCCTGCCGACCTCCAGCTGCGATTCAATTAATGAGATTTATATTCAAGGCACGCAAATATTTTTCTTCCCCACCCAGGAACTTCATAATTATCAACATTTATTATTACCTGAAGCATTCATGCTATGAAACGAAATCTTTTTTAAGGATAGCGCGCTGTCTTGAATGTCTTGGGTGAAAATAAATCGATGAAAACTGCTTTAAACACGGCCTTGGTGATCTTGTTAACCATTAAGATATCAACATCACTGTTTTAAACTTGTTTTTTTTACATCGATTGTGAAACAAGTTTTTAATTTATTCATATTTCTGGAATTTACGTGGCACCGCAGGTTTTATGAAAACTGTTATTAATTTCAGATTTTCTTAAAAATGAAGTTTCAGATAATAAAACATGGATAATTCTTTGCTTTAAAATTATCTATTTTACATCGATTGTGAAACCAGGTTTTGAAAAATAAAGTATTCCTGGGTAGAACAAGTACTAAGTATATGCTGGTACAGTATATTGTTTAAGGACACCACACATGGGAGAGGATCGAACCCACGAGATCCTGATCCTCGAATCAATGCTTTACCCCAACTAGGCGCTCTAATATAACACCACGGAACGACGGGTGTCACATCAGCGTTCCCGTCATTTTTCTTAACGGTTCATATACTTTTTTTATATGCATGAGAGCATTGGAACATTTTTATGAGTTCTGCCAAGTTTGGATGACATTGGGAACTGTTGAATGAAGACATGATTGTTTAAAGATGCGTAGTGATCCACTGCAACAAATGGTCTGAATTGTCAAAAATGAAGGGGTGCCATCAAACAATCGAACTTGAAAAAAGTAATCTGTTCAACTCCAAGTTTTGTTTCCTGCATATGTGGACCAACAGAGGACAAGACATTTTTAGAGCCATTGGAAATGTTATTTTGTGTTCCAGAAGTACATTTCTCTATATGTAGAACAGCATAAAGTTAATTGGTGTGTGAGACATGAAGGTCTGGTACTGCAGCTGATTTGGTGGAGAAGAAGGTTAGGTCTTTTTTTCAAAATTCTACCCCAAGCAGCGTTGATTTTTTAAAATTCTAATTCAAGATTAAAAGTTCCCAAGATTCAGATTTTAATAGTCATTCGTTATCATTTGTCATTTATTTTGTTTATATCACACAGAACTACAAAACTGCATCAATATATTAATATAAATAAAATCATAATGAGCTTAAGGGGTATCTCCATATTTTTCTAACTCAAAAATATAATGCAAAAATATACATTATAAGGACGTATTTTGAAAGCCGTGTCCTTCATAATTCTTGATCGATTTGCCATAACTTTAGCTATCATAGAACTAAGTTATGTTTCCAACATATAAATATAAACTATATAATTCGAATATTAAAACCGAATAATAAATGAAAAAGTTAAAAGTTAACGCCAGGGTTTTCTAGTTAAAAATATTCTGCAAATTTAACCACAATGACTAGCTAAGTTCAACTGTATTTGTCACATTCGTTGGATTTTTATTAGTTCTCAGTTTTGAAACTTGGTACTAGATATAGAATTCTACCTTTTCGAAACATGTAAACATTATTTAAAACCAATGCAATAATCGCTGTTTGTGACTTCTTCTACATATTTCTAATATCTGTGTTATGTGTTAAGCCAATGCATTGTTTGTGTTTTTCTGTGATGGTATTTTTTTCCTTTGAATTGTATTTTTCTGTTAGACATTTTCTAATTTTGCGCTCAATTTCTTATTTGTCACCAGTTTTCTTTTATAATTTAAGTTTACTTAATGTACTAGTATCTCTTAACGTCGTGGAATCTGGATTAAAAAAAGTAATTATCTTGTTGCTAATTAACATTTTTGAAATCAAGCCTGGAAATTATTACGCTGTATGGCTTTACATGCCATCTTAGCACTCTTTCGGTTTCATTGTCTGATACGTCCTTATTGATGAGGGAATCATTTTCTCCTCCCGGGAATGTGTTTGGCATCAGATGTAGCGCCATAAGTCTGTATGGATTTTGTTCTAACATTTGCATTTACGTTTGCTTTGGAAGGTTTTTCTACGTTTAGTTTAAACAGTTTTAGTGTCATGCGGTGTATTTGAATCTTTGCTCTGACGAGAACCTGTTTTATAATGATATGGAGGTGTTTTGTTACCTTTGCTCTGAGGTTCTGTAATGATATGGAGGTGTTTTGTTATATTTGCTCTGAGGAGAACCTGTTTTGTAATCATATGGATGTGTTTTGTTATATTTGCTCTGAGGAGAACCTGTTTTGTAATGATATGGATGTGTTTTGTTATCTTTGCTCTGCCGAGAATCTGTTTTGTAATGATATGGAGGTGTTTTGTTATCTTTGCTCTGAGGAGAACCTGTTTTGTAATGATATGGAGGTGTTTTGTTATCTTTGCTATGAGGCGAACCTGTTTTGTAATGACATGGAGGTGTTTTGTTATCTTTGCTCTGACGAGAATCTGTTTTGTAATGATATGGAGGTGTTTTGTTATCTTTGCTCTGAGGAGAACCTGTTTTGTAATGATATGGAGGTGTTTTGTTATCTTTGCTCTGAGGCGAACCTGTTTTGTAATGACATGGAGGTGTTTTGTTATCTTTGCTCTGACGAGAATCTTTTTTGTAATGATATGGAGGTGTTTTGTTATCTTTGCTCTGACGAGAATCTGTTTTGTAATGATATGGAGGTGTTTTGTTATCTTTGCTCTGAGGAAAACCTGTTTTGTAATCATAATGAGTTTTTTTTATCATTGCTCTGAGGAAAACCTGTTTTGTAATGATATGGAGGTGTTTTGTTATCTTTGCTCTGAGAAGAACCTGTTTTGTAATGATATGGAGGTGTTTTGTTATCTTTGCTCCGAGGAGAACCTGTTTTGTAATGATATGGAGGTATTTTTTCATCATTGCTCTGAGGAGAACCTGTTTTGTAATGACATGGAGGTGTTCTGTTATATTTGCTCTGAGGAGAACCTGTTTTGTAATGACATGGAGGTATTTTTATCATTGCTCTGAGGAGAACCTGTTTTGTAATGACATGGAGGTGTTCTGTTATCTTTGCTCTGAGGAGAACCTGTTTTGTAATGATATGGAGGTGTTTTGTTACCTTTGCTCTGAGGAAAACCTGTTTTGTAATGATATGGAGGTGTTTTTATTATCTTTGCTCTTAGGTGAACCTGTTTTGTAATGATATGTAGGCGTTTTGTTATCTTTGCTCTGAGGAGAACCTGTTTTGTAAAGATATGGAGGTGTTTTGTTACCTTTGCTCTGAGGAGAACCTGTTTTGTAATGATATGGAGGTGTTTTGTTACCTTTGCTCTGAGGAGAACCTGTTTTGTAATGACATGGAGGTGCTTGGTTACCTTTGCTCTGAGGAGAACCTGTTTTGTAATGATATGGAGGTGTTTTGTTACCTTTGCTTTGAGGAGAACCTGTTTTGTAATGATATGGAGGTGTTTTGTTACCTTTGCTCTGAGGAGAACCTGTTTTGTAATGATATTGAGGTGTTTTGTTATCTTTGTTTGAGGAGAACCTGTTTTATAATGATATGGATGTGTATTTTTATCTTTGGTTGAGGAGAATTTGTTTTGCAATGTTATGGAGGCGTGTTTTTATATTTGCTCGAAACAAAATATGTTTTGTAATTGCCATATAGGTGTTTTCTGTCTTTGACCTGAAGAGTACCCAATTAGTAATGCCCATGTGTATAAATGGTATATTTGTTCTCAAGAGTAACTGTGTAGCAATGTCGAGGATTTGTAGTTTGCCGTGTATGTTTATAAAGCTGAAATTTTCATCTTTGAGAAAATGATTTGTGATCCCAGCGTGGTTTATTTTCATCGATGCTCTGAAAAGAACCTGTTTTGTAATACCATGGTCTTTTTTAAGTTGAAGTGAATATTTACATTGTTTCTAAAGAGTAAATGTTTTTAATGACATGTGATTATATGATATCGTTGCTCTAAAGAGTACATGTTTTTTTAATGCCATGTGAGTATATTATATCGTTGCTCTAAAGAGCGTTATCTCTTCGCTGAAGAATATCTATCTTTCGATGCCATGGAGGTGTTTTATTATCTTTTTTCTGAAGAGAACCTGTTTTATATGTAGGTGAAGTTTTATCTTTGAAGAATTCATGTTTTGCAATGCCATGTTAGTGTATTCTTCTCTTTGCTCTGAAGAGAAGAATCTGTTTTGAAATGCCACAGAGATGTATTTTTATCTTTGCCCTGAAGAAAACCTGCAGAATATAAAAAGAGCAAAGATAAGAATATACTTACATTGAAATGTTATAGAGGTATATACTTATCTTTGCTCTGAAGAAAACGTTCTAACGTTATATTTCTGTCTTTGCTCTGAGAGTACATAATGATCAAGACCTGTTAATTTGTATCGAAAGACGCACATGGTGGACAAGAGAGGTTTGTCTATATACACATAACCTTTATTAGGCAGCAACCTGTCTTAAGGGAACATTTTTGTTCTTTGCATTGAGTGCCTGCTTAAGAGAGGGTTGACTGTATATACATATCGTTTTTTATGGTTTTAAAAAATAAAGATGCCTATAAAAATCATCAATATAAAGTTATTTACATTAAACAGTTAGTAGTTAGCTTGGTATTTCTTTTTCGTCTTTCGATTTGTAAATGTGTGATTTGTTAAAGCTGTTCATTATTTCCATATATGCCACTTGGCTTCAAATATTACAGTATTTAAAATATTGCATTTCATAGGAGGCTTGTAAAAGCCCAGTGCTATTGAATCGTTATTCAAATTGTGCGGTTCAATGTTGAGTATATCTATGAGATCATTAATTACGACTTCTAGATGTTTTATGACGGGTTTTATATTATCGCATTTAAAGAATAGATGGATTAAAGTTTCTCTTTCCTTTTTGCACATGTTACATAATCCATTCGATAATCGCATTATATTCAATCTGTGTTCCGTAAAAATTGCATTATGAAGAAATTTCCATTGGAACTGCTTGGCTTTGATGAACCTGTAAGAGCTTTTAATCTTCATCCATATATGCTTCCACTCGACATTATTTGCTAAAAGTTGCTCTTCCCATTTTATTTCTGCATTTCGTAACGGGTTTTTATTGCTATGCAAATTTGTAAAGACAAGTATTTGTTTCGTCTTGAGTTTATTTGGTGAAATAAGTTCTTTCTTGAAATTTAGAGTGTTTGTGTCTTTCATAAGTAAATTGGAAGTTGAATTTTGTTCTATTCGATAATCATTTGTCTTTAAGGCATTAATGAATTTTTTCGGAATTGATTTTTTAAGTACTGACCATTCGGCGATCCAGTTTTGGACGAACTGTAGCTTGTCAAGGAGCGTGTTTTCAGAAATAAAGGTTTTTTGCGTTCGTGTCCCATATATCGGATATTGTTTTAATGTTGCTTTTTGAAAATGATTTTAGAAAGAGAAGTTTATTTGAAAAAATAATCTCATGATTTCCAAAAAGTGCAAGATTACGGATCTGATCAATGTTTGTGATTGTAAATAATTTACGAAATGATACCCATGCAGAGATTGCTTTTTTGTAGAATTCGGATACTCGGTTTTGATTTGGATATTGAAGACCTTCAATACAAGAACATTGACATAAGAAGTCGTCTTGTGCAAATTGTGTGTCTGCAGATTTCAGATTATATTTTCCAATAGCATTCCAGTAGTCAAGTTCCGTATTTAAAATCTTATATATGGTCTTAATTTGTATACATCGAATTACATTATTAAGATTATTCGTACCAAGTCCGCCATATTTAGTGTTTTGGTATATTTTTGCCTTCGAAACTAAAGGTTTTTTATTTTTCCAAATGAACTGTAGCATAATATTTTGTAAGTCAGATGCATATTAATCTGGAATTCACTGCATTTGTAATTCAAAATTTATTTTAGATAATGCAAATATTTTCAAAATAAGAACTTTTCCTTGATAGGTAAGATCGCGCGACTTCCATATTTGTAAACACGTTTTTATTTTATTGATCTTATTCAGCCATATTGCATCATTATCAATGTCGTATCCATGGGATACACCTAGCGTTTTCACATTAGATTTGGTCCATTTGATTTGTTTGAAAGTAGATGTTTTATCTTTAAGTCTGCCTATAAAGAGGCCTTGAGTTTTATCTTTAATTATTTTAGCACCCAATGCATTTTCATATACTCTTAATTGTTTAAATATGAACAACAATGATTTTTCGTTTCTAGCAAAAAATTGCGTGTCGTCAACATATTGGTTTAATTTGATTTCAAGTTGTATATTGTTATGGGCTGGAAGCAGTATTCCGTTTATATTATTATCATTCCGTATAGCACAGGCCATAGCTTCTGCTTGAAGAATATATAAAATCGGCGCTATCGGACAGCCTTGCTTTATAGATCTCGATATCTCGAAATATTCTGATATAAAGCCGTTGGTTTGTATAGCGGTCTTTGATGATTTTAATAGCATGAAAATCTAGTTCGTGAAATTTTCACCAAAACCAAAGCGATTTAAGCATAAGTTAATCCATTTCTATTCCACCCTATCGAAAGCCTTTGTCTGGTCTAGAAAAACTATAATACCGCTAATGTTTTCAGTGTCTGCGTATTCTATAATATCTTGAAATAACCGATTAGCTTCGTTGATATACGGGCCGTTAACTTAACTTTTTTGATTTGAGTGAATGAGCTCCGGTAATAGAGGTTTAATTCTTTCAGAGAAATATTTGGCTATTATTTTGTAGTCAGCATTTAATAATGTTAAAGGGCGCCAGTTCTTAAGATTTTCACGATCGCCATTCTTGTAAATAAGGGAGAGTACTCCTTTGCACTGGGAACTAGATAGATTATTGTCTTCACATATTTCGTTGATTACTGATGCAAATTCGTATTTTATGAGATGCCAGAAGGTTTGGTACCATTCTGCAATAATTCCATCCTCTCCTGGGGATTTAATTTTCTTGAATTTAAAAATTGCGGTCTCGATTTCATATAAGGATATGTTTGAGTCAAGTTGATCTGCATCATGTTTTTTTACTTTTTTTTTCTAAATTCGATAGAAGAGAGTTCGCCGAACTTATATTTATTTCTTCCGAAGCGAAAAAGTTTTTATAGAATGTTGTTTGCTCCTTGAGTATGGAGCTTATGTCATATTTAATATCACCATTTGTGCATTTTATTTTTGACCAAAGCTTTTGTTTTCCTCTTTTTTTTTCGAGATTGAAAAAATAATCAGTTGATTTTTCGTTTTGTTCAGTTAAGTTCGCTTTTGACCTGATCTTAGCCGCATTCGATTGAAGTTCATAGTACTTGTCAACTTCGTTCGATAATGCGGATATCCTTTCAGATTTTTCTGTGTCATTGTTATTTTTGAGGGTCTGTATTTTGTTTTCAAGATATTTTATTTGCGTATATTTTTTGGATTGTTGTTTGCATTAGTCCATTGAGATGATTTTTATTTTGTGTTTTGTAATGTCTCACCATTCTTTTTTTTTATTTAAATTTGTTAATTTTTGTCTTTAGCGTTTAATTTCCATATACCCGGTCCTCGTTCGATTTTTTCTGAATTTAATCGTAATGATATAACATCATGGTCTGAGTATTGAAAGTGACGTATCTTTAATTGGTCAATTTCGTTATCAATCGTTTTACTGGTCAAGAAATAATCGATGCGTGACTTTGCTGTAGCACGTGAAAAGTGAACTCAGCCTTGTTTGGATATCGTCTTCGCCATACGTCTTCCAAATCGAGCTCAGAAATCATATATGTTAATTCCGTTAGCCCTTCCTCTCTAGTATAATGACACGCATTAGATCTGCGGTCATTTTTGCTATTCATTACACTGTTAAAATCACCTCCGACAATATGTTGTGAATTGTCATCACAGGTTAGTTTGCCACTTATGTCTTTAAAGAATAATTTTCTAGCTTTTCCTATGTTTGGTGCGTAAATGGTGGTTATTCTGTAATTGGAACCGTTTGTGCAATCGACATAGATGCTTAAAAATCTACCATTGTCATCTTTTAAGATTTTTTAACAGTATCGCTACCACTCTTGACGAGCTGTTACCGTTATTCCAATTGTTTGTCCACCCCACTGATTACCCCACATCTTAGATTCAAAATCATCTTTACAGTGTGTTTCTTGCAATAAGATTACATCAAATCCTTTTTTTGTAGCCAATGGAATACCTTGTTGCGCTTTTTGCTTTCTCTTAAGCCATTAACATTGATTTAGCAAATTGTAAAAGACATTGTTTAACGGATGTAATTGTTTCTTTATCGACGTAATTTATATGTATGCATGTGCAGACACACGAGTGTGAACACATACACATGTATACCCACACGCATACATGAACATATGAACATACACATACAAACATATACACATACATGTGTACATGCTTATCCATCCATACCTGTAAATATGTGTTCACATCCAGAGATACACAAGCCTCCATATACACATATATGTGGTCACACATACACATGCATACACATTTGCACAGATATGCATATAGAAAAACACAACCATGCATAAAAACATTTACGTTCTGACACATACACATGCATGCCCATATGCATAGGGACACACCCAAACATAAACTAGCACATATATTTACATGTGGGTGTAACTACATACAGCAAACAAATGTATGGAAAAAGATATTTTCACAAAACTGTTACTATGAACGGGTCATTACAATTGTGATAACATCTGCATTAACCTGAGATTTAGTCTTGAAACGTTGATGTGTGTTTGTTTTGTTTGAGTATTTAGCGTCATTTTACGCCATTTTTTATGTGTATTTTTTATGTCCTATTTCAGTATATGCCAGCTTTTCCTTTGCTTTATTCACCTGCAGCAAGAAATAACAGCCCCTAAGACCCATTTAAACCAAATGACATAGGACTCTTTAATATCCTATAAATCGTGTTACCGTCACAACAAAGGGGCACAACTGTGTCCTGTGTCTTTAACATAAACTAAATGCAAATTATAACCTATAATATGTTTATAATTGCGTACTCCCGCGAACAAACAACAAACAACAACAACAACAATAATAACAACAACAACATAATCCAATTGCTAAACAGCATTGTTTACTCGGTTATTTCGAGGAGCAGAAGTGCCGTGATTTTTATTAATGATCAACAAAAAACTAATGAATTCTTCTTAAAACCAAACAATTCTTTATTTTATTATTTCATAGTATGTATATACACTTTGCAATTACATTTGATATTATACATATTACATTTTGTGTATGAATATATTCTATGAAATTGTGTTAAAATGATATCGGAAGAAAAATGAAAAGTGAAAAAGGCGGGAAAAGAAGCAGAGCAGAAAGAAGAAAATAAAAGGAAACAGAAGTAGTCATGGCAATATAAACAATTCTGATATATCATATTCGTTTGAACTCTCGCTCTTGGTTTTGGCACTTGTTATATATTATATATTTGTGCTTCTTTTCCACATATTTTATTTCTCAACAATTCTAATATAAAATACTATAAAAAATACATTAAACGAAATACGAGCTTGCCATGCTCGTCTCCAAAGTACATATGTGATCATTTATACTACTTTAGATAAATGTCTTCTTTTCATAATTGAACCGCTATCCATCAGTGACAATATTTCTAAATAATTGGAAGCAAGTAGTTTGGGAAGTCCCACAGAGAAATGGCTATTTTTTTCTACATATTCTCGTTGATTCATGTCAAGCACACCACCGTAAATATTGATCTACAGCAATTTTAACAGTTTTTCTCTTCACGTCTTAAGGCACTAAACGTTTTGATAAACTACGTTTTTTATTAAGATTTAGTATTTATCTTACAGTGGAGTTCTTCATTCAAGACAAGCATTGAATGCATATATTTAAACAATGTCCTCCTTTTCATTTTCTTCTTCGTTCCTATAAGAAAATGTTTTATCTTGATTGTTTAATGTAAATACAGTAAAACTTAGTTGGCTGGAACACGGATGGTTGGAACACCACATATAGCTAGAATCACTTATCTGGTTCAGGCTGAATTCCTATTTCGATGTATATACATGTACATGTATGGTATGATGTTGAACAATACTTGCCTCGAACAACCATTAACTCGAACTTTTCTGTCCAGTCCCGTCGGGTTGGAGCCATCGCAGTTGTACTGTTATTTGTTGTTGGCAATGGCCGAGTTTAATATTTGATAACTTGTGACCCAATCCTTTTGCTATTTCATATATACAAAAAGAAATAAAACGTGTTTAAAGCAAGAATTCCAGATATATGAAGATATAAATGGTTGGGGAATTGTTTAAATCTAAAGCATGACGGTGTGAGGAGTGTTGCATATTTCATTAAAATTACTACTTATCAAGAGACTTAAACAGAACCTGCTATGTTCTTGTTTTAAACACTTTCTGTGCTTTAATGGACACTTTTATATTTGTGATGACATTATAAAAAAGTTGTTCAGGTATCAGTATAAACGATATGATTTTGAAACTTAACACATTGTAGAGTAACTGTACATATATAACAAAACATTAATGAAATGACTTACAAGTAATACTTTTTATGAATAAAAAATAAAAAAATGTAGAGAACAACAGTAGAAAAGATAAGAGATAGAAGTTTACAGTCGCGGAGCTGTATGCAGTATATTTCTCGTAGTTTTAGTTTACATGTTTCCCCATTTAATTTCGTGTGACCGAAGTTTGTTTTTTGTTTATTACAATAAGTCTTTCTATGTGTTCTTGTAAGTATGGTAAGAATGCTGCAATGCTGGGATGCTGGGAATTGTTCTCGTGTATTGTTATATGTCTGATATTATACTAAACAGAACAGCGAACCAGACACTTAGGATTTTGGTCGATATCTCGACTAATTGAAATTGGATTTTATTTTAAATTGGAAGGATATAAGAACACTATGTAATGTCAATTGACTTAACTTTTTATATATTCATCTTAATAGAATTATTGTGTGAATTATAATGTGTAATTTTTTTAAGACAGCAGTATTTTGCTAGTGTTATAATTTTTGAATGGGTTTTAACGTAATTTTTCAACACATTTCATGATAAATATGGCATATCCAGTTTAATTGAGAGAATACGGTTTGATAGCATATAACGATTCTACATATAATGTCTAATTTTTCAACACATTTCATGATAAATATGGCATATCCAGTTTAATTGAGAGAATACGGTTTGATAGTATATAACGATTCCACATATAATGTCTGACACTCCATAATACATCCCTATCTAATGCAATGCAACACAATACAGACAGGATGTGGTTTGATATAATAGAGCGATTTCACATCTAGTGTCTAATACATTTATATCTAAAGCGAAGTCACATGGAGAATGCCGTTTAACGAATCCTCCCCTATATCGCCTACATTTTTTTCGATAAACGTGTGTTGATGGTGTGTCCTTGAACATATTTGATAAGGGATCTGTGCATAAATGAACTTTGCTCGAGTACCAGACCAGGCACTCATTGATCAGTATCGGGTAATGCTAAATCATCGATGAATTATTCAAATCTAACTATCATACACATGTGTCTATTTAAAGCATTTTCATTGGACAAAGTCATTTTTTAAAGACTCATATTTTTTGATAGAACCCCTGGCGCCGGACTACTTTTTACGTTTTCTCGTAGGTATCGATATTTTGATGGTCGGTTTAATATTATACGAATGAAATAAAGTGCACCGCGGTCCCAAACTTATTCTAATGATAAGATACAAAAACAAGTTGTTTGCTATTTATTTCGGTTTATTGTTTTACTGATTTGTTTAGTTCGGCGATTGTAACCAGGCGCCACAATTAGAACAGAAGTTGTTTTGAGAAACAATGAAGTAAATCTCTAGGTCATAAACTGTTAGCATTTGAGATGTAACGATACAATATCTTGTACCATAAGGGCACAATCCTGGTTTACCGTCCGAACGTGAATGCTAGCCGTTGACAAAAAGTCCCACAGATCAATTTATTCGACAGGCAAACATGAAATGAAAATATGTAGGCCTAGTTGAAGTTCAGAAGCAGACGATCGTGAGACAATGTAAATATACAAACCTTACAAGTTGGAAACTTTCCAAATTCCGATTCTACATCAATGTTGAGACATTTAAATATTTGTGTAAACAAAACCTACACGATGACATCGTCTTCTACACTGTGTAGGTACTTCCCCGAATAACCGATTTTTATTTGTCCAAATCGGGAGGTAAACGGCGGATGTCTGTTTTTCCACCTAAACATTTTTCGTCATTTTATAATTAACCAACCATTGTTGCAGAATTCAGCTGATAATGGAAACAATAACCGTAACGGTAACATTGGATATTAGATCTAGTGAATTTAATGTCAACTAGGACAGAAGGGATGTATTTCTATGCATTTACCTTGCAGCAGATATATTTAGTTTAAATTGCCATTAACTTGATGAGTATCAAAGTAAATTTGGTTCAAATTATTTTTTCCTGATTTTTATGCTTCTGTAAAAATGCAGAATCACGCACAAATCTAATTTTTGCATTAAATTCAGAAAAAAAATAATTTAATCCTATAATAAAACGGAAAATACCGACCTGCGTATGAATATATATGTATCATAAAAACGATAAACTACAAGGACGGATCAACCATTATCTTCGAATGAAACCTTCCTTTTTGTGATAAAATGAACTTTTTATTATTAACTGGTCAGAAAGTAATAAGTGATGCATCGTTAATAATTCAGAAATATTCCGTATTTAGGGTCTTATTTGGCGAGATGTGTAGGTAGGTGTGGCGCGGCTATACGAAATTCTCTATTGCAAAAATATATAAAAGCGTCGGTGCTCGCGCTTTTTCAAACTTTATGGAATTTACACCAATTAACCAGCTTGTACTTTCGTTTCGACAAAATGCATATTATATCGTTGTTATTTTAATGGAATTAAATCAATTATTGATCTTTATGGTAGTGTTGAAGGGTATCTGTGGTGTTGCTACTGTTTGTTGCAGCTGTTTGTTACAATTATTTGTTGCATGTACATTCGTTTACGTTATCTCCAAATATTGCCATGCCCTCAAAATCATCTTGTTGTATTTTTGATTTCGTTTCAACAAGATACATATAATACCAGGATTATCTATATGGATAAATGTCATAACAGACGAATATCGTTAGCTTTTTTTTGCTATGTGCTGAACTATCCGTTTTAAATCAGATTATACGCTTTGTCTGAGCTGGTATTTCAATATATAATACGAATTTAACGTTTTACCATCCAGATTGAGAGATATAATTTACTTAGTCTGAACAGGAGAACATACCCAAATTTGTTTAAATTTCATAAAATGACATATTAATATTTATTACATGTGAAAACATATGGGAAACATAGGTCTCAGGAAATGGATATGAAATTTTGCTATATATATTGGTATGTTATTAAATTTGCAAAAGCATTACTCTCTAAATGCTGAGATATCGGCTAGGATCAAATTGTACGTTTTGTTTGAGCCGATATTTCAATATATAGTGAATATTTAACGTTTTCCTATCCTATGCGCAAGATGTATTTTTCTTACAGTCTTGAAAAGGCGAATATACCCAATTATATTTAAATTTCATGAAATGATATCTTGATATTTACATTTGAAAACATGGGGAAATAGTAAATGGATATGAAATGTTGTTATTTAGTGGTTTGTTATTATATATATATATATATTAATAGCTATTGCATGTTGAAACATATTTTCTATAGGGGAAATAGACCTCAGAATACAGATATTAAATGTTTATATATGTGGTTGTATTATATGACATGCTCTTCTAATTATATAATCACATGAATTGTTAATGCGAAGTACCTTGTATGATATGCGAATAAGATAATTTAATTGAATTAAATTGAATAAATAGTAGTCGAACTCATATACACTGATGTATTAATTGTGATTTTTCTATTACTATGTTTATATATTGTTCATTTTTTAGATATGTTATCTTGTACTGGTTCATTTGCTTCATTGTATTGTTTTTATGCTCTCCTGAAAATTGGAAGAGATAAAAATATCAATCAACAAATAAAAACAAATATTTCTAGTTTATTTATACACCAATATTGATATATAAATTGCAACATGAACAAAACAATACAAGAAGGAATACTGACGCAGAAGCCATATGACTGTCATATGTTAACTTTCGTTCCCTAAAACATCTGTTATGTAATTAAATAGCAGAGAAGCGGAATCAAAATGCACATTTAGAATTAACAATGTGAGACATAAAAAGTAGCACGTGTATTTCCTGCTCAATCTTGAAAACATGCAACCGATGGATTTCGGTCGATTTTTTAAAACTTTGTTAAATCGAAGTAATAATTTGAAATTTTTAAAAAAATTACAAATGAAATAAAAATGTTGTATCTCATAAAGAAATAAAGGGTTGGTCGACCTGAAACAACCCCGCATTTATATTGGATTTACACACATATAAAATACAAAACAACCGATAACCACCGACAAGTCATACTCACATGTGACGTAATGACATAGTCACTATGGGCCCAAACTACATAAATATGTATTACAACACGAAACATCTTGAGCAACACGACAACGTACTCGTGGCAGCATCTGTGACGTGTCAGATACATATAAAGTGAAATTTAGCGGTAATACTGAGCTTTGATACTACGACAATCTCCCACGTGGCTTATATAAATCATTCTATATTGGGATGTTGAATTAGCCGATTCAGGTCTTGTATATATGTTTGTCCATATGAACTAAGGATGTAGCAACAGCTGTTAGCCTTTAAGATACTACGTACGCAGAGGAAACGAAGCACGTGCAGACGGAGATGCTACTTGGATATATGTACCAGCTGCTAGTATCTAAATAAAGGCGAGTAACGTAACACGTTAACATGTCAATACATACAGTTGCGTATACAAATCTAACTATAGCTTATTTCCAAAGAGTGAAACCAACATGCTATCTGTAAATAAAGAACGAATCTCTATCTGAGTTCATAATCTAAATATGGCACGGGCACTCTTATGGGTAGGTCAAATGGTGCTAAAGTGTGTTTTAACATAAAAGTATTGTTCCGTTTGCACTTGTACATATATTGCTCTTTCCATCTATATGTTCTTGAATTATTCAATTTGTTTTCCTTATTTTATAAACATTTTCTTGAAATTAATTGATATAGTCGATTTCACATTGATATAGTGTTGCTTTTAACCAGAAATTAAGAGGCTAAATTTTTAATGATATTGAAAGAAACCCACAAAGAACGATATTTCTTATTCATGTAGCAACAGTATGTTATTGTGATATTGATGTTTGTTCTTTAATCTATGGTTAATAAAAACCTTTGCATACTTGTCATTTATGGGGAGACCTAAACGAAAGAGACGAAACATACATTTTTATCAATCTCTGCACTACCAAAATACATGTATGATGAGAAAAGTAGGGGTCATGTCAAATCAAAGAGAATTATCGTCTGTAAAATAAAAAGTTTAAACGTTCTACAAATAAAACAGGAAACTATGTTCGAATAGGAATGTGTGACAGAGTGTATATCTAAGCTTTTCGGTGGCGATTTTGACACTGACCATTACAAGGCGGTGACCTTTGTATTCAATTATGGGGTCATATTCGTCAACCATTCTTGACAATATGCTTAGATATCTTGTTTATCACGACATTCTTGCCTATATATTAGATGTCCCTACATGCTTGCACATTTTGGTCTGGAAAACTGTCTCTAAGTGTATATTTCAAAATCCATTCTTCAGTTCAAGTTTAAGAATATTCTTAAGAACGGTTGGTGATTACCTGTCCTGTATGTTTATGATTATTTATATATTAATTAATTAATTAATTAATTGTGCTTGTCTGGTTGCGATGTCTGCGTCTTCAGAATTTTGTGCCTTCTGCTGCAGATGTTATTTCCTTTAGCTGTCGCACAATTACATTTGCGTTTTTATCATTTAATGTCTTCTATTTTTACAAATTGTAAATACGTATTGCATCCATGAAAGATGTCGTGAATTTATAAAGTAGAGTGTTTAATTACGCTTTGTTGGAACAATGGTCATAAAATGCATTATGCATTGTTATAAATACATTTTAATCTTTTCTTAATATGATTAATCGAATCCATGCCCGGACACAGTCTCCGTGATGATTAATATACAACACTGTATCTCGTTTTTCACCTCCAATTAAAGCGGAAAACTTATCAATTACTTGCGGAGATTGGTGTGCTCGTGTACTTGTTAACCTTCCAGGATCCCAGGTAAGAGTGGGGCTAAGGTTAACTGAACGTCCGCAATCCCTCAATGGCATAAACTTTCTCTAAATATTCCAAACATACAAACTTATTTGCGGTGATTGTCAAAATGAATCGATAAAAGCTTACTTGATAAGATAGGGTTATATAAAAAAAATAAAACAAAGTTCGGACAACAAGTCCTACAACAATATTTCCCCAAACGAAATCAAGATGAAGTAGCTATCTGTCAGATTTTGCCTTTGAATAAGTTATATAGCGAAATATTGAGAAATAAAAGTCAATCCATAGCAATTACTGAGTTACGACTAGACGAGATGTCCTTAAAGCAATGCATTATTCAATATACAGCAAGGGAAACGTTTTAATACTAGTTTGAAACGCCAGAACTTGCATGTTGGCCATTGAATGGCGGATCTTGGTCACAAAATAGCATTTGAACCGACATATTAGCTTTTTATGTACTTTAATTCATTGATTAGCAATACACCAAATATATATTGGTCATACCGACAAATGCTATCCGATAAATGGAGAACACCACATTAGCGTTTGATAATCTAGAATTTATCAGGTGAGGTAGAGAAAAAATGTCGTTTCCAGCCGAACCTGATAAAGTTTCAGGCACTAACATGGTCGTTTATGTTTCCGTTTTATTTAAAAATCAACGGCTGAGTTTTGTCCATTTGTAGTTCGAAATTTGATTGATGAAATTTAAGCAAAACAATTGTAGTTTAAGTAGAAGTTGTTCAACTCTTTTATAATTGTGATTTATATTTATTGACATAATTAACAGTTTATTAATGGTAAAGAAAGAAAACCCGCGTTTAAACATTTTTTACACAACGTAGAAACAATGACGTCATCAGCTTTTTGTTTATACAAGACAAACCTTTCGTGGCGATAAAGCAAATGTTTAATTTACCCGCTTTATTACGTAGAATAATAAAACAAGATAAATGTCTCCTTTAGAAGCATATATCACGTTTGAGAAAAGAAAATAACAGCCTCGGTTTTATTGACGTGTAATGAAATAGCCAATTAACTCCGTGATTTCAAGGAATCAATAAAAACACTAGTATATCAAAGAACCTGATATCTCCCGAATCAGGTCTATTAACCGCCAATTAAAAAGCAGGCAATTCTATGTCCGTCCCACAATGCATAGCAGTTAGACGCTTACTAAACTGTGACGTCATAAAACTTTCTGATGAAACAGTTGACCAATCAACGTACTCAAAAGTGGCTTCTCCAGCATTGCTATTTATCGGACCCAATGAGGGAAGTTTGGTCCGTACTACACACTATAACAACACTGAGTCAAAGACGGGGGCAACTTTCTTCTGCCTCCACATAAAATACGGAGAACAAATGACTATGAATGCCGCAAAAATACTAGATGAAAATATGAAAGCATAACTTTGAAACTAATATTGGAACAAAAAGTGAAATTTGCTTGAAGAACAACAGGAAACGTGCCATCAAAGGTGACAGCTACCACAGCAGGGTCAAATGTCTTAGATCAGCCGATCAGTAGCTAAACCCCCATTAGTTATATTAACCCTGGTCTGTGGGTCACCCTAACCACGCTCTTGCAGGAGTCATCATATTGCATGAAAGTGTTAAACGTTAAAAGTTTTAGGTCGTATTTAAACATACTCTTATTCTTTTACGACAACCGCCCCTGAAATGACAACCATTCAACGTATTAGGATGCTTGACGTTTTAGGTTGTATTAAAACATACTCTTTACTTTCATAACAACGGTTCCTAAAATGACAACCATTCAACGCATTAGGTTGCTTGATGTTTTAGGTTGTATTTAAACATACTCTTTACTTTAATTACAACGGCCCCTAAAATGACAACCATTCAACGTATTAGGATGCTTGACGTTTTAGGTCGTATTTAAACAAACTCTTTACTTTTATGAAAACGGCTCCTAAAATGACAACCATTCAACGCATTAGGTTGCTTGACGTTTTAGGTCGTATTTAAACATACTCTTTACTTTTATGACAACGGCTCCTAAAATGACAACCATTCAACGTTTTAGGATGCTTGACGTTTAAGGCCGTATTTAAACATACTTTTTACTATTATAACAACAGCTCCTTAAATGACAACCATTCAACGTATTAGGACGCTTGACGCTTTAAGTCGTATTTAAACATACTCCACTCTTTATTTTTATGACATACGGCTCTTTAAATGACAAGCATTCAGCGTATTAGGACGCTAGAAGTTTTAGTTTGTATTTTAACAAACTCTGTTCTTTGCTTTTATGACACATGGCTCCCAAAATGGCAATCATTCAGCGTATTAGGACACTAGAAGTTTCAGTTTGTATTTTAATATACTTTACTCTTTGCTTTTATGACACATGGTTCTTTAAATGACAATCATTCAGCATATTAGGACGCTAGAAATTTTAATTGGTATTTTAACAAACTCTACTCTTTGCTTTTATGACACATGACTCCTAAAATGGAAAGCATTCAGAATATTATGACGCTAGAAGTTTTAGTGTGTATTTTAACATACTCTACTCTTTGCTTTTATGCCACCTGGCTCTTTAAATGACAAGCATTCAGCGTATTAGGACGCTAGAAGTTTTAGTTTGTATTTTGATATACTCTATTCTTTGCTTTTATGACAAATGGCTCATACAATGGCAAGCATTCAGCGTATAAGGAGACTAGAAGGTTTAGTTTGTATTTTAATATACTTTACTCTTTGCTTTTATGACACATGGCTCCTAAAATGGCAAGCATTCAGAGTATTAGGAAGCTAACAGTTTCAGTTTATATTTTAACATACTCTACTATTTGCTTTTATGACACCTGGCTCTTTAAATGACAAGCATTCAGCGTATTAGGACGCTAGCAGTTTTAATATATTTTACTCTTTACTTTTATGACACATGGCTCCTAAAATGACAAGCATTCAGAGTATTAGGAGGCTAACAGTTTCAGTTTATATCTTAACATACTCTACTCCTTGCTTTTATGACACCTGGCTCTTTAAATGACAAGTATTCAGCGTATTAGGACGCTAGAAGTTTTAGTTTGTATTTTAACAAACTCTGTTCTTTGCTTTTATGATACATGGCTCCCAAAATGGCAATCATTCAGCGTATTAGGACACTAGAAGTTTCAGTTTGTATTTTAATATACTTTACTCTTTGCTTTTATGGTAAACGGTTCTTAATATGACAATCATACAGCTTATTAGGAAGCTAGAAGTTTTAGTTTGTATTTTATCATACTCTACTCTTTGCTTTTATGACAAATGGCTCCTAAATGTCAATCATTCAGAATATTAGGACGCTAGAAGTTTTAATTTTGTATTTTAACATACTCTACTCTTTGCTTTAATGACACATGGCTCCTAAATGACAATCATTCAACATATTAGGACACTAGAAGTTTTAGTTTGTATTCTAACAAACTGTACTCTTTGCTTTATGACAAATGGTTCCTAAAATGACAAGCATTCAGCATATAAGGAGGCTAGAAGTTTTAGTTTGCATTTTAATATACTTTACTCTTTGCTTTAATGACACATGACTCTTTAAATGACAAGCATTCAGCGTATAAGGACGCTGGAAGTTTTAGTTTATATTTTTAAATACTGTACTTTTTGCTTTTATGACACAGTGCTCCTAAAATGTCAAGCATTCAGCGTATAAGGAGGCTAGAAGTTTTAATATACTCTACTATTTGCTTTTATGACAAATTGTTCCTAAAATGACAATCATTCAATATATTAGGACGCTAGCTGTTTTAATTTATATTTTAACATACTCTACTCTTTACTTTTATGACAAATGGTTCCTTAAATGGCAAGCATTAAATGGATGCATGATACCAATGACTTTATAGATCCATCACAGAGTTCGGTTGTTATAACAACATTTGAATACGCAAAAAGGTTGATCTCCCATCTTCTCAAAAAGAGCGATATAATACATACAAATCACCTTATTGAGCTTTGCGGTACAGATGTTATACTTCTGTGAGACTTTACCATGATTTTGTTTAAGATGTTAAGATTTAACGCGATAAATGGATCACAGTGTTAAAGCAATTCATGTTATTTCACATATCAGAAAAAGTTAAACTGATAAACAGGTTGGGAAATGATGTTATAACAGCAAAAGGTTCCACAAGTGCGTCTATTTATTTAAACCTGCATATAGATCTGGTTAAAAAGCGGTCTTTGTTAAAATAAAATAAGAAAATCAGCTGTTTTTAATGCGGAAGTCGCATCTTACATTCATGATATATATACATAATATGTTCGGTGGAAAACTGACTCGGCCAATGACAGCTGTATAGATGATACAACCGAGAGAAATTGTTTATAATAAAGCAACTTTATATCTTTATATGTAAAAATATGTTTTCAGTAAAATGTTTTGGTCGAATTCGAATAGCATTTTTTATACTCTAACATTTGTAACAGTTCTAGCGCACACTCGTACAATGCAAAAGGTGTTTTGTTGTATTTTGATAGAAATTTAGGTTGAGACGTTTTAGTTTGTATTTGAACATACTCTACTCCTTAATTTTATGACATATGGCTCCTCAAATGGCAATCATTCAACGTATTTGGAGGTTGGAGGGTTTAGTTGGTATTCAAACGTACTTTACTATTTCTTATGACACACCATTCCAAAAATTATATTTATTCAATGTATTGGGAGGTTTGAAATTTTAGTTTGTATTTAAACATACTTTACTAGTTGTAATGACACAAGTCTCCTAAAACAATTGTGGATGATGTATTGAACACCAACATGCCTTCCCGGTATTATACAGTTCTTGTCAGGAAAAACACAAACACACATACAAATTGTATCAATCATATTAACCCCAGAGATTGGTGCACCACACTAGTTGCTATTTGTATGTTATTAAAATGCAATATAATCGTTATTATTGTGCATTAAATCAATATTTCGTTACAAAATTCATGAAGTAACCATTAATGAGATAAAATCAACAACAACAAAGAAAACCACCGCTGCAACCGTAGGCGTTTATAAAGACAAAATGCAGTCATCGCCTTTTGAATAGCGTATGTTTGTCTTATGGAGTAATGCTTCACACTTGGAATTTAAAAGAAATCCACCGTCACTTATTTAGTTTGTATTAGTAATGCTTAATGAAACTACCCTTTGAACGCACAGAAAACACAGAAAACACTCAAATTATTTTCTCTTTATGGTGGCCGTATTATATTTATCATACTTATCTTGTTTACTTTTATAATACTTTTCCGATCTATAATTAATCTATTTCTTTTCATATATATTCATGAGCAATGGTTTTACCTCCTTATTGCTTCATTTTATCGCCTCATTGCCACATTCTACATGCTCATTCCCTCATTTTACCTCCTCATTGCTTCATTTTACCTGCTCAGTCCTTCATTTTATCTCCTTATTCTCTCATTTAATCTCCTTATTCCCTCATTTTATCTCCTCATTGCCTTATTTTATCCCCTCATTGCCATATTTTACTTCCTCATTGCTTCATTTTACCTCCTCATAGCTCATTTTACCTCCTCATTGCCTCATTTTACCTCCTCATTGCCTCATTTTACCTCATTGCCTCATTTTACCTCCTCATTGCCTCATTTTACCTCCTCATTGCCTCATTCAAATAAACCAAGTGTAAATCCAGTGAATCACACGGAAATTGAGATCTCAATGGTATGAAGTAATTACTGCATTTCTAACAGCTACACACTTAATCCATGATGACCCATTTCCTTGTTTTTTGTCACATTGCCATGGGTGTAGCTGTGAAAGTAAACCTGAATATCAGTTAAACAAAAAAAGTTGATTGTGAAATTATGGGATCAATAAATAAGACTGAAAATGGATTTTCATTCAAGAATGAAGACCAAACAATTATATTAGATACAAAATAGACATGGACGGTTGATATGGAGTCGGTATAGCTTTTTTTTGACAGCAAGAGTAATATTAGCATTTGAATAATTACATTCTTTGTTTAATTTTTGGTTTATATAAACATTCAACGACACTCCTCGTCAACCTGTAATGCCAACAGAGGCGGCATATAAGGCTGTTTTAGATAAGTTTCAGCAAAGCGTCAACGTCAAAGATTGTACTTAGAGGTTCAGAATCAAAAGGAAACAACATTTATATCAAACCAGAAGAATAGGACTAGCTGGGAAACCTAGAAAAGAAAGTTATTGTTTCAAGAGATATAGTGAAAACAAATACTAATGGAAGACATTACTATAAAAGAACACGGTGTATATATGTGTGGGTGGGTGGGGAAGAAGGGAGTGGGGGGGGGGGGGGGGGGGGTAGTAATTCCACATGTTCTAAATGAAAGTCGTTAGTACATTACGGTTCAAAATAGATGTACGATTTTATTGATAGAATATGTTTTGCTATGAAAGGTATAAGAATATAGGGCTGTATGGTGTGAAACTATTTCAGATAACACGAAAAAGTGTAAAATAATAAATTGTACAATGTTGTCAGTGATATCCATACTCAGAGAATAGATATTTTTCAAATAGGTAATGGGTAACAAAACAAAGATTTCCCTTTGTTTTAGTATTGTATGTAATGAAAAAATACTAGTGGAAATGAAAATCAGCGTAGAAGCATTATGTTGCAATTGTGCCTTCTTTAACCTAAAATAATTACAGATTTATTCAATAAAATAAGTGGGTGGGGTAATTTCACATGCTCAAACGGCACATTTACAAAACATCAACGCTCCCAAAAATCTAATATGTATAGACTGACCCGTTAAATAAGTAGGTGGGGTAATTTCACATGCTCAAACGGCACATTTACAATGCATTGATGCTTCAAATAATCTAAAATGTGTTATCTCTGTGATAAGAAACGTTTTGTTACAACATGTGCATCATAGAAAATAACAGTATTAGGTGTAAAACAGCGAGCTATACACAACTTGTGTCAGTGATGACCTTTTCAAAGCTTAATTTTTTTTCAGTTAAATGGTATGTTTGAATTAATAAAAATAAGCATTTCTATTGTTCAATTGCGGTAAACTTTTGAAATGTTTTCCTGCAATATATGTCTATAAAAAGGTCAGTTTAGAAACCTTCTGTTGCAATTTTATCTAATTTAACCTAAACTAGTTATAAATTTACTCGTTAAAATAGGTGGGTGGGGTAATTTCACATACTTAAAAAGGCACACTGTCAATACATTAAGGTTCCAAATTATCTAGAATATGTTATCTTTCCGATGTAAAAAAAATAAAGTTGTAAATCTGTATCACAGGAAATAACAGTATTAGGTGTAAAAAGATCGTTATACACTACTAGTGTTAGTGGTGACCTTTTCACAACTTAAACATTTTTCTGTAAGGTGGTATGTTTGAATCAGAAAATAAAAGCCTTCCCATCGACCAATTGCGGTAAACATTTGATATGTTTTGCAGCACTATATGTAAATACAAAAATAGCTTAGAAACATTCTGTTGCAATTTTGTTCGGGTTGACTTAAAATAATCATAGACTCACTGGACTTATATGGCATATCAAGTTTTAATAGCGGAAATAGACCTCAGATTGTTTCTGAGTAGAACCACCGTCATTTCGCAAGTAACTGTCAAACGTTCTCACATAAAGTGTTTTAGAACGAGCGGGGCTCGAACCTACGACCTACGGTGGTAAGAAATAGGTGATCTTGAAACGGCGTCTTAGACCACTCTACCACGGATAACCTAAAACACATACATGCTCAGGTAATTCCAAAATATGACGAAGGGTTGGAAGAATTGCTTTGGAAACGATATGTGTTTTAAAAAGTCAAATGCCATTGTTTTGACAACATCATTGGAGAGAATGGCAATGATATGCACATGAATATACTCCATACGAATTCCAAGTTTGGTAAAAAATGTAATCAAGTTTAAGTAGAGTATAATAAAACGAAAGTTTTACTGTGGGGATTCTTTAAAGATACACATCAAGTCCAAACCACGATGGCAAAAAGTCTTTTCACCATCGTAGTTTCGACTTTTAACCATCGTAGTTTCGACTTTTAACCATCGTAGTTTCGACTTTTAACCATCGTAGTTTCGTTGTTTCTACTTGACTTATTAAAAAAAAATGCCGCGATTGCCATCAACGAGACACCGTTCTAATTTTTAGTTATTTAGCATTTGCTGAAGGTTCATTGACTCAGCAAAACTTCGCCTGCATATGAGATTTATCAATTTGAAACGTTAATTGCCAACTGCAAGGACTTATATATCCAATCTATACCAATTAGAACACCATTTTACGAACGGAAGTGCAGAGTATGTAATCAGTTAGAGGATGAATTTTATTATTGAATGTGTGCTTTATTCCGATTTACGAAAAGAATTATATGTATAGATATTATTGGAAAAGACCCAAAGTTTATCAATTTGTTAAATTCAGAAAATAACAGTACAATAAAAAACACTTTTATATTAAAAGCTTTTTAAATCAGAAACAGCTATATACTGTTACAAATGTGTTGCATATGCAAAACGGTGTACCACCTTCTCCTTTCACCTTTACTTTCACCTTTGCATTAATCTACATATATTTGATATGATGTATAATATAAAACTAATACTGTAACTGTAAATTTTCATTACTAAATCACTGTCTTTCATATATGTTTCTGTATAAACCATGTACCAAATGGACCTGCGTGCCTATTGGATATTGAAAAAAAAAAACATATGTAAGTCCTTGTCATTTGAAACCACCATGACTCTTCTGATTAAATTATTAAATCGAATTATACATTTTTCAAATTTTGATTTTTTCAAATGTTGAAAGACGTATATGCAAATTGTTAAATAGCAATCCATTAACACATTTCCGATATAAAACTAACTAACCCTATCTTAATATGCTGTTAGTTTTTATGACCCAGTCAGGTTCATATGCACTCTGCTAACGACTTCTTCTAGTGCATCATTCAGTTCCTCAGAGTGCGTATCCGCTAGATTAGTTGCTTGCTCCAGTATAATACATATGATATAATTATAACGATGTCATTGAAGACAAGACTCTCACACAAATACATGAAACGGATGCTTCGGTCAATGCGATTATGATGCAGTTGGATCTGTTTTATAACAATGTACTGTAAGGAAATATTATTGTTTTGTAACAAGCGCAAGATATGAGATGATTATAGTGATCGTTTGAAGGTAATTGAACTTTTTATTCAATTAAACTCATAAATACCTTTACGAGTTTGGTATTACACTGATCAAACCTACCGCAGAGATTAGAACTATTGTTGACCGTAATTAAACTCAGAACATACAGAATTTTTAAATCTTGTTACACTGTTGAATTATATATATATACATATCACACCTAAGGTATAGAGTCGCAGTATGTGGAGCAACACCTTCAAGAAAAAAGACAGGCCGTTACGAAAATTAAAAAAAAATCATATGCGCCTTTTTTGTAAAAATGAGGTGAAGAATGAACAACAAGCATTGTAATGTAAACGAACGTTTAACATTAATTTAGCGTACGTGCCAGGTAAATAGTACCACGCGTGTTTAACATATGTTTCTGCCGTATGTTAAACATATGTTTAACGTAATGCTTAAACGTACGTTATTCATAGAAATAGTACCACGCATGTTTAACATATGTTTAACGTACGGTCAAAACGTGCGTTATTCATAGAAATAGTGTATAACATATGTTTAACGTACGGTTAAAACGTACATTATTCATAGAAATAGTACTCGCATGTTTAACATGTTTAACTTACGGTCAAAACGTACTTTATTCATAGAAATAGTACCACGCATATTTAACATATGTTTTGTCCAACACATGTTTAACATATGTTTAACTTACGGTCAAAACGTACGTTATTCATAAAAAGAGTTCCACGCATATATAACATATGTTTAGCGTAAGGTCAAAACGTACGTTATTCATTGAAATAGTACCATGCATGTATAACATATATGTTTAACGTACGGTCAAAACGTACGTTATTCATAGAAATAGTAACACGCATGTTTAGCATATGTTTAACGTACGGTCAAAACGTACTTTATTCATAGAAATAGTAACACGCATGTTTAACATATGTTTTGTCCAACACATGTTTAACATATGTTTAACGTACGGTCAAAACGTACGTTATTCATAGAAATAGTAACACGCATGTTTAGCATATGTTTAACGTACGGTCAAAACGTACGTTATTCATAGAAAAAGTAACACTCATGTTTAGCATATGTTTAACGTACGGTCAAAACGTACGTAAATCATAGAAATAGTACCACGCATGTTTAACATATGTTTAACGTACGGTCAAAACGTACGTTATTCATAGAAATAGTGTATTACATATGTTTAATGTACGGTCAAAACGTACGTTATTCATAGAAATAGTAACACGCATGTTTAGCATATGTTTAACGTACGTTCAAAACGTACGTTAATCATAGAAATAGTAACACGCATGTTTAACATATGTTTAACGTACGGTCAAAACGTACGATATTCATAGAAATAGTGTATTACATATGTTTAACGTACGGTCAAAACGTACGTTATTCATAGAAATAGTGTATTACATATGTTTAACGTACGGTCAAAACGTACGTTATTCATATAAATAGTAACACGCATGTATAACATATGTTTAACGTACGGTCAAAACTTACGTTATTCATAGAAATAGTGTATTACATATGTTCAACGTACGGTCAAAACGTACGTTATTCATAGAAATAGTACCACGCATGTTTAGCATATGTTAAACGTACGGTCAAAACGTACGTTATTCATAGAAATAGTTTATTACATATGTTTAACATATGGTCAAAACGTACGTTATTTATAGAAATAGTACCACGCATGTATAACATATGTTTAACGTACGGTCAAAACGTACGTTATTCATAGAAATAGTGTATTACATATGTTTAAAGTACGGTCAAAACGTACGTTATTCATAGAAATAGTACCACGCATGTATAACATATGTTTAACGTACGGTCAAAACGTACGTAAATCATAGAAACAGTACCACGCATGTATAACACACGTTTAACGTACGGTCAAAACGTACGTAAATCATAGAAATAGTACCTCGCATGTTTAGCATATGTTTTGTCCGACACATGTTTTACATAGGTGGCATTTTTACCTGTGTATATCTATACATGTATACAGTACTCACCTTGCACAACCGGACAACTGGATCTATTAATATTTATCGGCAACACAAGTTTGTAAATTTCTTGTTTTTAATTCTTGTCTTTATTTTCATAAAGCAATAAACACGAACCATTTCTTTGAAATGTACCAGCTGCTAAATTAATTTTCACAATTATATCAGTATCATGTATGTACACCGTTTGCAGCGATTCGACCCCATTAAAACAAAGCGCCTCTGCACGTCTCACCTAGTTTATCCCAGAACCTGATATCTCCCGAATCAGCCCTATTAACCACCAATAGAGAAAGCAGGGAATTCTATGCCTGTCCCACAATTCATAGCAATTGAAAGCTTACTAAATTATGACGTCATTCAAACTTCCCTGAAGCAACTGACCAATCAGCGTGCACGTAACAATTGCTATTAAACAGACCTAATCTGGAGAGCTTGGTTCGTTCTACAGACTAACGTCTCAGACAACTATTACATTTCCCATGGGGCTCCAGTGTAACATTTATGTCCAAAACACAGTGAAACATCTGCAGCGTGTGTCTGGGCTCAAATTTTTCAGTGGTTCAAGATATGTAATTATAAAGGGAAAAAAAGCATACCTTGACCAGTTTTTTTTTTTTAAAAATAAATGCTTTGGTAGATATTGATTATGTGATTGATATTTTAATGTGCATTTGTGTTAATAAATTAAATCAGACATCCGTGGAAATTTCGGAGCTCTTTCAGTGTTGGCTGACAATAGAATACCGCTTAAAGGCCCATGACTTTCTGCAAGGGTAGAGAGTTATGTAGGAGTGGTTATTGTGCAAACAGCTGTATTATTTACCTGTCAGCTACGGTGCAGTGTGCTTAAAATAGATCATAGTAAAATGACTGCTCCAAGCTACAAAGAGATCCACCTGTATTTATTAACGATTTGGTGCACATAAACTCACAATCTCCTCCCTAGAATATCAAAGTTTTGGCAGTTGGAAAATATATTTTTGCCAATTAAGTGTATCAACAAAAAAAATCTAGTAGTGTGAAAGATAACAACAAAAACAATGCAGTGATTACAGTGAAATCTTGAAAAAAAGCTCTCTGATTTGAATCATGCATAACATTATAAAAACGATGCTTAGAGTCATCAAGTGGCTTTTGTATGGCAGTAGGGACTTTCAGCCGGTGATAGGATACGTGCAAGAAGTTGTAGTCTATGACAGAACAACCCCCAATGAAAAAGCAGGGAATTATATGCCTGTCCAACAATTCATAGCAATTGAACCTTTACTAAACTGTGCTGTGATTCAAAATTTCAGTTTAAGCAACTGACCAATCAACGTGCACAAAGGTGGGGTTCCCAATGTTGCTATTTTACGGACCCAATCGGAAAAACTGGGTCCTTTCTACAAACAGGGAAGTTGTATAGTTCATTATCTCTCATGAAACAGAAAGGATCAAACCAGGTATACAATGCTAATTTCTTTGCCGTAATCTTTGTTTCGAATGTGAAACGTGTCAGATTGAGTTTATACGGAACTCATAAATTACGATTTTGAAAATTAATATGCTACTTTAAAAAAACCTGCATTGAAAACATATTGTTATTAATTAGCATTGTATCAATAATATAAATAGAAAAGTCACAAAAAAGCAAAAAACAAAAAATCAACAACAAAAAAAATAACAACAAAAAAACAAACACCAACACAATTCCTGTTTGTGCGTAAATTTGAATATTGACAAGAATCAGAAGTGCACCTAATGACCTTAGCAGAGGTAACTCACTTGGCACAAAAAAAACTCACTTATTTGATGACAGCGCGATGTTGAATTAAAAAATATTGGATTAAAGAACAATTGAAACATGAGTTTTATCCTTTAGTTTTGATACAACAGCCAGCAAACATGTGTGCAATAGAAAAGAAGTAATTGTGAAATTCTCAAACAGTTTTTATGTCCCGAACTCCTCTCAGAAGTCTCTCGCTAATTTCCTTCATGAATTCGTGACATTTTAGTTTTTGACATACGATACAATTATTACGGTGTTAGTGTATGGAAGTTTTGCACAACATGTACTTAATAATCAGTTTTTACTGTAATCATCTCTGTAACGTGCTCCATTATATACAATTTAATCATTGCAATTTCTACTGCAATCGGTCTAAAAGGACTCTACAGATCAAGTGTATTTCATTTCTCAATGAATCACATTTGCACTTAAACCGCCTGGGTAGTAAATATTTGTAAGAAAAGACTATCAAATTGCTCCGGTAAACTAGGCTATCTGCTGATGGTGAATTAACACAATTCCATGTGTATAGAGTGCATCTCCCTCGAATTTCATTTTTTTTGGTAGTTGGAGTTAAACATTTTTTCAAACTGCATATAACAAAACACTTTATGGAATTTTTTTTTTTTTGCCAATTAAATGTATTAATAATAACCTAGTAGTATGCAAAATTATAACAAAAACAATGCGTTGATGACTGTGAAATTTTGAAAAAGGGTTCTCTGATTTGAACATGTACTGAATTATATAAAACCTGCCCCAGAGCCATTTTGCGGCGTTTATATATGACTTTAAATTGCGACAAAGATGCATGTATTCATTCGGTGTGTTGACGACGTCGCTGTTCCCATAATACGATGACTTTGCGTTGCTGTTAAATTGTAGCATCTGCTTTATACATTTACAAATGGTAAACTGACTTATTTTCTATCTTAAAAAAAAATCAGAAATTATCATGTAAATATGAGAATAAAAAGCACAATATTGAGATTTCATCGGGTGATGCCGGGTCCGATTAGCTCAGTCGGTTACGCGTCTGACTATCAGTCCAGAGGTCGTGAGTTCAAATCCCCTGCCCGGCAACAGCCTCCGTGATGTTTGATATACGACATTGTGTCTCATTATCATTCATCTCTCACCACTGATTCAAGTGGGAAAGTTATCAGTTACTTGCGGATATGGGGTGTGCTCGAGTACTGGTTAATCCCAGGAAATAGTGGTTAGGTTAACTGATCGTCTGTTATCCCGCGATGGCATAAAAATGACGCTAAATATTCAATCAATCAATCAAAACCATCGGGTGATGTGTCAAACATTGGTCTTGTTTAATGTTATCCTCTGGCTTCTCGGTGACATTAATCTAGGCTAATGTTTTAATCATCGGATGAAGACCAAAAATAGTGCCTTTAATCCTTAAATATGTGTTAGCTAAAGATGTGAAATACCATAAGCACTAGCCATTCATTCTATATGCTTATCATAATCTTAATATATTGTTATAGTGTACATGAACTTGTTTTGCGTTTCAAAGATTTCTATTATAAGCAATGCCATATCTTGCTATTGGTTTGTTAAATCGCTTTATCGGTACTTGGTAATTAAATGTTGATTGACAGATAAAAACCATGCGCTTACGTGTAATTGATACTAAATTCAAGTATTACCATGTCAAACATAAAAAAATTTATACAAATACATAATAGAGAATAGTTATGTGACTTTTTTTCTGAAAGCATAACATGATAGAAATTGTTTACAACACACCAGCTATTGCACAGCATACAACTAGGAATTGTTATTATTCTTTAGCTGACCCTTTTCACCATGATATGATTGGTATTTAAGATCGTCGGGTCGCGGGTTCGATCTTTCACCACGGCTATGTGTGGTCTCTTTGAGCAAGAACTTTTTTCCGCATAAATTAGTACCGGTTCTACTATGATCCAGGAACTTGGAACATGATTTAGCTAAGCTGGAAGAACCTGTTTTACGTAATTGACGTAAAATCAATAAGTTTAAAACAATATTTATAAAAAAAACAACATAAAAGGTTTTTTTAATATGATTAAGAATAGACTTATAAACCAAATATCAAAGACTTGGTAAGAAAGTCGAGTACATCATTAGCACCAAGTCAAATAATTGCATAATTGTAAATAACATTCAAAACAGGCATACACTGTTTAGTTAGTACATCCCTATGAAATCGTCCAACCCACGTGACTTTATGATATTAAGTGGTGTAAAAAACGAAGAAAAAGTGTCCGCTTCAGCTAGACTAAGATATTTTTCTTAATAAAAAACGAAACAAAGACACACACCGTCTCTGTAAATATAAGAACCATCGGTGCCCGTATTTTTCACTCAGTTGAAAAAGTTATGGTAGAGAGTGGTGCAGTTGACTAAAAACTAATCCGTTTCACGGACACTTTTACACTATTATTTTACATATTGCCACGTGGGTTCATCACTGCGTAATATATCATGCTGATAACGGACCTGTTGCTCAGACAATATGTCGGTTAATGGCGTCATTATTAATTCACCAAATGCACAAGTCACTATGCCCGACAGTGTGCGGTTTAATCAGTTTCTAATGCAATATTGAGTCATTGACATTTAATGAAAGACGGATGTGCATTTTCTCTGCAAACCTACTATTTATATTCGATGCATCAATTATAAAATGTGTTAATCGGCAAATTTATTTTTGATTGAATTAATTTTAATTTAGCTCAGTTGCCAAGTACGTTCGTAGCATTTTAGGATTCGCTTTCCATCGTCTTGGTAGGACCAGTTCTCGGTGTGTTTACAGGAGGATATCAGAATAATTTTGGAATAGAACCCGCTACCTCTGGCCTATGCAACCGATATACATGTCACTGTACCACCGCCCCATTAATATACGATAAAATATAGTGCGCCCTAGTGATCCTTTTAATAAATATACATTGATATGACTTATACATTGACATGATTTATATATGGATATGATTTATACATTGATATGTTTTATATATTGATATGGTTTATGCATTGATATGGTTTATACATTGATATGGTTTATACATTGATATGACTTATACATTGATATGATTTATACATTGATATGGTTTATGCATTGATATGGTTTATGCATTGATATGGTTTATACATTGATATGATTTATACATGGATATGATTTGAACATTGATATGGTTTACATACTTATATGGTTTGTACATTGATTTGGTTTATTAATTGATATGATTTATACATTGACATGTTTTATTTATTGATATGGTTTATACATTGATATGATTTATACATGGATATGATTTAAACATTGATATGGTTTATATACTTATATGGTTTGTACATTGATTTGGTGTATTAATTGATATGGTTTATACATTGATACGATTTATACAACGATATAACTTATACATTGATATTGATACATCTTGATAAAATAACTGAAAAATGACCAAGATTACGTTGGTAAGGTGCAATCTATCCGGCTTTTACGGTAACAGATCATGTAGATACAAAGTTTTCAGGGCTGCGTTTCATAAAAAATTGACGTAAACGTAGACCAACCATTACTCATAGTATTTTTAATTTCATCCAAATGAACCCGACGTTGGCTCAATTATGCAGAGAATGATATATTTTCTTGAAATATATTAATTTTCAACGTTGTTTGTTTAAAATTTAAACATTCCACGAAAAAAATGTCAAATTGACTTACGGCGATTTTTTATCGTAAGTTATTTTGTGAAACGCAGCCCTGATTTGAAAATAAATGTTTTTATAAAAAATGCCTAAGGTCCCTTTAACATATGTGATACTGAACGCGATGTCGATTGTTCATTAATAGAAACAAGTCGCTCCGCAAATATGGCCAGATGTGACTGTTGGCTGTTGTATAGCGTTGTATAAAAATCAATCCCTATAATTAAAACTGTTCTAATACAATATCGTCACAGCTTTCTAACACTTTAACCATACATCGTTTTATTTCAGAATTTCTGTGTTACCCAGCGTTTGTTTGCTGACGATCATTAATCACAAGTTGAGCCGATATCGTAAATAACGAGATCGAGAAAAGAAACGTGATGTGACAGACCACAGAAATAGAGAACTACTTGTTGAGCCTCTGTACGAAAATAGTAGGGACGTTTTATTGGAAAACGAAAACACGTAAAACCAAGAAAGCTTTGTAGAGTGTTGCGTGTACTTGCGTATACGTGCAAACGTATACTTTCAAAGAAGTGTTTGAGTGTGAGATAAGAGACATGGATTACTCGTTTTGGTGTTACCTTGTTTAAGAATTTAAGATTTAAATATTGAATAAAAGATGTGTTATTTGAATATAGTTCTTACCAAAATGTGTTGATAAAAAATCATTTTGATTTTTTTTGGTATCGTTTTAACGGTCAATATACTGACAGTTCGTTTTATTTTTTAAACTTTTTCCGATTAAAACTTGAAATTAGTTTTATATTTACTAATTTCATTAAACATGGAATGCCAAAATTTTATGTTTTTGACAGTTGCTCATAATGACCGTATGTATGGTAACGATGACGGAACTATCCTGCGGCGTCACAGCATGCCATCGAGTCCTTTTCGACTCTCATTATCATCCAACGATATTCGAAACCCTTTACATGACGATATATTACGGAGGGTCCGTTCGTTCAAAACTACGTCAAAGGGGGTTATAAATAGGGGAGACATACTTCGCAAACGGAACTCGCTAATATCGTCGGGATGTCAAGTGACAGATTTCGATATTGGTCCAGGGTTATTAAACAGGGTTCGAATCCCAAGTACAACGTCACAGGGCAGTGAGCCGGGTTTAAGCTTAACATCTTCAGGGGCGCCATCGTGTTACCGAATTATGGTTCTCGGCTCATCAGGAGTCGGAAAATCGGCATTAATAAAACAGTTTATGTCTTCCGAAAACAGTGTGGGGATAGATGATTCAAATGGTAAGTTTATAAGTTTTATTTAGCGAGCAGTTAGAAGTTAGTTATATATTCGTTTTTCGCCATTTGATATTTAAAGACGTTACTCTTCAAATTGAAACTAATTTCAGTCTGCCTATTTAGCGCCAGTATTACCACGTTATTCGACGCATACACGTATATCTATCATATTTATAACCCCGACATTTCCTTATTTTTTTTCTTGACTATTCTTAAAATCATTAATATGTGTATTTAGTCTATTTACGTCCAGTTGTAATAATATAGCATGTAAAAATATTGACGCCAGTCTACAAAACGAGATCAAGATAAAGTTTATTTTTTAATTGTAAGGTATATACTAAAACTAATTGTGAACCATATGCTAGATGATTAAGTATGTAGGTTTTTGCAGGCGAAGAACGTATCAGTTTTATGTATGTATAAAGATTTAAAATTAACAAGAGTTTATTCCAAAGTCTTCCGTCTAAAACAACGGAATTGACGTACACCGTTGAAGTGTACTGCGAACCCACCATTGATTTTTTGTTCTTTATTCAATGGTATATAATAAAAGTTTGAACGCTTGTCATTCGCAGAGAGGCCCGAATGAAAGAAGTGAAACTTACATTTTACTGTTTGTCAACCTCTGCACTACCAAAATATGATGAGGAAAGTAGGGATCATGAGTCATATAAGAGATTTTTTTTCTGTTCAGTGTGTACACTGTTGACAAAGTGAAAGTAGACTTCCGAACTCCAATTTCCAAGTGTCAATTTGTTTTTTAAATTCACAATTAAAACGTGACAAAGCTTTCAAAATGTTCAAAATACATCAATTATGCCATTTAAATAAAAAAAAAGAGCATTAAAACAAGAAAAAATGCATTTTTTAAGAAGAAGAAACAAGGATTATTTATAACCGCCATTATGCGACTACCCAACGGAAGCACTTCCTTTTTCAAATGGTGGTACTATGCATTGATCACCGCCAAAATGATCATACGCTACAGGGACTACTTCTTCTTTCTCGAATTTCGTTTTTTGTTTCTGAATTTAATTTAAGCAAGCAGATAAAAACTAAACAATAAAAATATATTGTGGGCATTGTGCTATGTCATTTTTTAAAACAAAATGTTGCATAAGATTATTCCAAACGTTACAATAATCAATTAAATTAGGAAGTCGTATGCATATTTATTTAAGATTGGCTATCAGTACGTCATCGTTCATGTATGTGATGGAGCTCTTTGTCCGCAGAAAAATAGGAAAAACGTCGACTTTTGTCCACAGGCGGACAATCCTTTATTGTACTAACAACATTTTTTGCGAGCAAAATGCGCCATATGGACAAAAGTCTTTATTTGTCTTAAATTTCTGCGAGCAAAATGTGTCTTGCAGACACAAGTCGACGTATTTCTAGGCTTCATGCGGAAAAAAGTGTCAAGCGGACAAAAAGCGCTTGCAACCACATAATCAGTAATGTATGTTATTAAAATACATACTTAGGTATATAGATATAAATAAAATATGTTGTAAAAATAAATGTAACAAAACGTTTAGGTAGAGGGACGGGTCGTAATTTGTTTTGGCAGACAATTTATGTTTGTAAATATGTATAGTTATACTAATATTTTAATGCAATTGTAGTGTTATTAGCAAAATATGTTTAAACTTAACTAAACCAGAAGTTGGTTGCAGTTGTTTATCTGATCAAAACATTTTCATTCATCAAATAGTTGTGCTTTGATTGATACTTATAAGTAGTTGACTGTGCCATTGAATAAACATTACATTCTTATAATTTACACTCAATTTGTGCCATTGAATAAACATTACATTCTTATAATTTACACTCAATTTGTGCCATTGAATAAACATTACATTCTTATAATTTACACTCAATTTGTGCCATTGAATAAACATTACATTCTTATAATTTACACTCAATTTGTGCCAATGAATAGACATTGCATTCTTATAATTTACACTCAATTTGTGCCAATGAATAGACATTGCATTCTTATAATTTACACTCAATTTGTGCCATTGAATAAACATTACATTCTTATAATTTACACTCAATTTGTGCCAATGAATAGACATTGCATTCTTATAATTTACACTCAATTTGTGCCAATGAATAGACATTGCATTCTTATAATTTACACTCAATTTGTGCTAATGAATAGACATAACATTCTAAAAATTTTCATTTAATTTGTGCCAATGAATAGACATTACATTCTAAAAAATTTCATTTAATTTGTGCCAATGAATAGACATTACATTCTAAAAAATTTCATTCAATTTGTGCCAATGAATAGACATTACATTCTAAAAAATTTCATTCAATTTGTGCCAATGAATAGATATTACATTCTAAAAATTTCATTCAATTTGTGCCAATAAATAAACATTACATTCCTATATTTACACTCAGTTTGTGTCAGTGAATAGCGTAAACTTCTAAAACATTCATAGTTGATTGTGCCACTGAATAAACATTAAATCCTATACTTTTAGGCTCGATTGTGTCAAGAATATGCATAAACTCCTAAAACATTTATGGTCGATTGTGTCAACTAATATGCACGGAACCTTAAGATTGTGTTGGTATACATATACATTATGTTTCCTTTACTGATATAGTGAATAAAATACACACATTTGTATTAAGTAATGGATATACATAACTCTTAATACCTTATTTAATCAGAATTTGTTACGTTTATGTATGTACCTTCAATTCCTAAATGCTCAGAGTAAGTTTCAGCTATTGAATATATAAATACCTAAGATAATATACTTATACACGGTGGTCTGTATATATTCCTTACATATTTTTTGCGTAAATGGGGTTAACTTAGTTCCAATTCAAAATGAATTAATCGTGTTAGTGAATGTCCAACTAGACTCGGAGTTGATAGAGTTCTTATAGAAGACTCCGAGTTGATAGAGTCAATCTTCCACGAGGCCCTCAAGCATATATACAGTGTTAACATCAATAAGCTTAATAACAGTGACATAAAATACAACAAAATAATATCAGCTTAAGAAATTGTTCCTGGATTTTAAGACTATGCATACATTTTAAGTACAGTCAAATATGTACATAAGCGGTCACCTCTTTTAACCAGCCACTTGCCTAAAGCAGCCACATTTGTTAATTCCCATTTATATGCTTTCAGGGCAAATTAACCTGCATTAAACAACAACCTGTTTTAAGAGGTCACTGTTGCTAGAACTTCCCTTGACTGGCTGCTTAAGACAGGTTTGATTGTAACACAATATGAATAGTTTTAGTGACAAAGAACTTACATAAAGTCCTGAAATAATCGAAACAGATAGTGCCAATAGATATACCAATGTCCCAATTTCCTCAATTGTATTTTGTTTCTATGAATGAATTTTATGAATACATATTCTGCTTATCAGTTTGATTTGAGCTACGTAGATAATTATATATTGAGCGTTTATGAATTGACTTAGATATATGTCCTACGTTAATGAACTTACATGCTAACACGTCTAAAGTCTACGCACGTATTTAGTTCACTGTAAATTACAATAATTACGTGCGAGATTGATTCATATGAAGATATCACGCGGACGACACGCTAAACACATGGTGTGCTCTGAATTCACAAAATATACCGAGCAAATTGCTAAATGGCTTCCTTTCTCTGAGAAAGAAATTGTGATGTTCTTGTATTTTTATTTTCATGACGCACAACATTAAAGATATTGGTCATTTTCTGAACTCGCTATACGCATTATTCATATTCATTCCACTTTCCAAATTGGCTGCTGCGTGGGCGAGAAGCTCGAATTCCTCTCATAAAATGTGTATGTTCACGAAATTAACACTTCTATTGTTTCATTATGCAATCACGTATCCGTATCAAGACACTTCATTTATAGTTTTTTTATTCATTACCACGCACATTCAAAATCCACTGAAGTTCTAAATAAACAACCTATAGTACGAGCCGGAACCGAATTTATGCAATTATGGAATATTTCAGTGTGTCACAGTGAGTATTCAATCAGCGAATTCAGACACTACTGTGACGTTATCTTAACAATAACGAATCCAATTCGTTTGTTTAGAGACTACTCATGTTAAATCTGTATAGAAATTCATTTTGATAAAACTAATAGACGGCCTAGTTTGTATTTGTTGCCGCAAATAGCCTGATTGGATTGTATTTTTCAATAAAAATCCGATATAAAAGAAAGATACGCATATCTGATTGTGTGAAACAACGACAGCGAACACATACCAGATATATAAAGTGATTTGCCGCCAATTTGAACTAACATGCAACAAAGGGAAACTAAATCGGCAGAAAAAAAAACGTTATTTTTAATTGCATGCTCAACATACGTGTTCGTATAGTGAAAAATATACACTCAATGGATATGAAAACGCAACAAAGGAAGAGATATGAAAACGCAACAAAGGAAGACTTATGAAAACGCATCACGGGAAGTGATATGAAAACGCAACACGGGAAGAGATATGAAAACGCATCACGGGAAGAGATATGGAAACGCATCACGGGAAGAGATATGAAAACGCATCAAGGGAAGAGATATGAAAACGTATCACGGGAAGAGATATGAAAACGTATCACGGGAAGAGATATGAAAACGCAACACGGGAAGAGATATGAAAACGCATCACGGGAAGAAATATGAAAACGTATCACGGGAAGAGATATGAAATCTCAACACGGGAAAAGATATGAAAACGCATCACGGAAAGAGATATGAAAACGTATCACGGGAAGATATATGAAAACGCATCATGGGAAAAGATATGAAAACGCAACACGGGAAGAGATATGAAAACGCATCACGGGAAGAGATATGAAAACGTATCACGGGAAGAGATATGAAATCTCAATACGGGAAGAGATATGAAAACGCATCACGGAAAGAGATATGAAAACGCATCACGGGAAGAGATATGAAAACGCATCACGGGAAGAGATATAAAAACGCAACACGGGAAGAGATATGAAAACGCAACACGGAAAAAAATATGAAAACGTATCACGGGAAGAGATATGAAAACGCATCATGGGAAGAGATATGAAAACGTATCACAGGAAGAGATATGAAAACGCATCACGAGAAGAAATATGAAAACGCACCACGGGAAGAGATATGAAAACGCATCACGGTTAGGAGAGACTTACTTGGAAATGAAAAACAAAAGAGACACCAATGTAGGATTTACCGTAGTAGTCAGTGACATCTTGAGTAAACAACAATAAACACCAACAGCCAGTTAATACTGTAGAATATGGACAAAATATATTTTTTCAATTTAATTTTAATTATTCAATACTCAGTTTCATGATGTGAAAAGCTTAAGAACATGCAGTATAAAGCAATACATAAGTATATACAATAAAAAGCATAAATACATACAGTATAAACAATACATCAGTACATACAGTATAAAGCATAGTACATACAGTATAAGCAATCCATAAGTACATAAAGCATAAGTTCATACAGTATAAAGCAATACATAAGTACATAAAGCATAAGTACATACAGTTATAAGCATAAGTACATACAGTATAAAGCAATACATAAGTACATAAAGCATAAGTACATACAGTTATAAGCATAAGTACATACAGTATAAAGCATAAGTACATACAGTATAAAGCATAAGTACATACAGTATAAAGCATAAGTTCATAGAGCATAAAGCATAAGTTCATACAGTTTAAATCATAAATACATACAGTATAAGCAATACATAAGTACATACAATATAAAGCATAAATACATACAGTATAAACAATACATCAGTACATACAGCATAAAGCATAGAACATACAGTATAAGCAATACATAAGTACATAAAGCATAAGTTCATACAGTATAAAGCAATACATAACTACATAAAGCATAAGTACATACAGTATAAAGCATAAGTACATACAGTATGAATCATAAATACAAACAGTATAAGCAATACATAAGTACATACAATATAAAGCATAAGTACATACAGTATAAAGTATAAGTACATACAGTAAAAAGCATAAGTACATACACTATAAAGTATAAGTTCATACAGTTTAAATCATAAATACATACAGTATAAGCAATGCATAAGTACATACAATATAAAGCATAAGTACATACAGTCTAAAGCACAAACAATATAAAGCACAAGTACATACAGTATAAAGTACGTACAATATAAAGTACATACATAAGTACATAAAGCATAAATACATACAGTATAAAGCATAAGTACATACAGTATAAGTAATACATAGTTAGAATATCAATGGCAGTTCATACACAAGCTTACATCCCATTCACATACATAATAATAACATTCTTATACAGGAGGACGACTAGATCTGAAAATATACATTTATATTAATATTATATAATACATTTTATAAATTATACCAGTAGCATAAGGTTCTTAATGATATATAAAACTGGATTCAATTTTGAATTAAGTGATACATATATACTATATATGTTATTTTTGTTTGATTTATGTTAAATCTGTATGTTTATACTATTTGCACGAAACCTTTTTGGGTGAAAAACTCGATTGAGTAAGTACAATGTATATACATGCACAATATGGCGTCGCAGTTCTCACTTGGTTGCAGTTGTGAAATTTGGCAAATAAACAATAACTCGGTGATATAACATTTATATAATGTAGGTTATAGTTGTGGTAAATCTATATGTATCATTAGGAGGAAGCATGTATGATGACATTTCATAGTTTGTTGTATTTTCAGCTTTCTGAGAGTATGATCTTCTGTGCTAGTTTTAGAAGTGTATTGATTTTTTTTATTATTTTTACATTGTACGTAGCAGCTATCTGTTTTTTCTATCATGCAAATAAATACTATTACTCTTTCAAATCAACCATTTCATTAAAACTATTTCATCTGTAATTAATTTAGAAGACATCAAACCTTTGTTTTCCAGATCCGTAATTGTTCGGCTAATTCCGGACACCTGTCGGAAGAAATGAACCTTTGTCATATGAACACATTAACAACAGGCTACTGTGTATTCACTAAAAGAAAGTATTCCGAATGTATCAATACATTGTATAGTTCTTGGTCCAATGGTGGAGTATCGGATCCAAGATCGCCGCAGCTAAGCGCCATGCCCTTGAACAAGACACTTTATGCTTAATACTAAGACTTCTTGAGCATGATTTGTCGAAGTAGTAAAACGTGTTTCACAGTCGATGTAAACACGTTTAAAACAATGCATGTGATACCCTGCCAGTAAGCAAAAAAAAAAAGGTATGACAGCTGCTCTTAGTAAAGTTGTGTGTTTTTTACGTATATTTAAAATCATGTGAGGTAATGCGCACATAATTACTCGAAACAGCTGCATGTGAACACATAACACTTGCTAATGAATTGCCAAAATATAAGCCACTACACACTAGACCACAACACAAACGAAATGCATACATACAATAAGTAAACAAAACATAATGTACACCATAAACATACACATGAGGGGAAAACGGTATTTGACCGGAATAAATTGCCCTAGTTTAAACATATTATCTTGCCATTTTACAACATATATTATGAATGTAAATCAAATACAATTTTCGGCAAAATAGTCTGGCCGCGAGTTCGCTCAACTCTGGCCACAGGTTATTATCAACATTAGCATCCATAAACCACACAAACAGTCAGACATAAATGCATACACGCACGAAAAAAGCATATCCGTTCACACGAACAATACGAAAAGAGACTTAATTTACAGTCTTTCCAGAAAAATAATTAAATAACGCCATGGATATGGAATATACCAATATTATCTTACACACCCACATGCACTTGCACAAGAAACTGCATTTGCACATGCACGCGCACGCAATAATGGTTGAGTGTTGGGTATTTCTCCATTTCCTTTAATAAGTGTTAATCGATTGTTATGATGTCTGTTTCAGTTTTAGATAACACGATATCAGTGATCCTGGATGACGAAGAGTCGTTGTTAGAATTCTGCAATTATCCCGATGACCAGGTATATACATTTGTTTAAAAAAAAACAATTGAAAAGGGTTCAACGTTAGTTCCAACCCATTTATATATAGTTATATATTATCATATCCAGTTATATTGGTGGAGGAAAACTTCAGAATGAACCGTGGTAGAACCACCGTCCCGCCACAAACAACTGGCAAACTTTCTAATTTTAAGTTTTTGGAGCGTACATATTAAAAAAACACTATAAACAAAATTGTTTAAAATAGTTTAAAAATAAACAAAATTATTTAAAATAGTTTGAAAATATTGATCTTAACTAATTAAGATTGAATAAAAATGATTGCATCTACCCCTGCGGGTGAGTTGATATGTCTCTTTTTCGGTCACATATTTTCGTATTTTTTATGCAGTATTTTAATCATGTTATTGTTTGCCAAACTTAAAAATAGTGGCGGTAAGCACAAATGTTATATTGTATGTGTGGATCGCAACAGTGATATCTGACCCGGTAAAGCTATGTCGGTAGTGCGTTTGTTTATCAATCCAGGGGTCGTGAGTTCTAATCCCCGCCCGGCCACAGTCTTCGTGATGATTTATACAAGACATTGCGTCTCATTACCGTTCTATCACCGGTGATTAAAGCGGGAAAGTTATCAGTTACTAGCAAATATGGATATGCTCGAGCACTGGTTAATCTTCCAGGATCCCAGGAAAAATAATAAGACTAACTGATAGCATTCGGTGGCATAAAATGACGCTAAATGACGAAATATTCGGAAACTTTGGAGTTTTTTCAAACATGGTAAAGCATGTCTATGATTAGAAAGAAATATATACTTCACTTGTTTTTGTCACGTTACATGTTTGTTTTTATATCATCTTTGATAAAAACTATTCTTTTTTTTTCGGTAGAATTTGATTTGATTTAAAAACAGTATAGGTTCAGTTATGGCGGAAAGCTTTTATCGGCAGACGAATACAAAATATGCATAATCATGAAAACAGTTTCGTGAGTCAGAGTAGAATCAGTGTCGTTAAAACGCTTTCAAAATTCCTGCAAAGCCATATAAAATGCCGTAGTGTATAATATCCATTCCTTAATCGGAAAAATCGTCCATTGAAAAAAAAAACGCTTGAGAGACAACTCTTTTGTTAACAGGAATGCATGAACCATAGGGCAGACTGCCTTAATTTACATAACAGTAGGCATGAATGTGTTGAAAGGTAATGCAGAAAAAATAGTCCTATGTAATTTAGTTCGAAATATTTTCAAAACGGTCCACAGCGACTTTACAACTGGCCGACACAATAATGAACATATGTTTTCTTTGCTATGATTAATCTACTAAGGTCTCACTACACCATTGGACTGTTCTATTTTAAAAATCATTACAGAAAATCATTGGAAATGAACTTTACAAATCACACTTTAAATAATATTTCAACACGTTTCATAATATTCGACAATTCACAATTAAGTTTAGGTCAGATACCACCATTTTAGACGTGGCTGCTGATTGGCAGAAAAAAAATCTTTGTTCTATTAAAAAAATTCTTATAGAAAAGTATTTTGCCTATTGCAGGAATGTATTCGCTCATTTAAACGGGTGGTGTGATCAGCTTGTTTTTTTTTTTGAAAAAAAAAAGAAGTTCCCAAATGTTCTAAAATCCTTCTGTTAAATTCCAATAAAGTCTTTAACTCCAATGTTGCTTTTTAATGCTTTATGCTTTACCAGCTGTTGCTCAACTCATCTACTCATCACACCCCTCTGTTAACAAATTTGAAAATATTTCCATCCAAATTACAAAGGACTCTTTTTTTAGCGTAAGAAAATCGCGGTACCGTCATAAAAAAGGGACACAACTGTGTAGTGGAAAGACGTTAAATGTTTGTACTGCTGTAGTGGTTTGTGATTTGAATGCAACGTCTCGTGATATATCTGATTCATCGTTCGGTGTTTTCCGTATAACTCGGCTTAAAAAGTCGATCTACGTTCCGACTTTTCCGAATACGTAAATGGCGTCGAATTGTCATGGTAAAATGGTAAGTTTTTTTGAGACGTTACATAAGAGGAATGACGGAAACAAATATGACAGACTTTTTCTCGTTGCTTATAAAAATGATATGTTATTTAAATGGTAAATGTTCTAATTTTCCGAGTCATGTGATAAAAAGAATCTTATATTCATGCTCATTTATTATTGAATTGATTAAACTCGTTGATAAATGATATAACGCAATGTAATACCGGTATATTTATTTTGGAAGCTTACTGTTCCATGCTTAGACAGAAAATAGATAATTTAAAATTAATCACTTCTGAGCTACACCATAATATGCAAGAAATATTAGTTTTGCATTTGTATCAGAAATAAAACTCGACAAAAGTACGTTTGATGACATGTTTAATGAACTTTTCAAACTTTTTGAGCATTTATTTTTATTGCTGTTTTATTATTTTTAATTATTTTTTATTTCTTCTTTTTTTGTGTGTAATTTATCTATTTTTGCTCTACTGGCCAGAGGCCAGCAGGCCTTATGTCATGGTAAATTGTCTGTCCTGAAAGTTTAAGGCCTAGACCTTAGATATTTTACATTTAGCATATGTTGCAAATAGAGCGATTCAGATTCTCTACGGCCTCTTGTTGTATCTTTCTTGTTTTTGTCATTTATAATCTTTAACTGAAGTTACACTGGTTAAGATTACCACCTGGTTATATATTATAAACACACTCATAAACCCAAATCTGTTATATTCTTGTAACTAGCAAATAGGCAACATCTGGACGCATACTGACAGCTTTTATAAATATGAGTGTTGCCTAGTGATATTGCTCGGTCATTTCCGCGCACGTTCGTAGGCGGAAATGCTGACATTTTATAAAATAGAGGTATATCGAATCTCTTGTGTCCCGAAAGGTTGCGTCCTTTTATTTGTATTGCTATTTTTGTATTGATCAATACCTATGTTCCTGCATAATTTATATCTTGTTTGTTTTTTAATTTGTTTTTAAATTGGGTTAAACACAATTTTTAACACATTTCAGGTTACATATGGTATATCTAGTTTTATGAGGAATTAAGGTCACATAATGAATCTGAATTGAATCACCGTCCTTCCGCAAGCAACTTGCAAACTTCTCACATAAAGTTTTTGGAGCTAGCTGGAATCGAACCTACGACCTTAGCGGTGAAAGGTTAGTGGTCTTTAGACTTTTCCTCAGACCACTCGGCCTCAGGGACCCGATATATCATGTGATATATGATCAAATAAAGTTCATTCCATTAATTTATTAGTTATGCTCTCAGTCTGTACATTCATGTCAAAGTTGTCAATTTATCCAGCACCTTTAACGGTAAACTAATTATTACATCCAATTCAACTTAAACAAATGCACCCCGTCGAACGCATACGTTATATAAACGGCTCCGACGCCGCCTATCCGGCGATCACTACGCGCGGTCATTCGGCACATCTTGCTTTTTATTATCACGCGGTTGGACTGTAAAGGAAAAAAACACACCTTTATATACATAATTATTATTTTTACGTTTCTAAATGAAATATAAATAATGAGGAGTGCCGTGAGAGCCGTTTATGTAACGTACATGTTTGACGAGGTGCGGTTGTTTACGTTGAAATGGATATAATGATTAGTTTTGAAAACGGCGTCAAACTCCTTTACCCCCCTTGTATTGTTTTTATTTGATTTTTTGGTAGAGTAAAACAAAACTAACAGCTATGTGCAGCGAACGTAAAACATACGATTTTTATTATATCACCTTCTAAATAGGAGAGTTACATCAAGGGACGCAACACAACAAGATTACACACCACTATCATTATACCCCTCTCTTAAAAACCCAACGCACACACAAAAACTCATCATTACAACAAAACAATGCATAAAAGACAGTACCTCCCAAAAAAAGTAACACCAGCAAAAAAAAAAAAAAAAAAAAAAACACAAAAAAAAAAAAAAAAAAAAAAAATAACGGACAATAAAATCACAACGAAACAACAGCAACAGCAACAAGTCAATAACAACAACAAATGACTTGAACAAAACAAAACAACACCCCCAAAAAAAAATCAACAAAAAGATCCACAAAACAACAACACAACAAAACAATACACGCACGCACGCACGCACGCACGCACGCACGCACGCACGCACGCACGCACGCACGCACGCACGCACGCACGCACGCACGCACGCACGCACGCACGCACGCGTGATCACAACATTAGCAGCAACAAAAATTTCTTCCTTACTATAATAACAGACAACCACAAATGTCAAATAAAAAAAAGAAAGAAATTTGACTGATATTTATACAATACAGCAGCCGACACCACTATTATATTTCCCATAGGGCTCTATTAAAACATGTATGTCCAAAAACATGGTGAAAAAAACACAATCTGCAGCATGTGTCTGGGCTCAAGATCTGCAATTATCAAGGAAAACAAGCATACCTTGGCCAGTTTTTTTTAATTCAACCGTTTTCTGATATCTCTCAGTTTCCAGAGTAATAATATGTGCACTATCCGCGCAATATGTGGTTCGAATTTACAATTCTTAAATGACTGATATCGACATCAAATGTTCAGTGGTAATTTCTAAAATACTGAGTCACTCACTGACCATTTAACACATGATAGAAAAAAATCACTGTAATACACAATGCTGAAAAAAGAAGAAAATGAGAGCTAAAGTTTTAATTCGACCTCGTTCACCTGCACGTCCAAATAGTTATAATCATCATAATATTAGTCTATCCCAGAACCGATGTCTCCCGAACACCAACGAGAAAGAAGGGAATTCTATGCCCGTCTTACAATTCATAGCAGTTTCAAGAACGCTTACTAAACTGTGACGTCATCAAACATTTAGTTGTATCAACTGACCAATCAGCATGCTCAAAAGTTGCTTTCCTAACATTGCTATTTAACGGACCCAATCGGGAGAGCTGGGGCATTTCTTCAGACTATCATAATATGCAATAAAAGGAACCCATGGAAACACAGAACACAAATAGCAGACGTGAATTTATTGAGCGGTATGCACCCCAAAGAATCAGCTTAATCTCGGACTAAAGATGTATTTACTGTTATTTTGGTACTGCAAAAAAATAAACGATGATTACCTACGCAATGGCCAATAGATTACTTCCGCGATGACCATTAGTTTACGTGGTGACCATTAGTTTTCCTACGTGATGACAATTAGTTTACCTATGCGTTGACCATTAGTTTACCTACGTGATGACCATTAGTTTACGTGGTGACCATTAGTTTTCCTACGTGATGACAAAATTAGTTTACCTATGCGTTGACCATTAGTTTACCTACGTGATGACCATTAGTTTACGTGGTGACCATTAGTTTTCCTACGTGATGACAATTAGTTTACCTATGCGTTGACCATTAGTTTACCTACGCAATGACAATTAGTTTACCTACGTGATGACCATTAATTACCTCCGTGATGACCATAAGTTTATCTACAAGATGACCATTAGTTTATCTACTCGATGACTATTAGTTTACCTACACGATGGCCATAAGTTCACCTACGCGATGACCATTAGTTTACCTACGTGATGACCATAAATTACCTGCGTGATGACAATTAGTTTATCTACTAGATTACCGTTAGTTTATTTACTCGATGACCATTAGTTTACCTACACGATGACCATTTGTCTACCTACGTGATGACCATTAATTACCTGCGTGATGACCATGAGTTTATCTACTCGATGACCAATAGTTTACCTACGAGATGACCATTAGTTTACCTACACGATGACCATTAGTTTACCTACGTGGTGACAATGAGTTTACCTACGTGATGACAATTAATAACCTGCGTGGTGAGCATTAGTTTTTCTACTCGATGACCAATAGTTTACCTACGCGTTGACCATTAGTTTAACTACACGATGACCATTAGTTTACCTACACGATGACCATTAGTTTACCTACGTGATGACCATTAGTTTACCTACGTGATGACCATAAATTACATGCGTGATGACCATTAGTTTATCTACTAAATAACCGCTAGTTTATCTACTAGATGACCATTAGTTTATTTACTCGATGACCATTAGTTTACCTACACGATGACCATTAGTCTACCTACGTGATGACCATTAATTACCTGCGTGATGACCATGAGTTTATCTACTCGATGACCAATAATTTACCTACGTGATGACCATTAGTTTACCTACACGATGACCATTAGTTTACCTACGTGGTGACAATGAGTTTACCTGCGTGATGACCAGTAATTTACCTGCGTGATTACCATAAGTTTAACTACGCGACGACCATTAGTTTACCTACGTTATGACCATTAGTTTACCTACGTGGTGACCATTAATTACCTGTGTGATGACACTTAGTTTATCTACTCGATGGCCAATAGTTTCCCTACGCAATGACCATTAGTTTACCTACACGATGACCATTATTATACCTACGTGATGACCATTAGTTTACCTACGTGTTGGCTATTAATTTTCCTACGTCATGATTATTAGTGTACCTTCGTGATAACCATTAGTTTACCTACGTGGTGACCATACGTTTCCCTTCGTGATGATAATTAGTTTACCTACGTGGTGACTATTAGTTTACCTACGTGGTGACCATTAATTTACCTGCGTCATGACTATTAGTTTTACCTTCGTGATGACCATTAGTTTACCTACGTGATGACCATTAGTTTACCTACGTGTTGGCCATTAATGTACATGCGTCATGATTATTAGTTAACCTTTGTGATGACCATTAGTTTACCTACGTGATGACCATTAGTTTACCTTCGTGTTGGCCATTAATTTACCTGCGTCATGATTATTAGTTTACCTTCGTGTTGACCATTAGTTTAGCTACGTGATGACCAATAGTTTACCTATGTGGTGACCATAAGTTTACCTTCGTGATGACCAGTAGTTTACCTACGCGATGACCATTAGTTTACCTACGTGATGACCATTAGTTTACCTACGTGTTGACCATTAATTTACCTGCGTCATGATTATTAATTTACCTACGTGGTGACCATTAATTACCTGCGTGATGACACTTAGTTTATCTACTCGATGACCAATAGTTTACCGACGCAATGACCATTAATTTACCTGCGTCATGATTATAAGTTTGCCTTCGTGATGACCGTCAGTTTACCAACGCGATTACCATAAGTTTATCTTCGTGTTGACCATGTGTTTATCTACGCAATGAGAATTAGTTTACCTTTGTGATTACTATTAATATACCAAATCGATTACCACAAGTTTACCTGCGTGATTACCATTAGTTTACCTTCGTGATGACTATTTGTTTAATCACGCGATGACCATAAGTTCATCTACGCTATGGCGAAGTGGTTAGATAAAGAAATGGAAACATTCACGTTCACAAATACATTTTGAATCATTTGAATCTATACGTGTTACATGTATACCATGTTAATGCAGCTTGCTGAACGCAATTAATGGCAATGTCTGAGAACCATGTGTCAACATGAAACTCTTGTTTTGCTCATATTATCCCATTGTAAACATAAACCGTTCTAAGGCTGTGGCTCGCTGCTCTTTTCACTTCATTTGCATGTATGTATTGCATTTGTTTTTATTAGTCTTATATATTTAACAGAGGATCTTACATGAGTTTTCCTCTTTTTATTGAATTTATTAAATGAGTTGACAAACGTGTGTTATGTGAGGCTCTGTCGGGCATAAGTCTATGTCATTTTTTGCCAAAGATTCAAAAATTAGGTAATACATGATTACGGATGTAAGGTTTTTTTTATATAACATAACTGAAGGAAATAGTACGATTACCATTTGTTAAAAAAACACATTGTAAGAAACAAAGAATAAATATTAGTTTCTGTCAGCCATTTATGACGTAACATTTTACAATAACGAAATCGACGTCAATTATATATTCGGGCAAGTCGGAGTATTTCGGCATTTTGCGTTCGAGAGCCGAGTTACGGAAAACACCGAGCGATAAATCAGAAGTGATAGTACACTAGGCTTATATTAAAACATATGTCATGGGTGTATTACACTTCTGCGCCTAAAATTATATGATACTCGTAAGTATGCCAATCCTACTGGTCATGAAGTGTTTAATTTGGTGCGAAGCGATAGCATTTATCAACCATCAATTGAAAAATGAAAAAAAAAAAACAACAACAAAAAACAACAAAACAAACAAAAAAAACATCATCTACTGGTCTCTCTCTCGAACCATAGTCCGCCAATACGGTAACTCTTCTCTGCAGTTTCTGAATTCTTCTCACTATGATCTAATACAATACATCCCATTCAATGTGTCAAATTCATGCCATATACAAACAAGTGACTCAGTCACAACGGCCAGTGTATTTCCTTAATTACCAAGAACGCCGTGCAGTATCTCTTCTGCTTGCCCTTTAATGTCTTTATCTTATGCAGCATTACTTCTAGTTCAGTAGCATTCACTGGCTATTATACAGCATTGATTAAACTCATGAGACAAAATATAAATATTTGTCTGAGAGTTCGCTTAGGCAATTTACTGATGTGTGGTTTACTATATTCGTTGACTTGTTTATTGCGTATTGACCTGGAGAGTGACCTAGTGGTTCATGTTTATCTCTCGACCAAGGCGGTAATGTATGGAGGATGAGAGGGGCCAATATTGATAAAGCTCCCCCATCACCCTTTCCCTGTTGAACAAAAATGAACGGTTTACTGTATAGCCCACAAAATATTATCTAAACTAAATGTGTCGTATTCCTTTGTCGTCTGAAAGAGCTGAGAAAATGAGATAAATTAATCACTTATAAATATAAAAAAAGTCAACAAGAAAAGAAATAAGCACTCGGTTTTAAGTCCACCCAATAGCGGAAATGAATATGCAACACCTCTCACGTCCCTGTACCGTAAATGCAGGCTATGTTTAACATCATCGAATGAACTAAATAATGCCATGGAAATAGAAATACTAACAACATTTAGTCGAAATAAGTACTCTGTCTGTCTGTCTGTCTGTCTGTCTGTCTGTCTGTCTGTCTCACCCTCTCTTTCTCTCTCTCTCTCTCTCTCTCTCTCTCTCTCTCTCTCTCTCTGTCTCTTCTCTCTCTCTCTCTCTCTCTCTCTCTCTCTCTCTCGCTCTCTCTATCTGTGTCTTTGTCTCTGTCTCTCTTATGAAATAGTACATGCTTATCGTAGAACAAAACATATTTTATTTTCTGCCTACCTACCTACTTACCTCCCTCCCCCACTCCCCTCCCTTACCCCCCTCTCTCTCTCTCTCTCTCATCTCTCTCTCTCTTTCTCCCTCCCTCCCTCCCTCCCTCCCTCCCTCCCTCCCTCCCTCTCTCTCTCTCTCTCTCTCTCTCTCTCTCTCTCTCTCTCTCTCTCTCTCTCTCTCTCTCTCTCTACAACAAGACACATAAAATTCAAAGGTCGCAACAGATACGCCACCTGTAGTAAGAAACTCACCCAGGATTTCTGATGCACGTTGTTGGCAAAAATTATTCTTAAAACTGACTCTTATTAATGCATATACTATATACTAACAGGGACAATCTGGCTATAACACATATGTTTTATTTAATTAAATGATAAAGCAAAATGAATGCCGCATACATACATGTAACTAATCTTTATTGAATTCATTATTATTTGAAGTACATCGCATTATCTTGGAAACCAGGTTTTTATCGCAAAATATGCATAAAGCTTAAAATGGTCGCTCCTGGGTACATGGTTACGAAAATGGAATAACATATTCTGTATAGATTCAAAGAAAGAGTAATTCATACGTACCCTTGTTTGTTAGTCTGAAGATTATCCAGTGTTTTACTCCGCAACAAATCGATTCTTATTTGTACACACGCTAGGTGTATAATTGTTTCTACATATATAAATGATTAAAATTGCAAAGATAATATCAGATAGGTGAGTGATTTTAATTTTGTAATTATTATTATCTCGCTTATATCGAAACGGAATGATAAACGCACACTTTGCGTTTTACCAAATGTGTACCATGTCAACCTACATTACGTCTACATTCTCAATATATCAATTTCTGTTGAAAGAAATATATTTGAGTCATTTATTTTTATCTAAAGATTAGTTCTTTGAAATGAAAGACACAGCCCTGACATTTCCGACATGCGGCTAGACCAATACATCAAATTGATTGCAGCATATATGCAATATGATTCAACTGATGAAATGTATATAGGAAGGCTTTAGTGTACGTCGTTGGTTGCATTGCATTTATTGTTCAACGTTTCCGAATCATTTTCTTCCGATTTCCTCATTTATATCATCCGTGTGAGCAGTATCTACGTCATATCCTGTACACTGGTCCCCTGCGGCGTCGTTACACTTATAACATGAACTGTTCTCGAACTCAGTGCTATTCCATCAGGCGATATGTATAAATGTTCCTAGTTGTATTTTAGCATACTAAACACCTGGAAACCAGTCATTTTCTGTATGTACACGCTTGAAATTACCGGTCCTGAGGACTGATTCCCTATATTTACACGCTGGAAATTACCTCTCATTTTTTCCACAGGTGCTATAGCACCTGGAAGAATAACTGGTTCCTTATATTTATACGCTTGAAATTACCTGTCATTTTTTCCACAGGTACTATAGCACCTGGAAGAATGAACTGGTTCCCTATATTTACACGCTGGAAATTACCTGTCATTTTTTTCCACAGGTATTATAGCACCTGGAAGAATGACTGGTTTCTCGATTTACACGCTGGACATTACCTGTCATTTTTCCGCAGGTACTTTAGCACCTTGGAGAATTGAATGAACTGGTTACCTGTATTATACGCATAAGCATTGGTACCTGGCTTCTGTTTTACAAATATTTAACTTAAATAGTAATGCATAACGCAATATCCGAAGCCCGATAAGCACCTTCCGGTTTAATTTGTAGAACACTGAATTAACTAAATGACCTCAAGAAACAGAGCACAATAGCAATATTGGGTCAACATAATTAGAGGTCATCACATAACACGATTTTTTGGTGAAAATATCCAAAATCTGATAAAATTATTCATTGAGAAAGCAAAATGTAAGCAAGAAAGAAACATAACCGATTCTTGTTACAAGTTAACGAAATATACAAAATATTTGTATACACGCATACACTTTCGCTTATTTATACACCGGAAATCATTTAAAAACTTATGTCAGCCAAACATATGAAATAATGAACTAATTCCCTGCTATATTGACTACAAACACAACATCATATATCACTTGTTAAGTGGTTTTATGCTGAAATGTTACAATTTATTTTACAGTACGTATGTGTCATTCTATGTCCTGCAGTAGTATTTCGACTATCATTACGTGGCTTACTCCCGCCTTAGTGCATGAGTTTACTGCCCCCCGAGGCTGCAAACTCCGAGCTCATTTTCGATAGCGAATAAATAGATAAACATGTAACTGATAAAAACAACAAAATGTTTTTTTCGGGAATGATTGAAAATATTGGAAGTAAAGTAAATTCATAAAAAAAACTACACGGACAGACGACATTAAGATCGGTGAATATTTGCGTAACGACGTTATGTCCACTACACGTTATGTCAAGAAACAATTTCAAATTTACATAACCATTTTCGCTATTCCCTTGGCGAACTGTCCTGATAAATATTTATTCTTGTTTGATATACCGATCACTTGGGAGACTGCGATCTATAAGTGTATTAACCAATTGGCTAAAATTATTAAGTCACGATCCAACAAACGCTCAATATTCCTCCTAAATACTTTTTTATATGATAATTATTCAATGTTGTTTTTAGCACATTTTTTTTTAAATATCAATTTTTCACATTTTGTTTGCTAATTTTTCAGAATACTTCATAAATTGAACATTTGTCTCATTCAAATAGCCATTTATTCAAGGATTAAAACCTGAACATTTAGTTTTAATTAGGTGATGAAAAACATCAGGCCAGTTAAATGTTCATGAAGAACTCCTCGGCAATATTAAACTAGTCTTATGTTTTTTTATCACCCAGTAAAATCTCAAAATTCCGCTTTTAATCCTTATATAAACATTATATTTTCCAACTATTTCAGATAAAACTATAACGTTGTTTTTGCCTCAAAATTCCGCTTTTAATCCTTATATATACTTATTTCCAACTATTTTAAATAAAGCTATTACGTTGTTTTTTGCCATTTTGGTATTTAAAAGCAAATTATACGCATTAAAAACGCAAAGCCAATGTCACGAAAGAAACGGCGACGTTGTCAACAAACTGAAAGTGTATGCATTTACGGAAAAGGTCACGCGAACTTAACGGCAACGTGACCTCTCACTCACAAATTAGTGCACCAATATAAATGTAAACTGGTCATTATTAGCCCAGCCCAGCTGCAAATATTTTTCATGGGGAAATGAAATGCATTTAATCTATATATTTCATTTAGACTGATTGCATCAAAAATTTAAATACTCCATAACAACAGGTAAATTAAAATCATAAAAAAAAAACTATTGTTGAAGAAAATATTTGACAATTGCTGACTTCCTCCTTTTTGATGTGTATTTATAAAAAAAAATCAAGTGTTTCTTCATGTTCACCCTTTTAATCATTTTCACAATTCGTTTCATCATTTCCACCATTTATTTGATAATGTTTATCTTTCTTTGATAACATTCACAAGCTTTCGCAATTTTTGTTAATCATTTTCATTTATTTTCATTTTCGTTTGTTTTATCAATATCACTATTTGTTTCATCATTTTTACAAGTTGTCCCATTATTTGCACAATTTGTTTCATCATTTTCATAATGTTGTCATCTTATTTTTTTCATTATTATCACTTTCCATTTAATCATACTCGTCCTTGTTGCTATTTTTGACCGCCTTCCGAATTGTTTCCATCATTTTCATAACTTTTCGCCAAATATTTCATTTTTTTCACCATTTTTCTTTATTACTTTTATCTTTTTTTTGCTTATTTTTTTGCACATTTCCGCGTGTTCGACATCATTTTTTTTTTCAAATTGTCGCCTTTTGTTTATTCACAACTGTTTTCATCCTCACATGTGAGTAAATTATCGCAGCTCTAAACAAAAGCGTCAAATGTATATTTTATCACATAATTTACGCTGCAGGAGTGTAATAAGCCCATGACATATTTTTGATATTAACCTAGTGTAATGTCACTTCCGATTCATCGCTCGGTGCTTCCCGTATAACTCGGCTCTCGTATGTAAATTGCAGAAGTACTTTCGGACTTGCCCGAATATATAAACGACGTCGATTTGTCATGGTTAAATGACGTTTATTTTGAGACGTAACGTCATGCGATGACTCAAGGTAACACATGTGCCCGATTTTTTTCTCGTTCCTTATAGAGAAGATCTGTCAAATAAATGGTAAATGTAAACTTTTCCGAGTTATGCGATAAAACGAATCTTACATTCGTGCTAATTAATTATTGAATTTATCAAACTCGTTGGGAAAAATTATATAATACTCGACAGAGCCTCTCATAATATATGTTTTACAACTCGTTTAATAAATTCAATATTAAATAAACACTCATGTAAGATCATCCATGTATGATGTTCTGAATAACAGATCGCGAACACTTCGAAATTAATTGTTTGTCTAATTAATCAGAGAATTCGTCACACGAGGTTTGAGTTGAAAGACATGCCACTGATACGGGAGGTAATTCCACTAAAATCTCAAGGCGAGGTGCTAATATATTGCCACTAAAATGTCATTTTCTATAAGTGATTACCCATTAGCTCATTTGACATTTACTGACAACTTAAATTCAAATTTGGAACACATTGGTAATCATTAACAAAGGATAACACTTAACATGATCAATGTACATGGAATTATAATTTTTCAAAAAGTTGAGTTGAGGATAATCTCAAGTAAAGATGCTCAGTGAAACTGGGGCCGGTTCCCGATAATTCATACTAGTATGAAGCGCGTGGTCCAGTGATAGAGTATCGGACCAAGGATCGGAAGGCCGTGGGTTCGATCCTCCACCACAGATTTGTGTAGTTTCCCCTCCTTACATGCTTAGTACTGGTTTAACACAGGAAGATCTCGAGTATGATTTGTCTAAGTTGTATTTATTTGTTTCACAATTGAGATAAAATAATTTAGATTAAAACAATTTATCAATTCTATATTAAACAAATATGTTTAGTAGAAAAACTGAACATCACAGTCTTGTGTTGGATCTTCAAGACAAGACAAGGTATTCAAATAGGCTTTGTATGGGTTCTTTCTTAGAAGACGTTGAGACTGATATGTAAAAAACTTGTTTCACACTCGATGTAAAATAAATAAATTTAAAAGAAAAATAATAGTTAATATTTAAAACTCAAACATAACATCATAGTTATAACCATTCAGGGCTGTGTTGCCTCATAATTCCACGAACAAAACATATAATAAAAATAACATGTAAGAACCTGTGGACATTTTTTTTTAGAAGGATCGTTCTTTTGATCTGTCGCCAAGGTGTGTTTTGCATCAAATTTCACATCACACAGGTTTTTACATAAGCTGTTATAAAACTTCAGTCTAAATATGGACACAAACAGCAAATAGTATTAAATTTTGATGTATGTGCTACTTACCGGATTTGGTGAGATAACACGTTGTCAGCTAATGGCTTGGTTGATGCTTTCCCTTTAGGAAGAACGCCTACATGGTAATGGTTATTGTAAAATCGACAATGTTTCTTCTTTATATGCAAAATAAATGATATTGTGTTAGAACAAAGTTCGTGCGTCTTTACACAATGTTACAGTTCCTTGTTTCCTGCCTGTCTACCAGTAAATTAAACCATCCGCTGTCTGACCGAATGTCGTATATGGCCATGACCCTGTTTAATCGCCAGACGATACACGACACTTATTTTCCAATGGTTGATAACGGCTACTTATACTTACTATTGCTAAGATAAGAATAAAAAATACAGCCTTAAAATATAAGCATTATTTCAATGTTATCAATTTTGAGCATTATTTCAATGTAATAAACTATGAGCATTATTTCAATGTTATAAATTATGGGCATTATTTCAAAGTAATAAACTATGAGCATTATTTCAGTGTAATAAACTATGCGCATTATTTCAATGTTATAAATTATGAGCATTATTTCAATGTAATAAACTATGAGCATGATTTCAATGTAATAAACTATGAGCATTATTTCAGTATAATAAATTATGAGCATTATTGCAATGTAATAAACTATGAACATTATTTCAATGTAATAAACTATGAGCATTATTTCAATGTAATAAATTATAAGCATTATTGCAATGTTATAAATAATGAGCATTATTTCAATGTAATAAATTATGAGCATTATTTCAATGTTATAAATAATGAGCATTATTTCAATGTAATAAACTATGAGCATTATTGCAATGTTATAAATTATGAGCATTATTTCAATGTTATAAACTATGAGCATTATTTCAGTGTAATAAACTATGAGCATTATTGCAATGTTATAAATTATGAGCATTATTTCAATGTAATAAACTATAAACATTATTTCAGTGTAATAAACTATGAGCATTATTTCAATGTTATTAATTATGAGCATTATTTCAATGTAATAAACTATGAGCATTATTTCAGTGTTATCTTTGCCTCGTCCAGGAAGAATCCGGAAGACAAATTTAGTTGCGTTTTCAATTTCTGACTACAATACTGTTATTACCAATAGTTACTTCCTAACGAAGGTTCGTTTATAAACGCGTTTGTACGTTTGTAATTGTTTTTCCATTGTGTCTAACTTGAAATAGACCAATTTATTAGAAATATAAAAAACAACTAAATGTTTTACTGACGCCCACTTATCGATGCAATTAATACTTTATTACTTTGTATACTCGTACATCTTGCAGCACGGAAGAATAGTTTGTGTATGTATGGATATACACATAGTAGTTGTGTCAGTAATTATTGAACAGTTTCATTCTCAGTTAAAGGTAATCGCGGCTTTTTTGTATAACTAACTTGATAAAGTACTTCCGTGTCAGTAATTGTGTGATATTTTCATTCGCACAGTAGAACTTCGTTGGCTCGAATACGGATAGCTCAAATAACTTATCTGGTCCCGGCCGAGTTTCCTTTCCGATGTAGATACATGTACATGTATAGTATGATGTTGAACACTTCTTGAACTGAAAGGGTCTTAACTCGAACTGTTTTGTCAAGTTCCGTTGAGTTCGAGTCATCGAAGTGCTGATGTATTTTAGAATCGGGAAGATATTTCAACACAGTGATTGTTGATATACCTTCTATCAAAACTATTTAGAAAATTAGTATAAACTAAAATACTAAGACTTTGTCTAGGTCCTTAAGTTCGTGACTGGTTTAGAAAAGAAAATCGTTGGTAATTACTAGGGGTCACGCTATTACACTTACTTAGCCTACATGTTTTTTAAAATGTATATGGTATTTAGACGTTTTGTTATTGTTTATCTGTATAATAAACAAGTCAGAGAATAGCAATTTATAGTTCTGAAGATATTTTTTCTCATATTTTCATGGCCATTTCAGTTTTAGGACAAAAGTAAATATGAAATTTAAGCCTCGAATAATAATACTCTGTCATTAAACCTCAAAATCGGTTATACGTTCGATTGATTAAAGATGGATTTGCTTTTTGCTGTAAAACTTAATTTTAGTATTGTAATGTGTTCCTGAAATATTTTTTATTCCTCATAGTTTCAGGACTAATAAGAACATGGACTTTTTTTTAGCTGTGTTTTCAATCACTCACTTTAAATGGAACAATTGATGTAATTTGTATGAGAAATTACACACTTTAGATGGAATTATCATGTAATTTGAATGAGAAATTACTCACATTAAATGGAATTATTGTATAATTTGCATGAGAAATTACTCACCTCAGTTGGAATTATTATATTATTAGAATGAGAAAGAACACACATTAGATGTAACTATTCATATAATTTGTATGAGATATTTCTCAATTTAGATATATTCATATAATTGGTATGAGAAATAACTCTCTTCAGATGGAACTATTTATATGATTTGTATACGAAATCACTCACTTCAAATGGATCTATTTATATGATTTGTATACGAAATCACTCACTTCAGATGGATCTATTTATATAATTTGTATACGAAATCACTCACTTCAGATGGATCTATACAAAATCATTCACTTCAGATGGATCTATTTATACAATTTGTATACGAAATCACTCACTTCAGATGGATCTATTTATATAATTTGAATGAGAAATTTCTCACTGTAGACGTAATTTTTTGTATAATTTGTATACGAAATTACTCAATTGTAATGAGAATATTTATATATTTAGATGGAACTATATGTATTATAATTTGTATGGGAAATTACTCACTTAAGAAAGAACTATTTATATAATTGGTACACGAAATTTCTCACTTAAGATAGAACTATATATATAATTAATACACGAAATTTCTCCCGTTAGATGGAACCATTTAAATAATATGTATACGAAATTACTCGCTTTAGATGGAACTATATATATAATTTGTATGAGAAATTACTCACTTTAGATGAAACTATTTATAAATATATTGCATAATAATTTACACATATGTGAACATCGTACATATACTTTTACACAAACAATGCATATGCACGTTAAGTTTATTACTATTTTTATATACCCTTACATATTTCAGTACCCGGAAGAAGATATAAACGTGGACGCCTACGTAGTGGTGTTTTCAATCACTGACCAATCAACGTACGACTATGCAGTTCACTTGATGAAATATTTACGCAATGTCATTGGCACAGACAGGAGCATCCTTGTCGTGGCCAATAAAACCGATCTTGTTAGGAATAGAACTGTAGAACGCAAGGGTACGTATCCGACATTTGTAGTCACACATGTTAAGTAATCGGCGCCAAATAATGTACTATCATTACAGACGACAATATCCTGTTATTGATTGCTGGCAGACAAACTCACTGCATTAAGCATGTGTGCATCATATCTTGTTTTCGCAGTCGACTATATCTTATAACTCATTAACTCTTCCCTCGTTGTCTAGCTTGCAGATATTTTCGCTTACTCACGATATAGTGTTGTTTATTTATAAACCAGTTTGTTTTTAATAAACCACGGCCAAATGGCACCTCCCGACATGTCATTGTCATATTTTGTCTTACTTTGACATTTAGCACCTGCGTAAACTGTCAAAGCCAATGTCAATGGTTTTGCGGATGACTTTCGAAGACAAGGTGACTGAATCACCATCAAAGAATTTTACAAGTTTTTTTCTTGCACAATCAGCGTTTCTGAAATAAAGTAATCCATAAAAAATTAAAACGAATAGCTGATTGAAATAATTTTAAGATCGAAGACAAAGATTTAAACATTGTTTTCCGGCCAATAACAGACCTGACACCTGTTTTACCATCATATACTTAAATACAAAAACAAAAACCTTAAATCTAAGACAAGCAGCCAGATGATCATGATTTTAGACTGGTTTCAGCAAAAATGCATATGGTTTTATTGATATTGGTAATATTAAAGATAAATGATCGGTCAAATATTGGTGAAACAGAAGCCGGGACTATTTCTTCAGCAGACATTATCAAAACCATGCAAACTAATTTAGTCAATTCACTTGGACGTTAAATGCATTCGAAAATATGACGATTTAATGTATATAATTAATACAAATTACACCATGTTACGTCACGACATGTAGGTATTATGTATATAGCATGCAACATACTTACCACGTAAAGAACCATTTTTTATTTTTAAATGGATATATACAGTTTTTATATCTTCTTTGTCATATCAATAAAGTGACAAAAATTACAAATTTTGGTATTTTTGTAATATAAAAGCATTAGATTTAAACATTAAATTTAAATGGATGGGTCATATGTCCAAATAGAAGCAATGGAGAGACTCCGGTTGCCATGTATCTAACAGAAAAGAGAGTTGACATAAAATTAGGGTTGATATACGGAAAAGATAAAGAAATGCTAGTTGAATATCAGAGCCAAATTATCAAACAATGATAAGTGATATAGACAGCTTTAGAATACTGTAGACTATGGTTGGCGCTTATATTGACTTTAGTGACACTTTTATGCGCTAACTGTTGGTAAGCGCTTATACTGAACCACTAAACTATGCGTCTATATTTGATATGCGCTTATACTTAAGAGCAATGCGCCTAATTTTTTGACACCTTGATCAGTGCTTACCTTGGTCAAGAAAATGAAAGTGAACTACAAATACAGACATGTGTGGCGAGCTACCTCCGTTCATTTTATAACTGATTACGCAGAAAATAATATGAAATTTATCAAATGTAAACAAAAGAAACATGAATAAATTCAACAATTTCTGTAACAGTTCAACATACATGCATAATATAAATGCTACAGTTTTAATGTACACTATAGCTGTATTGCGCATTGTCTCTATGTTGCTCTATTTTGATCAGGATTTCCTTTTTAAAGGAGTTTTACCCATGTTTGATGTACACAGAATGACCACAAACAACTCGACCATAATACTAGCATCTAGTTTGTGTTTATAGTTATCAAACTATTTAATCAACATAATTATCGGATAACGATTACACTTCAATAGATATGGAATACTAATATAACGATATATACTAGAATTTGACGATGACGAGCTATTCAACACTTGTCACCTTTATACACAATAATAGTAGTCAGTTATTACGGTATTGAGAAGAAAAACTGTCAGCATATTTTGAGCAACTAATTTGTTTGTATAACTGTATTGGGATTTGCGCCTATTTTAGCACAGAATTACGGTAAGATTTTAGCATGCGCTTATTATCACACACAGAATGACGGTAAGGTCACAACGCGCTTATAATCAAGTATGCGCTTATTTACCAGATTCTACAGTATGTATGTAAACCAGCAATGAAATTTACACAAATATTGTAATCATCGCTCACAAAAGTTTAATGTTGTGGCTTTAAAATTCACCAAGCGTTTCTTTATCCTTTTTGTATAGAACTGTTTTGTTTTTGCATCGAAGAACATTTTTACCCCCCACCCCTCGCACCACTCCGCAACGTTTATTGCCAGGATAGTCAATATATGTAAATTACAACGCTACACTAAGCTATCTGCTGATCTTTCTCGAATTTCAAACTTATCGCAGTTAGAGTTAAAAAATTGTTTTGCCAATTAAATGTATTAACAATAATAAATAAGTATGCAACATTATAACAAAAACAATGCATTGATGACTATGAAATTTTGAAAAAGGTTTTTTCTGATTTGAATCTCGCGGCTTTTATATGGCAGTTGGGGCTCTAATGCAATGAGAATAATTTTGAAATATGATCTGGTAACGTTTTACATTCCTAACTAGGTTTTCCATGACCGTGCGGTACGAGACGCTGTCGTCTGATGACCAAATACCTCTTATTACTAATTTAAAGTTGTCTGATGACCGAAGACCTCTTATGTCGTCTGATGGCCAAATACCTCTTATGACTAATTTGAAGTCGTCTGATGACTAAATACATCTTATTACTAGTTTAAAGTCGGCATAATACGTGTTTTAACGAAATTTTGTTTTACATACCTTGAATACCGTGGCATCTTAATGGTTAGAAAAATAAGCGCTCAGTCAATAATATAACTTTGAACAGCAAAGACGTATATATAGCATTTAGAATTTAGAACTCGTGTAACATAAGCCGAATATTAACATAGAAAACATAGTTTCATTTCGACTAATAAAAAAATCGTGCAATTAATGTTTAGATTTTGTTTATATTAATTTATTTTAGAACGAGTGCATAGCAAACTCAAAGGTTTTGCTAATCGCTTTCCAGTCCGATTACTAGGTAAAACTAGTGCTATCTGTTGAAGGACGATGGGACCGAACCTGGGCTCAAGCTGGGAACCTCTGACCTTTAAACACACCTTTTTCCACACCACTGTCCCATTTCGTAAACAATGTTTCTCGATTTAATTCATTTGATTTTAACATGTTATACATACAAACAAATATTAAGCAACTAGTGTATTATTTTCCTTTTGCCAGTACATTTGGGCAGACGAAACCTCTCAGCTAAAGCAAATTTTAAGTAAACACGGTAAAGAATAACCTTATGATGTAAACAGTCTAATGCAAACACAAAACACATTTGCTTTAACACTTTTACGAGCGTGCAAGGAGTACTTCAATGGATTACAGAGTTTCACGTTTCTCTCATTTTAGTCAAATTGTTATAAACAATATGTCGATCAGACAATAGTTGAATATCTGCTACAGTCTCTGAGGATGAATCGAGTATAATGCTTGGAATATAATAAAAACAACATGAAAAAAAACCCCAACAAATTCGTTAAACCTTTTACAAACACATCATTATGAACGCAATACCACCTAAGCGACAATACAAGATCAGTTCATAAATATACTGAACGCCTTTAAAAAACCCCGCAAGTATTGGTAATGTGTCAAATCTAGATATGGCATGAACGATGAACCAAGAAAAAACTTCTTACCTTATTTTTTTCTTCAATTTTATTCCAACATTTTCATCACTTTAAAACACAAAAATGCAACAAAGTAATTGATTTTTATAACATATATGAACCGATAAAAATGATAGTAAATCTGAGATAAAATACATTCAATATTCAAACACCATTTTTAATGTCGTTAAGTCTATATATGTGTGTTTAAAGGTACTCACAATATTAAAATTTATTGTTCTTTTGTTCTTTTGTAAATACATTCACGCTAGTTTTGAATTAATGAGTGAAATATTTAATAACATAAATGGATACCATTCGTTGGCTCGAACACGGATGGCTCGAATCAATTATCTGGCCGCTGTACATAAAACGGATATGGTATATTATTGTGGCAAAATTGCCAACGGCCGACAACTCACGAGTATAGAATACAAGTTAACTCAAAGTTTACTCCAAATAAAATTTACTATTTATTATTTTACAATTTTATTTTTACATGAATAAAATTACGAAAATACAATTATACAAATTAAAGCTAATTACTCAACAAACAGCTGGTTTAAAAATGTCCTATGATGGTATTAACACTTCTTCTATCACAAGTCCTTTCTCCTACACGTTCCGTTTATTTACATCGCGATCCAAACTGCTTGCATCATATGAAAGTTATAACTGTTATTAAAATACACTATTATTGTATTTAAGATAGTACTACCTGGTCCAGATTATCGTAGATTTTAGCGTTAATCATCCCTCGTGGCGCTGGCTATATAAACAGAGTTATCTGTCCTAGAACTCTGTACTGAGTTATCTGGCTTAACGTCGCCTCGTATCGACTGTCTTCGACTGTACTCCGACGCCAGGATCGTCAAGTCGTCCATATAACGATTGTAACGACACATTTTCCGCGTACGTCTAAAATACATACGTCTACAATATATATATAAACTCAGATTTACTAGTTACTCAATACGTAATGACATTGCATCTATTGCTTACCAACTATCAATTTCATGGCATTTTTATCAATATATGATAACAGTGTATTCTATTCTATATTATAACAGTGCATTCAATTCTTACAATCTAACAGTTTCATGGTAGATTTATCAATATATTATAACAGTTCATTCAATTCTTACTATCTGCAGTTTCATGTTAGTTTAAACAACATCTCATATATGAACTTCCGTCAATCCCAAAGTAGCAATAATATCTCTACGTAATTCCTCAAAATTTAATTACACATATCAATCAATTCTAACATATATCTCAATACTTCATCGTAAACACGATATCAACAGCTTAGAATACGTTCTCAGATTCATCGGCCTATATTCTAACAAAACAACTCTCGATACCGCGGATGTGAAATTTAATTACAGACATTCTCGTCGGAATGGATATGAACAATTTATACATCTTTACAAGGATCTGATAACGTCAAAATATACAAACTCACGCTACCTGATCTAAATATAGCCTATATCATTCCAATAGACACGTACTAGCTGACACTACTAAATTAGGCCACAACAACCTAACTATTTTGTTACAATTATGTTGAACAATACTTGGCTTGAACAACTCTTAAGGCAAACTATTTTATTCAGTCCAGTCGGGCTCGAGCCTTCGAATTTCTACTGTATTTTCTAACGATTTTTTTCTGTCATGAATGACCATGAATCTACAAGAAGTGGGGGTGCCTTTTAAACATTTGCAAAAGTTAGTTTACTTTCCAAAATAAAAAAGAAACGAAATTGGGAACACATACTTCGTCACGGCTACGTCTTTGTGTGGTGTCCTTGAGCAAGACACTTTTTCCGCATATGCTTAGCACTGGTTCTATCCAGGAAGAGTTCGAGCGTGATTTGTCTAAGTTGTAAGAACTTGTTTCACAATCGAAGTTAAATAAATATGTTTAAACTATACTAGTGTACTTTAATTTCATATTTGCATTTTGTAGTTGTATTTTTTTTAAAAATTTGTATAAAGCGATAAATTACATGACCTTTTATAAAACAGAACGGTTCTAGTTCTTCCTGCTATGAACCGTTAGCATATAAGTGACATTGGAGCAATGCGATTCGTCAGTTATTTCACGTGACAATTTGGAAAACGAACTACAGCGTCACTGCTATGAATTGTGGGGTATACAGGGAATATAACACACCTGAATCGGAGGATGCCATGTACTAAACATAAATTAGTGCCTTAGTTATTGTTATAGAGATGCAATATGTGTTATTCTATATTTTGGGGCCATCTTGAATTTCGACCATTTTGACATATTAGAATTAGATTTCTTTTTTCAGGTCTACAATTTTCGAAAACATAACATACTAGTCTAAACAAAATTGGAAGAGCAGTATCGATCAGTATCTTTTAAAAAAAATATAAGGTATAACAGTACGTTATAATGTCGGCTATTTTGAAATTCGACCATTTTGATCATGTTCGCCTGTCTTAATTATTATACTATTGGTTGCAAGGTGCACTTGTCTACTACAAAAAAAAAACATGCCAGATTTTAGTGTCATCCTGTACGATAAAGCTAAATTTCCAGTGGTTGAATCCGAACTAACACAGAAATAAACTCGCGACATTTGCATGTGAAACGACATAAAATAATGAGGGATTTGTTTTCTATGTATGGAAAAGTAATGCCAAGCACGCCATTGCAAAACATTTTCCACGTGCTTAGTTTTTCCATGGATCATCATGAAAACAATATCAAACCTGTTCGTGTCGAGGGTGATTAAAATTTAGCAAGTTTAATTATCTTTTGCTATATTAAGAAAATACTGTTTAATGTGGGATTGATTAAAATAAATAACTTTAATTTCAATGATCATCTTGCAACGCGTGGAAAGTGAAGTTAAATAAGTGTTCGTAGAGCATAGTTAAAACGTGTTTAAGTGATTTTAAGTAGAAATAGCAAACTATAATAAATTCTATTAGAATTCATTCTCAAACTTAGTTTTATCTGTATATAAACATTAATAATTCAATTTTCGCGGAAATGGGTGTGCTGGTGATGAAACCCGTGCAACAGACTAATTGGTAATATTCAAGAAATTGTTTGCCTGCCCCACAATTCATAGCTATTAAACGCTTACAAAACTGTGACGTCAAACAAAAATCCCTTGAAACAACTGACCAATCAACGTGCTGAAATCTCATTGCTATGTAACGGACATCGAACCGAAGGGCTTGGTCTATTCTACAGCCTACGTAAACAGATAACACAGTTTATGCTATAGTGTTCCCTAAATTGATAGTGCATTGCATGTCAGCATCCAATATAAATAGATGATAACGTTAACTAAACTTTAATCGAACTGAAAATAGAACTGTTTATAAATAGAAGAAATTCTTGGATAACACTCATGACTGCCAATCCTTATTATAGCAAGGTCTTTTTTTAAATTTACTTTCAACACTACTTTTTTTAATTTACTTTCAACACTACTTTGTTATATTTACTTTCAACACTACTTTTTATATTTACTTTCAACACTACTTTTTTATAGTAACTTTCAACATTACTTTTTATATTTACTTTCAACACTTCTTTTTATATTTACTTTCAACACCCCTTTGTTATATTTACTTTCAACACTACTTTTTATATTTACTTTCAACACTACCTTTTTACTTTACTTTCAACACTACTTTGTAATATTTACTTTCAACACTAATTTTTTATATTTACTTTCAACACTTCTTTTTATATTTACTTTCAACACCCTTTTGTTATATTTACTTTCAACATTACTTTTTATATTTACTTTCAACACTACTTTTTATATTTACTTTCAACACTCCTTTGTTATATTTACTTTCAACACCCCTTTGTTATATTTACTTTCAACACTACTTTTTATATATACTTTCAACACTACTTTTTTATTTTACTTTCAACACTACTTTTTTATATTCACTTTTAACACTAATTTGTAATATTTACTTACAACACTTCTTTTTATATTTACTTTCAACACCCCTTTTTTATATTTACTTTCAACATTACTTTTTATATTTACTTTCAACACTTCTTTTTTAAATTTACTTTCAACACCCCTTTGTTATATTTACTTTCAACACTTCTTTTTTAAATTTACTTTCAACACCCCTTTGTTATATTTACTTTCAACACTACTTTTTTTAGTTTACTTTCAACGCTACTTTGTTATATTTACTTTCAACACTACTTTTTATATTTTCTTTCAACATTACTTTTTTGTATTTACTTTAAACACTTCTAGAAAAAGTCTATGATGATTCTATATATTAAGTATTTCATATTTTGATGTTTTTTTATAAAGTACATTTTTAATTATGAAAACATTCATTACAGCTTTCTTATGTACAGTTGGTGAACACTGACACTACGTTGAAGTGTATATATTCATGTTTATTGTTGTATTCTTGCGCAAACATACTAGATTGACACGAGCTTTTCTTCACATCCAGTTATTACGTCTGCTAATGAGAGATGCGGTGTCTGACGTTTTATAGACATCACATCCTCAACAGTTAATGCAATGTTTCGATTCCACCTCCAACTATACAGCAGAAACAGTTCACTGAGAGTCAAGATGATATTTCGGCTATTACAGAAAGACAGAACCGAAATTCGTTATAAACAGGAAAGCTTTAAGCATGCTCTATTTATCTCCCTTGTTCCAACAATGCCGCTGTCGCAATACGTCATGTTTGATGCTGCCTCGTTCCTTAAAAATGTCACTTACTGCGTTTTAATAGGAGGTTAAGCCGGTGGCCATGAAAATATGTTAGCCAACGGTTTCAAACGTTTAACCGAACTGAACGCAGCCCAGCTTGTTGGAAACCTTTTTGTCGTATTGAACTCATAACTATACATAATTAGAGTTCTTTTTAATAAAATGTGAAATAACTTATTTCAAGTAAGATTTATAGAGCATCCAAATGGTCCGATAAGACATTATAATATTAAACAATTATATCATCGCATGGTACATCGTAACTTCTGAGCCTAGCATCGTAATGGTAAGATGACAATCTGACGGTATAAGTTTCATTTACATTGTATTGTTTTATGATGTGAAGACCTGGAAAGAACGAGGATGGTAACCGCTGTTGACACATGGTCTGTACGTTTATATGTACCTATTTCTAATTATCATTATACTATATACATTGAATACCATGTGCCTTTTCTAGGTCTGCTCGACCCGGTGTCAGAATAATATGACAGAATGGGTCATCATACCATATGTCTGCGGCATGATACTGTATACTTCAGATATATAATATGGTACTTTCTGACAGCATACTTGAGACTTCAGAATTCTGTCTAAACTAATCGTCGCGACATGACTGAAATTGGTCGAAAGCGAAACTAAACATCATCACCATCCTTTTAAAATTTGATTTCCTATCTTTTGTTTTTCTTAAATATTTTAATCTATATATCATGTTTGTGTTAAATCAAATTTTCATATTTTTGTTTCAGATGCAAGACTCACTGCGACATGTTACAACTGCAAATACGCAGAAACTTCTGCAACGCTCAATCATCAAGTCGATGACCTACTTGTCGGTATTCTCAGTCAGATCCGGCTGAAGTTGAACCCTGACAAACTTTTGGAGCACATGGAAAGAACAGGGGATCGCCGCTTGAAAAATAGACACGGGTCATTGAAATCTGCCAAAAGTATAATCCACAAACTATTTAATCGTCAGAAGTCGTTATCATGTGACAATTTGTATGACCTTTGACCAAACAGTACAACATCATTGATTTCAAATTTAAGACAATCGTTCCAATTTACTTCCAAGAAGTTATTCATCATAACACGACAATGGACTATATTAGTATGCAATATACTTAACGCCCTTAAAAACGCAAACACTCTTACTTTGATTTTCAATTGTATTCAAATGGTTTCATCACCTTAAACACAAATTATCTGCGGTCGGCACATATGAGCCGATAAAAATGATAATAGATATGGGATCAAAATATATCCAATATTAAAAAAAAACATGTGCTTTGAAGGCATTAAGTATATTGTTATCTTTGTAATGTCGTAGTTTGTTTAATCAGGTTTAGTTGTCATGGTTACACAAAATTAATCTTGTTATAAAAGTATTTGCAATTACATAACATGATTATCCAACAAGAAAAAACTATTGTATTCAGTTATTTTCTAAAATTTAAAATTAGTGCTCTAAAAACCCTAGGTCTAGCATTTGTGTTTCTATAAGGTCAGTTGATTAGTCTTGTAGAAAGGCGCTGTCACCTTCAATATTTTGTTGATTTACATACAATACGGCCACGTTTTCCTGATATTGTGTAATTCTCGTTTGTTTTTAATTTCAAATAAACCTCTATTATAAGTCTTTCACAAATGCCTGAAACTTCCTGTTGCTGAAAGGCGTTTACGCTTGAAAAAAAAACGTCATTTCTTAGCCAAAGGTATCGCAATTTACTTCGCTAAGAGAACTATGAATGGACAACAAGGTGAGTCAAACTATATCTACGCCCTTGATATGCTATGTTTGGTGACGTTAAAGTAAACAACATATTTAATAAACTGAGCTTTCCAATTACTTATAAAACACTTATCAAAAGCAAACAATTGTTTACTTGACTTACGTTTGACATTTCAATTACGATCAAAGTTCAATGTCGAATTCAGAGATAAATACCAAAAGGATAGAAACCAGTTTCTATTTCATTTCAATTATCTATAGTATTCATTGTTGGTTCCTTTCTGCTTTATGTCTCTGTCACAACTTAATAGAAAATATTGAAAACAGTCGATGACAATAAAAGCGATAGAAATGAAAGCTTAATAGAACAAGCAAATTCTATGAATTTATGTCCCCCCCCAACCCCCCCCCCCCCCCCCCCCCCCCCCGTTTTTTCCTTCAAAAGCTTTGATCGAGGCATTCTTATTATGAAGTTATTGCACAGAAACCCCGCAAAATACGATTTTTCACAAATTGAGGGGCATAACTGTAGAACATCAAAAGTCATAACTATTAAAATCCTACTTAGCCTGTCTTTTATCATTATTAACAATGTATTAAAATTTCAAAATATTTGATTTAAGCATTCTTAAATTATCGCACGGCCTCAAACCACAAAAAGTGTGACAGACGAACGGAAACTACGATTTTTCACAAATTAAAAGGGCATAACTCTACAATGCCAAAAGTCACATCCCCAAAAATCGAACTTAGCTTGTGTTTTGTCATTTTAAACATAGTTCTTAAAATTCAAGAGATCTGATTCAGGCATTCTTAAGTTGTTGCACAGTAACCAAAGGTGTGACGGACAGACCCAAATTATCCCACATTTCGCAAGACCCAAATTATTGTCTCCCGCTTTTCGCAAAGCGGACAAAAGTACCATTTGAAGATTTACCATATGAAGTAGGACTACAACATCAATAAATCACAATTCTCTGTAAGTAAAATTCAACAATTCAACGAATTCAATGTAATACTATTTAAACCTAAATAATTCAACATTTCTTTGTATGTAAACTTTAATAATGCAACATTTTATGTTTGTCAATATCAATATTTTAACAATTCTCCGTAAAAAGCATCAACAATTCAATATTTCGATGATAATTCCGTCTCTGTTAACATCAGTAATTCAACATTTTTGTGGAAGTAACTGCTGATACTACAACAATTCTCAATATATAAACATTAATACTTCGGCAAATCTCTGTATGTAATAAAATCAATAATACAATTTTCTGTATGTTAACATCAATAATTCAACAATTTTGAGTATGTAAACATCAATAATTCAACAATTCTGTATATGTAAACATCAATAATTAAACACTTATCTGTATGCAAATATCGATAATTCAACAATTCTATGTATGTAAACATCAATAATTCATCAATTCTCAATATATAAATTTCAACAATTCGACAAATCTCTGTATGTAAACATCAATAATTAAACAGTTATCTGTATGTAAACATCAATAATCCAACAACATCAATAATCCAACAGTTCTCTGTATGTAAACATCAATAATCCAACAGTTCTCTGTATGTAAACATCAATAATCCAACAGTTCTCTGTATGTAAACATCAATTATCCAACAATTCTCTGTATGTAAACATCAATAATCCAACAGTTCTCTGTATGTAAACATCAATAACCCAACAATTATGTGTATGTAAACATCAATAATTCAACAATTTGCTGTATGTTAAAATCAATAATTCAACAATTATGTGTATGTAAACATCAATAATTCAACAATTCTATGTATGTAAACATCAATAATTCATCAATTCTCTTTATGTAAACATCAATAATTCAACAATTCTCTGTATAAAAACATCAATAATTCAACAATTCTATGTATGCAAATATCAATAGTTCAACAGTTATCTGTATAAAAACATCATTTATTCTACAATGATATGTGGCAATAGTATATGCAAATCCAATTAAACATCACTCTGTTTAAGTAAACTTCGAAAATACAACGATTCTATGTATATACATTTCAACAATTCACTGATATTATTTAGGTAAAATCAATAAATCAATGAATCTGTCTTTGTACACCATAAAAAATACAATGTTAGTTGGTAAATCTCAGTAATTGAACAATGTTATGTATGCAAACCTCTATAATTCATCAGAAAAGCTATGTAAATTTAACGATTTTATGTACGGAAGCATCAGTTGTTTAACAAAGTAGGTTAATTTCAATGATTCAACAATTCTAAACATATGTAAAATACTTGAATTTTCTAGTTACTGAAGATTGATTACAAATATGTTTAGTTCTCTTTTGTTTAAATATATACTTGTCACTTAGATACATTATAATATATGATGACAATCAAAGAACAAAAATTACTGCGGGTGCTTCAATTCGCACGCCTTCTCAAATTTCTAAAATAATTCAAAAAGTTAATAAACCGATACTTCAGTGATGAAGTGTTATTTTAGCGCTTTATATTGAGTACAATCTAATACAAATATGACCTTTAAAAAGTAACATTTCTTATCAAAGGATAACCATACAAAATGTCAGATTGACAATTTGACGCTTTCTCCATTCCTACGGCGTCTCGTCCAATATGGTTTTCACCACACTACAAACTCGTACTTTATATTCCCATATTGTACAAAACACTGTAAAATAACCTTACATCCTTCCTTGATTTAGTCGCAAGTAGCCTTAGATGTTCAATGTTATACACGTGAATCTAAGCCACATTGAAGGTGCAAGACATTCTTAGGTGAATAATGCATTTAACATGTGTATTATTTCAAATGTCAAAGTGAAGATATACTTCCAAAATAATGAGTCATACCACTTAACCTTTCAAGGTCAGATGTTGTTATTCCCCACCAAAAAAGTCACAATTCAAATAAAACAATGATTTCTAGATGTTTCAAATACAAAACGAAATGCCAATCAGATCCAGAATGGCCATTAAACTAATGAACATTCATCTTCCAATAGATAGACACATTGTGTTATAAGTATGGCTGTCATAATTTATAGTGAATACGCCACGGGAACACTGTTTTATACCTATAGAACAATCTTTGTCCAAGGAAAGGTCAACTATTTCTATTGACATGTTATGATCTGCAACGAAAGTAATCCACCGGCGGGTTTAGTATTTTGCGTGTGTTTTAATTCGAGGGAAATACATTCTTTACACATGGAAATGTTTTTTTTCACTATCAGCAGATAGCAAAGTAAAGCGTTGCAATTTGATAGCCTCCTTTAACAAATAGTTACTACCCAGTCAGTAAAAGTTGGGGGTTTAATTATTTAGAACTTTTCAAGAAAAAAATATACATTTCACCCGGCGTTAAGCACCATAGGAAGCTTTTCAATAATAAATGATAAAATAATCTATTGGAAGCAAACACTTCCCTGAATAAGAACATTCCCATATGAATTGTCTGTTGGCAATCAACTGGTCGTCTTTGATATTAACAATAAATTGAATAAAATCCAAATAAAAAAATGACCTTTAAAAAAAAAAACCTTTCCTAATCAACGGATAACCATACAAAATGTCAGAGTTGACAATTTGATGCTATCAGCATATTTACTGATTGGATTACACTAGCATTTGATTAGTATTACAATCCGGTTGATTGTGAAAGAGACACACATCGCCATTGTTGTTAAACCACACTACCGTCAATATTGACGGGGTTATAATGCGCTAATTGTAGATCTTTAAAGTGCATACGGAACATATCAATGCAAAAGTACCTATGGATAATTCTATAATTCTAATAATTTCATGACCATGAACTCGTCTTCACTTACATATAACACATGTAATAAATGTAATACTTTTAAGTGCATCTGATTGATTTCGGCCACTACTGATATATATTTTTGGAGTTATTTTGCATGACTTTTATAAAATTAATAACTACAGGGTAGACTGATTGTATAATTTAAAACGCTACCATCGCAATGCCAAATTTTCGCGAGTCATATATCCGCGAGATCTTTGTCAATAGTACGTTCAGTCTAGTTACCATTGCGCATCAGTTATTTAGATACTCATGCTACTAACACAGTTATCAAGATAACCAATTCAATTATAACCAGGTCGTCATAATTTAAAACTTTACGCAAACGAAGTGGTTAAAAGAAGAGTACAGTAGAACTTCGTTGGCTCGAACACAGATTGCCCGAACACTAAATATAGCTCGAACCACTTATCTGGTCCCGGACGAATTGCTAGACACGGATCTCATTTCCTACTGTTATGAATTTGTTGTCCATTAAATGAAATAACTAAGTATATGTATTATTCATTATTTATTCTCACTAATATCTTATCTCTGTCACTGTTATTTCACAAAACTATGACGGTTAGCTAAATGTGATATGTACGCCAGGGTTCGGCAGGTTAGGAACGATTATCCTTTTTCATTTCAAATCAGTATTTTTATTTATGAACATTATCTTGTTAATAGATCTATTTTTTTTCTCTCTTCATTTTATATATATATATTTCTTTTCTTTTGCTAAATGTCTTCGAAAAAAAAAATTAAAGTGATTACATGTCAAGTATCGGAAAATGTGAACATTTAAATGTGATTTTTTTTCTTCGGGGAGAACTGTTGTTTTAACTTGTATTCCAACCCATTTGCACTATATATAAATATAATTGTATTGTTATTATTCATGTAATTGTATATAATAGATGCAATAAAATATTATTAAACTAAATACAGTCAGAATATGAAGTGTTGTTGTCAATCAAATCGCGTCCCGCTCTAAATGCTACAACAACAACTATCCTCAGTCCGATAATTCCCGAACGACAGTAACAAATTTTCGGATTTTAGGTAATCAGCAAAGTACGTTCCGAAACAATCCGGAATTGGTTTCACTAAAATCCATCACGAATACACTTATTTATAAACGACTATTTTAACACTTATTTCTAGAAAGAAACACATGTTGTTGTAGAATATCGCACCGATTTACGTTGGTTTCTTCCAGACTAGTATATAAAATGTTGTATAAAAAATGGACACCAGAGGCCTCTTCAAAACGGTCATATTTCTTAACTTGGCCTACGTGCCGATGTAAAGACTAAAATAGATTATCAATTCATCATTGCAACATATGTTGTGAGGTACTCAATGAGTTATACCAGTTTTTTTTGACAGCGAGTTCATCCTTCATATTGGCAACACATTGTTGAATTTGCTTTACATTAGAATGCGTCCGAATGACAAAGGTGGCCTAGCAGCATATGTCACGTACGTACGTAGTTTTTATCATATGTGACGCTTGAATTTATAAAAAGAAAAACATGTTGACAAGTTGTGCCTAAGAAACGTTTGGATTTGAAAGTAAGACTTTATTGGCTGAAACAAACACACCTCTGCAATGGTTATGTTATAATATAAGTTAAACATATGCATTCGAACGGAAGTCATAGCAGTTATCTTGTACAAGATTTTTGTCATAGCAAATATCTAATGATATAAAAATAATGAATAAAGAAATAAACATCGAAACGATACTCTTTTAAAATACTACGGAAATCCCCAAGGTAGTCCGATTGTTTGAATCAACCAATCAAAAACGTTATTCGATTTTTGCTAGATAAAATTATTTTTATCTCGTCCGGACTTGTTTTAGGAAAACAGGCATCACATATGATCAATACGATAAGATAATTCGTATTTCTTTTATCAATGTACTTAATAAGATGCTTTTCATTCATTTTCAAAATAATTAGTTTAGAGACGTGTAAAGCGATTTTTCTGATAATACTTCTTTTAACTAAATGATAAAAAGAAAATGAATTTAAAATTACGAAGGAAATATCAAATGTCAGCTGAAAATTTGAACCTTTAAATTAAGGGTTGTCGTATGCAGAACTGACATACTGACCGGAAACGTACGGTTTTGATTCACTGACCTCGAAGTGGACATTTTGTTATGTAATGTAGTCCTAATGAAATATTTAAATTAAACTAAATCGGATTGATTTATCTATCCTTAGAATTATTTTCTTATTTTCATTTTCCAATACATGAATTATGACAATATGTTAATATAATTCAAATTTACAGCATGTTGGCATTGAGACAAGTAGCAGATCATTTTCTTTTCTGCAAATAATAACATATTCCTTAAATAATTACCTTGAATCTTCAAATATGGTGTTAAATGGTGTTATTATACATTAAGAAAGCAACAAAACACTGTTTATGTGATTTTTTCCCCTTAAATAATCAAAGAAAAAAGCACGCCAAAAACAAACAAAAAGAAAACAGAGAGAAACAAAAACATATGTGTTTTTTTTTTAATCTGGTGAAGTTGCTATTGATATACTCAATTTTAATAGTGAAATTATCAACATGAAGTATAATGCATTGATAAAACTTCATATTCATAAAAAAACCATCTCCACAATAGTTGGAGTGGTTTTGCAGATCTAAATAGGTATTCTATATTTAAATATCTCATGAAAGAAAAAGTACTTGAAAGAACAATGTTGAATCTTATGTATGAAAATATAATATACTGCCTATGAAGTTAATTAACTGCTTATGAGATTTATATTGCTTTAAAGCCCATGTTGGTCAAAATGAATAAAGGGAGTCAAATCCAACATGTCTAGAGAATTTTGTTGTATATACAATAAACCTTTTGCATGTATGTGAGATCTTCGGTGTATGAAGGGAGATAATTCCGGTAGATTTAGTAACCATTAACCATTAATTATCTTTCTTGGTTCAATAGTTGCTAAACTATCTTGATAGCGTCTCCGTTTCTGTACAGTGGATATTATAAAAGGTAATGTTTATATCCTTAATACATCCACATGTACATAAAGGGCTCTGCAGGGGTGGATCCACGATTTAAGTTTATAGAGGGCGTACTTAGGGGGCACAACAGAAAATCTGAATGGGCACACTTGTTATTTTAGTAGAATTATGGTAAATTTTGATATAATATGGTCGTTAATGGTGTGAAAGAGAGAGGGGCTGGCGTATGCCGTTTTTTAAGAGTAGATTATCCATTGCTCTGGATTATAGTTCTTGAATACAGGGAGTGTTTATGATTAGTTTACTTTGTCCGAAGATGCGGATAGAGCATTTGTAATTTGTGTGATGTTTTTTTGAGATTACTGTAAATTTGGTTGATGCCGCCGGATAGAGATTCCGATAGTTTTATTTCTTGAGCAAGTAGATCTTATTGGTTAATGGTTTATAGACAGAGTTATGTATAAAAGTGCGAGTGAATTCATGTTGTGGGCGTATCTATATGTTGCATGGGATTAATCGTGCATGCCACTGACACCTTTATAAGGAGGGAATTAAAGCATTATTGGTGCAGTTCAGCCAGAGTAAGCTATTGACAAGACCTTCCTTGTCAGTATTGAACTCGATACACGCGGATGCACCGGTAAGTTTTATTTATCATTGTTCGTTTCTCCTTGATCGATTATTGACATGTGCTTTTATTGCTATTAGTTGCGTTTAGTTACGTCTTGTCTGTCAATGTATTTATGTAGTCTTTGTGGGTCTTTCCAGGTTTTAAATATTGTAGTCCATAATTAAACTACCACAAAAACAATCCAGTGTGTTCTGCTACGTTCTTACACATCAAGGGTTACAAATGGCGTCCCTGGGTATTTGGATTAAAAAGCGGCAATTCCCTGCATAGCATGTAGAAAACCATCGACGTTGGAATATAAACGACGATGGAATTCCAAAATAAATGCTAGCTAGCAACCTTTACATATACGTAGACAATGTCTACGTTAGATATCTAATATCCATATAACTCTTAGCCGGATAAATTAGATCTACAAGTGTAAAATTTTTGTCGAAAAGACAAAAAATAATCATGTGTATGCGGTGTGTAAGAATTTGTGTAACATAAATTCTATTTTTAATTTGCGTGTGTATCCAGTCTGCGCATGTGCGGCGAGCACCTGTTCCGTGGGGAAAACCAGTGAAGACAACATTTAGCGGCAGACTTTTAACATTGATATCTTTATTTTCTATAGATGCCGTGAGTATTATATAATTTGGTTTAAGTTCTTGACAAGTTATGAAACGTTGCAATGATTCTATTGTAAACAATGAAACTTTAAAACAAGTAAATAAGTTTTATCGTGTTTAAAACTACACAAAACACGATGAATGAAATATGAACGTAAGAAAGAATTAATCATGTGAGTATTAAGTAGGTTTCTTGCTTGTATAGCAGTCATTGTATATTTAGTTATATTTACATATAGTTTAGTTTTAAACTTAGTTATTTATATTGATCAATAAAATGAGCATAGCCAAGTTACAGAAATATAATTAAGTCCAATAGAACCAAGAGGTCATCTTAACAGTAAACCAATAATTATATCGGACAGTAAGGGCAGATAAATTCAACAGAATCACGATATTTTGACAAACTTTGGGTATTTGATAGATTTTATTTATCGAGGTGGTGCTCGTTATGCAGATTACCTTCATTGGCTGGAAAGAAATCTTCAAAAGAAAGTTGATATTTACGGTAACATTATTTTTTATATTTGGCTGGGAACTTGTGATCTTACTGAACGTAGACCGAGATATATAGCTTTAAGGCACAGTACAGACATACAAGCTATAAATTACGTCCAGTACAAAATAAATAGATATAGGTCATTCATAGCCGCCTATCCATCAGTTCAAATAGTATTTAGGAAATTCCGCCGTATTCAATACGGAATTGGAATCAAAACAAGGGTCATAGTAATCCAGACCAGTTTTTCAACGATGATCACTCACTCTATAATAGGATTACCCTGATCAATGACTACATTAGAATATTTCATGGTTAAACATCTACTCTAAATTTGTCTGATATAACCAGTATAAAGAAATCAGAAAATACTAGACGATTTTTAATAAATTACAGTACTTTCACTGATGGTATACATCCCGGTCGAGAATTAGCACGATGTTGGATGAAACGTATTATTACTCACATATTTTTTGACTGCTTGTGAGTAGTAAAAACTCCACGAGTCGTCGAGCTGGAGACTAGTAAGTAGGGACAGTCCCGGTCGCTTGGACCCGGTTTATTGACTCGTGTATAGTGATTATTGCTTTGTGTAGTCAGTGTGCAACAACATCTTGTTAATAATTGACTTTGATAGACATAATTTTGTTAACTAACAATATTTTTATACTACAGATAAGCAGTAACATTGTTATTAATTTTCGTAATAGTTAAGTTACTTAGTTATTAAAATAACATCTTGTCGCATATCATAATAACTAGTTAACATATTTTGTTTAAATAGTTTATTTTAATGCTGAGCTCAAACGCGCGATTTCATAATGGCTTCACATGAAGCCACCACACCTATTTAGTTGTCGGTTGAAAACGTGTTTTTTTTTTAACTTGAAGGTTGGTGAATGGGGGCGTTATATATAGCGTTCTAGCATAAAAGGGGAACCAGCGGGTTCGGTGCGTATATTTTTATAAATTTCATTCAATGTAGGGATTGGCCAGTACGGCTGTTTCTTAGTCTAGAATATTCTTATTATGTTTAATCTATTTGTATTGGTAAGCATTTTAATGTAGCATGAATAAATATGAGAGGTGTGATAACTTTTCGCTTTTGCTTAAGATTATATTATTCCAAAACTTGATCATTCGTATTTTTTAGGCGTTTGCAATTGGTTGGCGACCTAGTTCTGCATATAACATGTACAAAAGGGCACTTTTTCTACTGTTTGTGATTTTTCGCAGAAAGTTTGATTGGATCTTTTCAAGTAAATCGAGATTCTCAAAACCCCATATTTCACAAGCATATGTAATTTTGGTAGAATATTATGATCAAATAGTTTTAACTGAAGATCGATTGGCAAATTTAGATTATATATTCTGTTATAAAGTAAATGTAAACCTTTATTTGCGTGTGTAAAAATATGTTTTCTTGCATTGAGGAAACTTCCAGACTTAGAAAAGTGAACACCTAGATACTTATATATTTATCTACGATTTCACTTCTTTCCTCCAATGGTAAAGTTAAAGATTGATATTTCTTGCTCCAAAAATGATATGACTTTCGTTACACTTGAATTTATATTTAATTTCCATTTTTGACAGTAGGTATGAAAATCATTTAAGCATTTCTGGAAGTCTTCAGGAGATTCGCTTAATACCAGTGTGCCATCGGCGTATAATAAGATAAGGATTTTTAGGAAGTACGAAATATGCTCATCATTATAGTCAAATATGACTCCATTATTAAGTTCAGATAGCAAATAAGTTTCAAGATCTTCAACGAACGGTGAGAATAGTACGGGTGACAGATTTTCGCTTTGTCTTACCGCCTTATCGCTTGGGTAGAATTGCGATTATTGCCCTTTTAGGGATACACAATAATATTACTGTACATAATACGTACAATTTGCAAGAATTTGCCGTTGACTCCGGATTTAATTAATTTTTGCCATATACCTATTTTCCACACATAATCAAAGGCTTGGGAAAAATCAATAAAAGAACTGAACATTTGTTTCTTTTGTGATTAAAACGTTGAGAACAAAAACATGGTCGGTGGTAGAGTACTTTTCCCTAAAGCCGGCTCGGTTTTCTGTTAATATATCATACTCGTTTAGAGAAAAAAAATTAATCTGTTATTAAGCATTGACGTAAATAATTTGCCCAGGCAACTAAGTATTGTTATTGTGCGATAATTTTCCGAATTGAGTGGTGAACCTTTGTTTTTATATACTGGTAGTATTATTCCTTCTAAACATAGCTCTGGTAATATTCCAGTGTCAAGTATTTTGTTAAATAGGGAACAGTATATTGGAAGCATAAGAGTTTTTGTTGTTTAAAGAGAATAAATAGATAAATAAATATATTCATTTATGATAAAGTCATTACTGGGTGCTTTCGAGTTGCTGTTCTTCAAAATCATTTTGTCGATTTCGGTGATAGTTATAGGGGAGTGTAAAATGTCATTTACGTAGGTGAGGTCAGTGTGTGGTTCGTCAGAGGTCAAATAGTCATCATTTGCTGTGTTTATGTCTATAAAATATGCATATTGGTCTTGTAAATTCGGTGGTTTGTTTTCAGTTTTTTGTTTAATACTATTTAAAACACGCCAGTAGTTCTTCAGGCTATTTCTTTATTTCTTTGTAATTCGTGTAATTTGGTCTCGTGTCGGTAATTGTATTTATTTATGTGTTTATTCATAACTAGTTTATATTGTTTACTGGCGGTATTTAGGTTGGATTTATTTTGACTAGACTTATACAACTTGTACTTTCTGCTTGTAGAATTGTAAACAATCCGTGCCGTTTTACATTGCGGCCCGTACCAGGGTTTATTTTTGTTAGAGTGAGCGTTTCGAGGTTTAAATTTATTAAAAGACATGTTTGCCGAGTTCGCAAAGATTTCACTTATTTTATAGGTTATTTCATTAATAACTAAACTGGGATGTGTGTCAAAATTATGTAATGCATTTGTGATTTCATCGAGTTTTTTTTTCTGTCAATATTATTTCTAAAATTTGAGGTTAGTAAAACGTTTCATTTAGGTGGTCTTTTATCATCAGGTACATTTCCTACTTTAACTGGCTCATGTATGGAAGTGTTCATATCAAGTTTCATGAATAGCAATGCGTGTCCATAAGAAAAAAAGAGTTGGATTCCTGAATGTCGAATTCTGAAAACATTTTAATACCTTTGGGGAGGCGAAGGTATGGTCAATTACAGATTTATTTCTAAACGTGAATTGTCCTATACCTTTGTCTTTATCTATTTTTGCGTTTAAAAAAAACAAATTATTATTTTTGCAAATTTCGATTAGGACTCTACCCAAGTAATTGGTTTTTACATCTTGTGAAATGCGTTCAAGTGGTTAATCATTAGTAATTAGTGATTTGGATTAGTTGAAATAATTTATTGTGTCTTCATCGAGATCAAAAAAGTTGTATAGGAACTCATCAACTAGTGTGAAATCTTGTATTTGTGCTGTATGAGCATTTCCGTCACCGGTGACTTTCACATATTTACTTTGAGAACATACATCAATTATTTCGTTTTCAAAACAAGACAGCTCGTCAGCATTCATTAATTTTGAGTTTTCTGGGGGTATATACATTACTCCAATAATTAAGTCCTCATCTATGTCAAATAGGCATTTTTCTACTTTAACCTTAAGAACATACTCAGAGTCAGTGTGAATTACATTGACGAAGTTCGACAATTGGTTTTTGATAAACATACCCACTCTGCCAGATTTTCGTACATATGTTTGCGTTCTTGGTTTGGATAAAAAGATGTAATAGAGGTACTAAAAGGTAAGTATTAAACTTTACCCCTTGTTTCGGATGATCTAATCCATCACGAATTCGACCATAGCACTCCATACCATTAAAAATGGGAAAAAGTAAAACCCACAGAAGGGTGATATATCGTACTAAGAGTGGCGGTTTGAGATACGTTGTTTACTGGGGGATGATGAGGTTACCCAAAGTATAGTAATTCCAGCAATTCATAGGTCACTCAGGGGTGCGGCCCGCAAAATGCTAATCCCATTAGGCGAAACAGCCACTGTTACAGATATCTTGGCAAAATTGGATGCGATATTTGGGGACGTATCAACCTAACAAGCAGTTGTCACCGATTCTAATGCTGAGGATCGGTTAACTAAATTGGATGGAAAAATAAAGGCCCTGGGTAAAAGACTTGACGCAAAGATTTTACAAAAAGTTGACGCTCATCCAGGGAAACCACAGCCCCATTATGGTTTTAATAATCCTCCCGCCCAACAAAGTTATAACAACAGAGAAGGACGAGCAGGATATAGGGGTAATTGGAATCACAGTAACAAAGCATCCAGTGGCGCGGGAAATAACAACCAAAATAATAATCACCCAAACTCTTAACGACTCCCGTTAATGGTCAAACAGGAGCCAGTAAGAACAATAACAAAGACCATAACGTATTGAATCGTATTATTGGGGCAGCTAATGTAAGTTCAGTGACATTACAGGGTCAGTCCCTTGAGGCATTAATAGACAGTGGTTCAATGGTTACCACTATTTCAGAGTCATGTTACAATGCACTTAGAGATAAACCAGATTTATGTAATCTTGATAAGTTGGGTTTACAACTTTCTGTTGCTGATGGCTCTAGTCTCAAGTACAAATGATATATTAAATGTACAATTCCGATTCCTTTTATATCCTATGTTTCATATGGCGTCCCCGTCTTAGTCGTCCCAGATACAGATTTTAACCATTCTTGCCCAATTACGTTATTATTATGTTCACAAGGACAAATACTCAGAATAAGACAGATTTTGGGGAATTGGAAACATGTGTTTTCCCAAGGGTCACTGGATATTGGGAATACCTACTTGGTAGAACATAATATAGTTCTTGACAACGATATCCCTTTTAAACAATCATACCGTAGGATACCTCCCAATATGTTCGAGGAAGTCAGACACATATCAAAAAAATGCTAGAGGTTAGGTCATCAGAGATTCAGATAGCCCTTATTCTTCTAACGTGGTCTTAGTACGTAAAAAGGATGGTTCCCTGCGTTTTTGCATCGACCTTAGACAATTGAATTCTAAGACACGTAAAAAAACGTATATGTTACCGCGTTTTGATGACGTTATTGATTCTTTGAGTGGCGCCAAATAGATTTCAAAACTCGAATTACTCTCGGGCTACTGGCACCCTGGGGTTTTACGAGTTAAATCGAATGAGTTATGGGCTAATTAATGCTGGGGCAACATTCCAACGATAAATGGAGAAATGTATGGGTGGCATGCATCATAGAGAATGCCTTATTTTCCTCGATGACAAACTGATATTTTCGAAAACTTTTGAAGAACATACAGAGAGATTAGAAGCAGTGTTTGCTAGACTTGCTCAGCACAGTTTGAAATTAAAACCTTCAAAATGTGAATTGTTTAAGACCTCAGTTTCATATCTAGGTCATGTAGTTGCTGAGCAAGGAATTCAAACAGACCCCGAAAAAATCTCTGCAGTTAAAGAGTGGTCAGTCTCTAGGAATATAAAGGAATTACGTCTGTTTTTAGGATTTGTTGGTTACCGGCGTCAAAGATTATTCCCTGTAAGTAAAACCATTAAACGTTCTGTTACAAGGTCACGGTACTAACAAAATCTCAAAAAATATCTAAAAAGTCTCGTAAGAAACCTGCTCCGTGGATTTGGGACGAGGCCCAAAAATCAGCTTTTGAGACCGTAAAGACCAAACTGACGGAGCCCCCAATCCTTGCCTACGCCAACTATAACCTTCTGTTCACCATTCATACTGATGCAAGTGGTTTGGGTCTTGGTGCGATTGTGTACCAAGAACAGAACGGTATTCAAAGGGTTATAGCATATGCAAGCCGTGGTCTTAGACCTAGTGAGAGAAATTATCCAGCCCATCGGTTAGAATTTCTAGCTCTTAAGTTGGCTGTGACGGACAAGTTCCATGATTATTTATATGGTTCTAGTTTTGTCGTTGTCACAGATATTACCCCACTTACATATATTTTAACTAAGGCTAAACTAGATGCTTGTTCTCAACGTTGGGTTACAGCACTAGCTAGTTATAATTTCACACTAGAGTATAGACCATGGAAGTTAAATGCCGATGCAGATGGGCTATCCAAAAAACCTCAGCTGTTCTCTGACGAAATTAAAGCCATATGTCAAGGGGTCACACTTGGAGCAGCTTTTGCAGAAAGCATATCGGATGATTGCAGTCCTCATACGGCCGATGAGGAGTTGTTTTCATAATTTTAAGCAATTTTATTTGGAGAAGAAGCAAAGGTTGTACAACAGTATTGCAAGAGTGGTTGACCTCATGAGAATCAATTTCTGCCCAAGAGGGTAGGATCTCACGAGGGAAGCCATACCTGTGCAAAGATACATACGAGAATGGCCTCGACTGCAATTGCAGGGTTGCTTCTCTTGATGGCCAACCAGTCAACCAGTTAATATTGCCAAAATATCATCGTCACTTGGCCCTCCAAGGCTTGCATGGCGATGTAGGTCACCAAGGCAACGAGAAAACTCTGTGGCTGGCAAAACAGCGGTTTTATTGGCCTGGTCTTGAAAAAGACGTGATTGGCAAAGTCGAAAGTTGTGATCGGTGAATCAGGAGGAAGAAACCGATTAAGCCAGTTGCTGAACTAGTGCCCATCGTATCCACTAAACCGATGGAACTCGTGTGTATAGATTTTCTGTCACTCGAGCGTTCCGAAGGTGGGTACGAAAATATTTTACTTATAACGGATCATTTCACTGGTTATGCACAGCTATTCCCTGTCGTAACCAAACTGCACAAACAGCAGCTAAAGATCTTTACGAACATTTTATTGTTTATTACAGCTTCCCTAAACGTTTACACAGCGATCAAGGACGTAACTTTTAAAGTAAAGTTATTGAAAATAACCAATTGCCAAAGCCAAAGACTACTCCTTACCATCCTATGGGCAACGGTTCAGTGGAATGGTTTTATCGGACCCTTCTGAAAATGCTTGGGCCACTGGAAGAAGATAAGAAGAGTGATTGGAGATCCTAAGTTGCTCCACTTGTTCAAGCCTATAATGCTACAAGGAGTGAAACAACGGGATTTTCGCCACATTTTCTTATGTTTGTGTGGCACCCGCGACTTTCTGTTGACGCTAATCTAGGTATCGCTACGGGAACCGAGGATATTTTAATCGCAAAAACTACGCCCAACAGCTACATGGTCGGATGAAATATGCGAACCGTGCAGCTGCTCATGGGGCCGCGAAAAACGCTGCTTAAAACAAGGAGAGGTTTGCCCGTAAAATTTCTGAGACCAAGCTTGAGATCGGAGATTCGAAAAATTGAAAATGGCAGACAAATGAGAACAGGGACCGGAGGAACCCTATTCGATTATTCACATACCAAATAGTGATATACCTGTTTACAAGGCACATCGTGACTCTGGGAAGGGCCCTTCTCTGATGCTTCATCGCAATATGCTGTTACCTTTTAATTCTATTCCCATTGACCGTCCAGAAGACATATCTAAAACGAATGTGTTGCCCAAGAAAACGGTTCGCACTCGGAAAGATAAACGTACAGCGGCTAGTCTTGAATCAGACAGCTCCAACAGTGATGTCTCCTCCGTTAGTGAATATTTCATTCCCTATGTAATACATCAACGTAGATTTCAGACTAGGAATACTACTCCCGAAGTTTTTAGGGTTTTCAGTCCTATATCCCGAAAAATTCGCAGATCGGCGAGTGATTGTATAAATGAGGTTTCTTTGACTCATTCCCACAGTGAACATGGGTCTAAGTGGGTTTATTCTGAACCTCATACTGGTGTCTTGTCTAGCTCGACAGAGCCTAACCATACCGAGGCGGTTACAAATCCTCCTGATAGATGGGATTCTCTGCCTCACATTTGTCCAGTCAACCAATTCCTGAGTCTCTGGTAAATACTCCGATTCCAACAACTAGACATTCGAACAGGCAATCTAGACCCCCAGACAGATTACGACAATGGGTACATCCTCAGATAGCAACGTTTGCTTCTGATGAGATATGTGTTTGACTGTTCAAGTATATGTACAACTTAGCATTAATAAATAGTTATAATATATTATATAGTATTTTGTATATTGTCAGTGAATTTGAATTCTTCTCACGAATTGTATATAATATGTATTGTTTATCATTCAGTATGAATGATGCTAATTAATAGTTTTATTCAGACTCCCCAAGTCGCGGAACACTGGAGCACCATAGATGAACTAAACTCGTCTTATAATACGTTAATGTTGTAATATTTTTTTAGTTCTTAAACGTTAACAGTATTGTGTAACAGTTAAATAGGAGATGCGCTCATATTCTGCAAAGTATATGTAATTATAAATGTCTTTATTTCAATAATACTATAATAGCTGAAAAAAAAATCATACAATATCATAAATAGAGACTGTATAAAGGTTAATGTAAATATAATGTGAATGTAGCATATCGCATTTAAAGTACATCACATATCTGGAGCCATTTTTCACAAGGGTTAGGGGTGGGGGTGGGATGTAATCCAGGTCTCTAAGTATCACTACGGTGATTGTATTTTGTGCTACCTGCTGTGTACGGTGTTGTTTTAGGATTTTATTGATTGATCGAATATTTAGCGTCATTTTTATGCCATCGAGGGCTAACAGACGATCAGTTAACCTAACCAGTGTTTCCTGGGATTAACCAGTACTCGAGCACACCCCATCTCCGCAAGTAACTGATAACTTTCCCACTTGAATCAGTGGTGAGAGACGAATGATAATGAGACACAATGAATCATCACGGAGACTGTTGCCGGGCGGGGATTCGAACTCACGACCCCTGGATTGACAGTCAGACACATGACCGACTGAGCTAATCGGGCCCGGCTTGTTTTAGGAATGTAAGTGTTTAAGTAATTATGCATGAAAGTCATTAGAGTCATGAGTGTCAGATATACATAACCTGTTTATAGACAGAGTTATGTATAAAAGTTCGTGTGAATTCATGTTGTGGGCGTATCTATATTGGCTTATTGGCGCAGTTCAGCCAGAGTAAGCTAGTGACAAGATCTACCTTCTCACTATTGAACTCGATACACGCGGATGCGCCGGTAAGTTTCATTTATTATTGTTCGTTTCTCCTTGATCGATTATTATTGTTTTTAGTTTCGTTCAGCTACGTCTTGCCTGTCAATGTATTTATGTAGTCTTTTTATGTCTTTCAAGGTTTTAAATATCCATAATTAAACTACCACAAAAACAATCCAGTTTGTTCTGCTACGTTCTTACACATCAAGGGGGTTACATATACATGTTCCATGGCGAATATTGACTTCGTAAACTTGAATTAAGTTAGAATAAAAAAAATGAATAATTATGGAAATAACCATTGAACATAAAAATAGATAAACATAAATAATTGTATTATCGGTATAACCACTGAACCTGCGTGTAGCAGAAAATTAAGTCAGGAACAGAACAGCGTTGCTGTATGTTAACAAAGAATTTTACATGCATGTGGAGACCATTTGTGTACGGTGTCCCATTGGCGTCATCGCGGCATATTTGTTTATAAATTTAGTCAAGTTGAAACAATGAAACTACGATGGGGCGGGGATTGGGGTGGGGAGTGGAAACTACAATTATTGAATGATCGAAACCTTTTCGACTTTTCATCATTGTAGTTTCGACTTTTCACCATCGTAGCTTCGTTGTTTTCGACTTTTAATCATCGTTGTTTCGACTTTACTTGATTTAATAAATATGCATTTACGAACCCCATATACATGACTGTCATCAACGGAAAAAGTGTCGTTTAAACGCATACAAACAGTGAGATAAACCCAAAGTGTGTGATTGGTCTCTCGTAGAGACAGATTTATTTGTACAGTTGGCTTGTACAGTGTCTGTATAATTTAACATGATTCATCTATATTATAAAAATTGTATGGAATGAATCATTCCAATTAAACCACTTCAAACAAAATTATAAGATATGCTTAATTGCAAGTATCTGTGTACAAAACTTAAGACATTCTCGATTATAATTATCGTTAAACGTGTTTTTCTTATGCTATCTATAACCGCAGAGGGATGCTATTTTATGTCAGTGTTATATATTATACAAGTACTATTAAAGCAGACGATGCGTATTGCAGTTCAGTTTAAAAGTAGTCACATGTATCAATGAGCGTCACGTTATAGCGGAGCACATTCATTAGTCACCAATATTTCAAGTATGACGTAATCACTTGACCAGGGCTGCATTCAGCACCTTTAAACAGCAAACACGTTTAATGCCTGGTTCCCTAAAATTAACGCGTACTGTGTGTTAAAATGAGGTTGAGCCAGTGTCCAGGAAAAAATGTTTACATCCTTTATTCTATATTGATATAAATCAAGTGATTCCATATTGGTCCAATAATTTGTCCAAGGATTGTCTTATTGGCCCAAGACCGTAGGCCGCGGGCCATATGGCTGTCCGAGGACCAACTACTGGGCCAATATGAAAGCTCTTAATTAATGACACGTTTATTAATTAACTGCCTTTAATTAACAGGTACATTTTCAATCATCTTATTTAATATGTAAGTTAATGAAGTAGGCTAGATAATCAAAGTTTGTTTTTAGAACGTTAACTGGGTGTATGGTAGCATACCTTTTATCTATAATAGGTTTCAGTGCACTTAAACATTTATATGAACCGAAACGTACAAAGGTGTCAACCTCACTATTATAATGCCTTTTTAGCCACAACTTGATTAAAGGAACGACTTTATGTTCAAACAACCGGAAATAGTCGTATCGGCCTTTTTCCGGTTCATACTGGCGGTGCAAAGTGCGTAATGGCCGAGTTCAGCTCGTATTTGCCGAGTTCGCATCATATGACGTATTTTTTTCCTCGACATCAAGACCAATACAGAAAAGTATATCGTTGGTTTGGTATTGATGAAAATAGGCATATCCACGTACTATATATGTTTATGATGTTGCATTTTCTATATTGACTTAGTAATACCCTCGTTATACATAAAGTAGACGTTGCGTAGAAACACATGAGTACTTCGTTAAGCAAATATTTGCTTAACTCTACCCGTTACCTGTTTTAGACATAAAGAAGATTTATTTTACAAAATAAGGCCCCTAGTAAATAAATGATAAATTATAATAGTCATAGTCCCAGAATGACGTTCTTTTGTTTAAACATATATTTTTTTATTTCAAAAGTAGCAAACATAGTCATACATAAAACAACATTTAATTTAAATGAATAAAACGGAAGCAAAATGCTTACAGAGTTTCTCTCCAAATTTCCACACAAGAGGCGGATCAATACATATGTAGTATTAAAGCACATATGAACGTTACTTTTTATAATACAATTAGGTAGGAAAATAATTAAAAAAACGATGTTGTACATTAAATAAACCAATATGAGTGCAATTATAATAAGCGATTATTGATTAAATATCAAGCGTCATTTTTGTGCCATCGGGGGTTAACAGACGATCAGTTAGCCTAATCACTGTTTCCTGGGATCCTGAAAAGGTTAACTAGTTCTCGAGCACACCCCCATCTCCGCAAGTAACTGATAACTTTCCCGCTTTAATCAGTGGTGAAAGACGAATGATAATGAGACGCAATGCCGTATAACAACCATCATGGAGATTGTGACCGGGCGGGGATTCGAACTCACGATCCCTGGATTGATAGTCAGGCGCGTTAACGACTGAGGTAATAGGGTCCGGCGTTTATAAAGCTAAATGGATTTGGGTCAACATACAGGAGACGTGGGCGAAATCATTTGTCTGCTATAGAAATATGTTCAGTGTCTTGTACGTTGAAATTTTCATTTAAATATTTTGAACTGCGTATTTTGTGATCATTTTATTATTATCAGAGAGTGTTAATTTGATGCGAGATGTTTGTAAATCTAGAAAACAATTTTAGCATGTTGGTTTTGTGATTTCTATATCGGCTGCATTTTAGAAATAAATATTCTACACCTTCGATGCACGTGCACCGCGTGTACATTACTAAGATTCTGACATGCTTTTCAAGAATAAATCTTGGTTTAAAAAACATTTAGATTTTTATTACTCTTTATGTATAAAATGTTTGAGTCCTGTTTCTAGCGGCAATATATATAACAAAATTATATTGATTCTGAAAATTCTTTTTTTTTCTAACGGCTGTTGGATGTGTTTTGGCATAATTTCAAAATGGCCACCAAATATTGAATTTCCTTTTGTTAGGAATTTAATATTATGGTATATATTCCGATAAAACATTTACACGCATTTAGATCTAGTGTGTTTGCTGTCAGACGTAATACATGTGTGAGAGTAAATACTGGTAAACAGTTGTTCACATAAAAAAGAGTCCCCCAAAAATATGATGATTTGTATTAATAACCAAATTGTTAAATGCTTTGGCCTTAGTTTCTTTTATCTGCGGAAGGTTTTGAAAGGTATGGAAATAGTATCACGGCTATATATTGCAATGTCTACTTTGAAAACTTAGTATATAGCATTTTATCTCTAGAATCTGAACTGAACACTTTCGGACATAAAGGAAACCCTGTCAGTCAGTCATTACCAATATCGGTGTAACACGAACTATTTTACATTGGGAATCATTAGAGCAGGAAGCGTTAAACAGGCGCAAGGATACACTATCCGAATAAAGCGTAAGTATAAACATATTGGGAAATTTTAAAAGTCATATCGTGTATAAAAAACCATAAGTTACAGTTGTCAATTAATCTGTAAAACTAATCTTTGTTTGCACTTGAGAATAGGCAGATTGTAGTTATTTTACTCATACGACAAAAAAGTTTGATAAATAATTATTTGATATTCATTGGATTACATGTGCAATAGTGGCGTCTGTATTCTTTAACAGGTAGGAGGAAAGGAACGTGGTATAAATATAAATGTTAACACATGGCGTGTCACATATAACTGGTATAGTGCATTGTTAAAACTGAATGGAAACACAGGTATGCTATAGTATAAAATACAGGTATATTATATACATCAGCATATACATGTATGCACGGATATGCAGCAGTGTTTTAAGATGTATTTATATCAGTGTGTATGCACACATATACAGCAATATGTATGCACAGGTATACAGCGGTACGTAGGTGCAGATATGCAGCAGTGTTTTACTATAGGGTTATTATACAGTGAACTGTATAATCACTTTTTATTTTTTACCTAGAGTTCTTTTCATATGAAACACAATATCAAATTAAAATTTGATAGATCAATTTATTTAAACAATAGGTTGTTTTTTTTTTTAAAAAAAACCATCACATTTTTGATAATATTAAAGTTTGCTCTTTTTAAAAATAGCTATATCAATATTTATATAATTCCCTTATCACAGCTATATTCTTTCATTTTCTTTCTTTTTTAAATTATATATTGTTTAAGTATCTATTTATATCTTTTAGAATAATGCATACTTCAATTTCTCAATATATACATGTTGCTTGTTGTTTCAAACGACACAGTGTTCATTAGGTTTGCCTCAGTGATTTCTCTTAAATGCTTTTTCTAAGATATGCGGATTATTTATATTGTTCGAGTTACCGTTCCTTTACGTCCAAGACGAAATAATTATCGATTTTTTGGATGGTCGAACCGTCCAATACGAAAAATCAATCCGGATTTTCGGGACGCTTCCGGTTTGAAGTGTACAATAGCGATTTCTTATGTACAATCACGTGCAATGCTCGAAGCTCATTGGAATGGCTATTTCAGATAGGTAATAATATAGGTTAACAGCGGTACGTATGTGCAGATATGCAGTAGTGTCATACTACAGGTTAACATCCGTATGTATGCATATAGGTATACAGCAGTACGTATGTGCAGGTATGTGTCTTACTACAGGTTAACATCCGTATGTATGCATACATTTATACAGCGGTACGTAGGTGCATGTATGCAGCAGTGTCTTACTACAGGTTAACATCCGTATGTATGCATACAGGTATACATCGTTACGTAGGTGTAGGTTTGAAGTAGTGTCTTACTACATGTTAACATCCGTATGTATGCTTACAGGTTTCAGCGGTACGTATGTGCATATATGCAGCTGTGTCTTACAACAGGTTATCATCCATATGTATGCATACAGGTTTACAGCGTTACGTAGGTGTAGGTATGCAGCAGTGTCTTACTACAGGTTAACATCCGTATGTATGTATACAGGTTTACAACGGTACGTAGGTGTAGGTATGCAGCAGTGTCTTACTGCATGCTAACATCCGTATGTAAGCATACAGGTATATAGCGTTACTTAGGTGTAGGTATGCAGCAGTGTCTTACTGCAGGCTAACATCCGTATGTATACATACAGGTATACAGCGTTACGTAGGTGTAGGTATGCAGCAGTGTCTTACTACAGGTTAACATCCGTATGTAAGCATACAGGTATATATCGTTACGTAGGTGTAGGTATGAAGCAGTGTCTTACTGCAGGCTAACATCCGTATGTAAGCATACAGGTATATAGCGTTACGTAGGTGTAGGTATGCAGCAGTGTCTTACAGCAGGCTAACATCCGTATGTAAGCATACAGGTATACAGCGTTACGTAGGTGTAGGTATGCAGCAGTGTCCTACTGCAGGCTAACATCCGTATGTAAGTATACAGGTATATAGCGTTACATAGGTGTAGGTATGCACCAGTGTCTTACTGTAGGTTAACATCCGTATGTAAGCATACAGGTATACAGCGTTACGTAGGTGTAGGTATGCAGCAGTGTCTTACTGCAGGCTAACATCCGTATGTAAGCATACAGGAATATAGCGTTACGTAGGTGTAGGTATGCAGCAGTGTCTAACTGCAGGCTAACATCCGTATGTAAGCATACAGGTATACAACGGTACGTAGGTGTAGGTATGCAGCAGTATCTTACTGCAGGCTAACATCCGTATGTAAGCATACAGATATACAGCGTTACGAAGGTAAAGGTATGCAGCAGTGTCTTACTGCAGGCGAACATCCGTATGTAAGCATACATGCATACAGCGTGACGTAGGTGTAAGTATGCAGCATTATCTTACTACAGGTTAACATCCGTATGTAAGCATACAGGTATACAGTGGTACGTAGGTGTAGGAATGCAGCAGTGGTTTACTGCAGGCTAACATCCGTATGTAAGCATACAGGTATACAGTGGTACGTAAGTGTAGGTATGCAGCAGTGTCTTACTGCAGGTAAATATTCGTATGTAAGCATACAGGTATACAGCGTAACGTAGATATAGGTATGCAGCAGTGTCTTACTGCAGACTAACATCCGTATGTAAGCATACAGGTATATAGCGTTACGTAAGTGTAGGTATGCAGCAGTGTCTTACTGCAGGCTAACATCCGAATGTATGCATACAGGTATACAGCGGTACGTAGGTGTAGGTATGCGGCAGTGTCTTACTACAGGCAACATCCGTATGTAAGCATACAGGTATACAGCGGTATGTAGGTGTAGGTATGCAGCAGTGTCTTACTGCAGGCTAACATCCGTATGTATGCATACAGGTATACAGCGGTACGTAAGTGTAAGTATGCAGCAGTGTCTTACTGCAGGCTAACATCTGTATGTATGCATACAGGTATACAGCGGTACGTAGGTGTAGATATGCAGCAGTGTATTACTACAGGTTAACATCCGTATGTATTCATACAGGTATTCAGCAGTACGTACGTGCATATATGCAGCAGTGTCTTACTACAGGCTAACATCCGTATGTATGCATACAGGTATTCAGCAGTACGTACGTGCAGATATGTAGCAATGTCTTACTACAGGTTAACATCCGTCTGTATGCATACAGGTATACAGCGGTACGTAGGTGCAGATATGCAGCAGTGTCTTACTACAGGATAACATCCGTCTGTATACATATAGGTATACAGCGGTACGTATGTGTAGATATGCAGCAGTGTCTTACTACAGGTTAACATCCATAAATATACATACAGGTATACAGCGATACGTAGGTGTAAGTATGCAGCATTTTCTTACTACAGGTTAACATCCTTATGTATGCATACTGGTATACAGCGGTACGTAGGTGTAGATATGCAGCAGTGTCTTACTACATACTACAGGTAAACATCCGTATGTATGCATACATTTATAAAGCGGTACGTAGGTGCAGATATGCAGCAGTGTCTTACTGCAGGTTTACATCCGTATGTATGAATACAGGTATACAGCGGTATGTAGGTGCAGATATGCATCATTGACTTACTACAGATTAACATCCGTATGTGTGCATACAGGTATACAGCGGTACGTAGGTGTAAGTATGCAGTAGCGTCTTACTACAGGTTAACATCTGTATGTATGTACAGGTATACAGCGGTACGCAGTTGTAGGTATGCAGCAGGGTCCTACTACAGGTAAACATCTGTATGTATGAATACAGGTATATAACGGTACGTAGGTGCAGGTATAAAGCAGTGTCTTACTACAGGTTAACATCTGTATGTATGTACAGGTATACAGAGGTACGTAGGTGTAGGTATGCAGCAGGGTCCTACTACAGGTTAACATCTGTATGTATGAATACAGGTATATAGCGGTACGTAGGTGCAGGTATAAAGCAGTGTCTTACTACAGATTAACATCCGTATGTGTGCATACAGGTATACAGCGGTACGTAGGTGTAAGTATGCAGCAGCGTCTTACTACAGGTTAAAATCCGTATGTATGCATACAGGTTTACAGCGGTACGTAGGTGCAAATATGCAGCAGTGTTTCACCACATGTTAACACAGACGCGTATGCACATAAACAATAATATGTATACACATGTGTAATGAAGCATGTCTTTACATGCTTACAGATGTGTATGCACATGCGGAATCAGTGTTTGAATAAAGATTTACAAGTATACAAGAAAGTGAATGCACAAGTATAATATCAGTGTATTTGTATGCAGCAGTACCTATTAGTATATTATTTATGCCCATGAAGATATCAGTACGTATGTAAAGGTATGCAGCATTTTCTAAAAAAACAGCAGGTTTACAGCAATATGTATGCACAGGCTAACAGCAACAGGTATGCACAGGTTTACGGTAGTATGGATACACAGGTTATCAGCGGTATATATGCAAATATATATCGCAATATAAGTATGCATGCATGTCGTCCTTGTCTTACATAATAATCAATTACCAATTATCAACTCAGGAAGGATAATGGATTGATATTGATTCTTACAAATTGTTTCATTAGTGCAAAAAGATGCCAAATGTATACGAAATAAGAAGGTGCTTAACACGCTGTGTATTAATAGGAAACGATACGCGGATATAGTATATACAGCTATCGATCGACTGTCGTTTGAAAGTGTAAACCCACCATTGATTTTTATTCTTTGTTTTATAATAAATATAAATAATAAATGTTTGAAGCTTGTCATTCATAGAGAGAGAGCCAAATGAAAGAAGTGAAACTTGCATTTTACTGTTTGTCAACCTCTGCACTACCAAAATATGATGAGAAAAATTGTGTGTCATTTGTCAAATGAGAGATTATTTTCTGTTTAGTGTGTACACTGTTGACAAAGTGAAAGTAGACTTTCGAAAAAATGTATTCATACCCAAATTTCCAAGCATCATTTTGTTTTCTAAATTTACAGTTCAAACATGACAATGCTTTCAAATGTGCAAAATACATCACTAATGCCAGTAAAATAAGGAAAATGCATTTTTAAAGAAGAAAAAACAAGGGTTATTTATAACTGCCATTATGTAATTCTCTTTTTTAACGCTTTACTTCAAATAAACACCTTTGGACACCTAATATAGATGCCTTTAAATACTTCTAATATAGAAGACTTTTGGATTATGGGTGAATTTGTGTTTATTTTAACTGACAGAGTGGAAAACAGTGCAGGAAATGTTCAGATTGCTCGTCACGAGCAATTTGAACTCTTCCTGCACTGTTTTCAAAGGCCTTCTGTGATTGGTGTGGGAAAACTCGTATCTATGGAGTAAAGGGTTAATGGAAAGCTGGTCTATGAGTAGTCTTAGAGCGTGTACATGTTATAAAATCTTGATTCACAGTCTATGTAAAATGAATGGAGTTTAATACTCTAAGCAATAATTAGTTTTAAACTAAGTTTTAATGTTTTCGAAATATATTACACAGATTCATTTAAACTGAATCATACACTATAAAGTGTACACGTCCGTCTGTTAAATATTTGTTTTTGTTAAATCTGTCGTACTTAAGATAAGCAGCGGTGACTGATTGCAATAGGCGAAACGCGATTATATGCGCAGTGATCAGCTTAGGGCTGTCGGTCGATCAGTTATCATCTAAACGGAAAGTTAGTTAAAGTGATTTATTTCACTTCATTTGTGTAAGCCCTTGTGGTTCCGGCTGTGAATAGAATCACTGCCGATCTCTGCAGAGGGGTAGGAATCCTCCGAATGGGTGTCATGTTCATTTTATTATTTTTTGTCATGTTCACTATTGTGGTTAAATTATCAACCCCTGTGTGGTTTTATGGAGCCATATGAGTGATGGCAAGAATAGGACCACTGTGGCTCATGCATGTCGTAAGAAGCGACAATTTGAGTAATACGATAGAGTTTGCTGAGACTCTGCAGTTCTGCAGGTATCAAGGTTCTAAGTTCATTCTGCATATTCATTTGTCGATGTATTTGTGTTTAAATCTGTATGTTAATTCCTTTTTTTTGTACATGTAGAGTGAACCTGGAATCTTCCTTCCTGTTGGCGTCGAATAACCTATAATGTGTTGGTACGCCGTAAAACCCTATTCATTCATTCATTCATTCATTCATTCATTCATTCATTTGTGTAACAAGTTCTTACAACTAAGACATATCATGCTCGGGGAACTCCTGGGTAGAACCAGTACTAAGCATAAACAGATATAGTGTCTTGCTCAAGGACACCACACATAGCCGTGCCTGAGGATCGGACACACGACCCTTCGATCCTGGGTCCGGTACTCTACCGCTATACCACGTTCCTCGCCAAGTGGAACGTTTGTTAAGAATGTACTGTTGAAAAATGTTGTTTTTTTCTGTTGTGATTTTAGAAATCCCCTTTATACTCTAAATTTCAATAACAAAAAAAACCGCAATACATATACTCACCTCGTAATAGGTATGTAAGGGTCGGGGTGAGTCACATTTTTGTATATAAGACAGACTAATGCCCTGTGTATACTTGAACAAATTTAAAATTATACAGCAAGCCCATGTATCGGTAATTACTAGCAATACACCAATGAAACTCTACAACTGTGTCGCCGTTAGTTTTGTTTATACATTTATTACATTTCTAATGTATGAGGTTTCAAATAGCGACGCTTGAAGATAAAAGTGTCGACTGGTTACGTATTCACAGCTGTGATGATTGATTGGATGCGTGTATATTTACTGTTATATTTACATATTTGGCGGCCATTTAAAAATATGGCTGACTTTTTAAAAATATGACATGGGTCCATAGCCAAAAATGTTTAGTGAGACATGTTCTATTTATCAGCATGTGAAAAGCCATGACCTTGCCAAATACATTTTGTTAAAACGAAATATATTTTACATTCAGTTATTTTTTTCATATTTCGACCATTTTGAAAAATCTAATATGTGTCCATAGTGAAAACTGTTTAGTAAGACATGTTCCATCCATATGCCAATTTTGTTGCTTTTGTCACAAAATGCACAATTTTGCCAATATATGTCTCAAAATCTGTAAAATTGACTTTAATATTGCCGTTGTCTTTTTATCCTAATCAGTACACAGGGCACTGTAATGATTGGTTGATACAGGTTATTACGTAATGTGTGTAAATTGAACAGAACAGCTAACCAGCCACATTTCCAATATCTTCGTCAATATATTGAGTAGCGTAACAAAAATGTGTACACGACATAATCAGACAAGTGTGTATTGATTTTACATAAAATGATCTTCGTTATTACTTAAAAGTCCAAATTTCAAGGAAATATACATAAAACGTCAGATACATAAAATGTCTATTGACGGGTTAGCTTTCCTTTCGGTATATATTTTAATGCTCGTTGTCTTATTAATTTAAGAAGATCTATATAGATATATTTTATCATCCTCCAATGTATGGACAGATGTAAACATGTAATGATAATTTTACACATTTGTTTTAATATTTTTACGCCGATTGTTAAACAAGATCTTACAACGTATACAAATATAACATTAAATGTATTTCTGGGTAGAACCAGTAGTAAGCATAATTATGCAAATAAAATGTCTTGCTGAAATACACGACACATGGCTGTGGCAAAGGCCCAAGCCCATTGCTGGAAACATAAATGCTAAAAATGTGATTAAACTAACTAACGACCCGCTGAACCTGGGTCAGATGAACTACCGCAGGACTACTCACCGCACATTTTGCATTTACTTAATGAAAAGTAGGGGTCTTATTCACCAACCATTCTTGAGAATATTCTTTGATTGAGATTGAAAATCCAAATTTCGACGTTAGGCATCTCGTTCGCCATGTCAAACAGAATGATTGTGAGAATTTATTTTACTATATATTATGTGCTCCTACATGCTTGCAAATTTAGGCCTCAAACATTGGTCTCTAAGTGTATTTTTCAAAATTCAGTCTTGTGTTTAAGTCCAAAAATACACTTAAGAATGGTTGGTGAATACTTCCCGAAGGTTATTGGTATGGACTATGTTCAAATATTACGTTAATTTCAGGTTGTCTCTTTCAAATGGTAAGATGAAGAACTTCAACAGTACGTTGATGATGGTTATGGTTTTGTTTTTCAAATACAACGCAAACAGTGAAGTACCAGCGACACACGATCCTGGACTATACACAATGGCAAACACATGTCAAGATGACAACTGTAAAGACGAACAAGTTAACAACAACGATGAAGACGTTACAGCTGAACAAAAAATGAAATATCATATAGATTTAGCTAGTCAGTATTACGAGGCTAAAACGGGAAAGTCATCCAGTGAGTGGACAGACGCTGAAATGAAACACACTTTGCTTGATATAGTAGACAAACGTCTTACCGAAAACGATATAAAGAAGTTTTCTATTAAAATGAAGCAGAAACGTCTTAACTTTAAACCGGATGAAATCATCACAGAAGATATCAATATAGCCAAGGATTTAAGTTCAGAAATGGATACAGCTGAACAAGAGCCAGCTGTGGATGAAGGGGATAATGGTGTTGAAACTGAACAATACGAAATGCCAAAACTGGTAAGACTAGATCCTGGACAAGTAGGTGATGAGGTGGAAGTCGAGTTACAAGATGGAGTGTTTTATAAAAGAATTACAATGTCCGCCCGTCCTCCAGTGTTTGGTAAGCTGATTTATTTTTCTACTGCCGCTATTACGTATGTCCATCTCATCAACTTATTGTTACGTATAATCAATAACGTCAATAACCACATTGCCATTGTGTTGCATAATATCAATGTCCATATAAATCCGCAATTCTTATTGGTCATAAAAATTCCGATGAAAAGTCAGCTCAAAGTGATATTGACCATTGTGGAGGTCTATATAGACATGGAATTTCTTACAAACGTGTAATTTTCACGACGCTGTAAAATAGCACCGTTATAAACAAAGGGAAGTCATGCACAACAGTGTCGTCTGGTGCTGGATGGAAAGTAAATAGAACAAAAAAAAGAAACCTTTAACCATTAATGAAAATGACTTATAAAAATAACTTTTACACATATGATAGAATAATAATATACTTTGCTTCTTTGAATATGGACCTGAGAAAAGTGATATTGACCGAGGGCGAAGTCAAAGTCAATGATTGTATAATATATTCTATAAGCCCAGTACATTATTTTGAACCTACATCATTCTATTTTTAGTTGGAACCTACCGTATAAGGGATGAATGTACACTTACCTATTACTTAAATTGTACAATACAATTGATTCAATATTAATGTGTCACCTGTATTGGACGAGTCTAACTTTAAATACAATGGCGTAGTTTCACGATAGCGTATTTGGTGCATAGTATTGGTCATTGTCTACGTTGTGTTGGCAGGGTCAATCATATTTACACAAACATAATAATTATATAACAGCATTTGGCTAGGTAAACAGCTGTCGATCTTTAATGACAGTGTTGGTATTTTACTCGTTTGCGGTACGTGAGTAGAGCGTTGGTATCATATTTTCTATTCTTTATATTCATAGAGGCCCAGTTAGCTCAGTCGACACCACGTCTCACTATCAATCCAGGGGTCGTGAGTTCGATTCCCTGCCCGGCTACAGTCTCCGTGATGGTTCTTATACGACATTGCGTCTTATTATCATTCGTCTCTCATCTCTGATTCAAGTGGGAAAGTTATCAGGTACTTATAGGATGTGCTCGAGTATTGGTTAACCGTCCAGGATCCCAGGATCCAGTGGTTTTGGTTAACTAATTGTCTGTTAGCCCTCGATCGATGTCATAAAATGACGTTATATATTCAATCAGTTGTATTCATAATATATATGTATGGCCGGTTTGCTATTGATACGTTGTTTTATTGGTGGTAATGGAATAATCGGAATGGTGTTTGTTGGGATTGCCTTTCGTTAATGTAGTTGTTGTTTCACAAGATGAAGCATTCCCACACCAACTCTCTCTCTCTCTATGTCTCCGTCTCTCTCTCTCTCTCTCTCTCTCTCTCTCTCTCTCTTTCTCTCTCTCTGTCTCCGTCTCTCTCTCTCTCGCTATGTCTCCGTCTCTCTCTATGTCTCCGTCTCTCTTTCTCTTTATTACCCGGCCATCGGCTTCACGTTTTCGGTTAAAACCTTGCATGCAAGTTGTTGATAGAGTTGGTTTAATATATATCCATAATCCTTTCTGTTACTTCAGAGACTCATTTTTGTTTATTGCAAACAAAGAAAACAGACAACAAAGTCAAATCCTCGATATTTGCCCATCTATATAAAAATAAGGTTATAAGGAATTGTCAGATACAGGCATGTTTTTGTTAAATAACTTTACGTTTATATATATATATATACTGTTTTAAATATATATACTTTAAGAGTTACTATAGCTGGCAATATACGTAGTAAGTTATCCAAGGACAAAACAATAACTGCACAGTTTGGTGTAATTTAATACAATGGGATTACAGCCAGTCTTCATCGTCACAGAAAAGACTGAATACACTAGGATCCATCTGATTAATTGCAATTTGTTTTGTTCCTGCAATATCGTAGGGCTTATCCTTAACGGTATAGCCGCAATATACATAAAACACTGTACATGGCACACTGTACATGCACTCCCTCAACACACACATTAACACCGGCGTAGCTACATGAAGGCACTGCAGGCCAAGGCCTGCACTTTTCCCAGAAAAATAAAATGTTTTTACATAGAAAATACACACAAAGTACCTGATAATGCACCATTGGTCATTTACATTTTAAACAAAATTTGGAAGAGTACCTCAGAGTCCCCATCAAAATGTCTAGACCTGAAGGTTTACTTTGATCGAACCAGACCACTGCCATACACACCACCTACCAATATTTGCAGGAGTGGTGGGGGACACTCTTCTCTACGTCTTGGCTCGTAGTACTTGGAGTGAAACTTGATTAAGATTCACTTTTTAATATATCTTATAATTTAGTATTTAAGTTTCTTGTGTGTCTGCGTATGTGTTTCTTTAATAAAAGCGTTTTAAATAAAAAAAAAATATTAGAGTAAATACTAATCATACCCTTCCCTCGTAAAACTCACTAGAATGCATGATTTGATCCTTTACGTCTTGACTCGCAGTGTACTTGGTTTGATACTCGTTGGAGATTCGCTTTTAAATACGTCTTAGTGTGTGTGTGTGTGTGTATGTGCGTGTGTGTGTGTGTGTGTGTGTGTGTGCGCGCGCGCGCGCGCGCGCGTGCATGTGTACGTGCGTGCGTGCTTGCGTGCGTGCGTGTTTTAACAATAACGCTTAAAAGTAAACATTGGCGTAGAACGTAGTCGTTAAGTGTTTAAGATATCAAACATTCAAATATCGGAGCGGTTCCCCTTATCCAAATAGCGGAAGTAGAGTAGTATTATCGCTACCAGCGAGAGAGGGACACTCTTCCCACACACTACCCCCAGGTTGCCTCTCTGCAACAACTGAAGTGCTCTTTCACAAATTAAAGTATCGTTTACCTACAAATACGTATACGTTACTCAAAAAGCAAGCCGTTCCTTTTAAAACGAAATTTTATTAATTGAAATAAAAACAGTTTCTTGCATTTTGTGTGTTATAAATGGATAATAGATGGATGTTGTGTTTTTAATGTCGATCGAAAGGCATACCATGGCTTATGTTTAATTGTTGCAACATGCGACATCAGTCATGTAATGTTTTGCTTGTATTTAACAAACCGTTAAAAAATGACCCTATATCTGATCAAAATTTAACACTAATCAGTTTTTTAACGACTGTTTGGATTAGAATATAATGTTGAAATGTGACCCGGGTCAATTTTCAACATTGAAAAATGACCCTTGAGTTCATTTTTCAACGGGGTCAAAATTTAATGTTACACCGGCCCTGTTTCCCTGTAAAGCAGTGAAAGTCTCTGGAATGATGCACACAAATAGGTACCACGAAGGTTGATTTTTACGACAAATTTAACAGTTCAAAGGTCACTGTTAATATTTTCTATGCACAGCTGACTCTTTGTTCTCGAAAAATACAACACATAAAATACACCTGGTTGTATTTCACAAAAAAAAAACTACGATAAAAAATCAGCCGTAAACGTCAAGTAAGAAACTTTCATAATATTTTTCATGCTCATTAACATGAATTAAAGATTGTATTTTCAAAAAAAGCATTTCATTTTGTGAAAAGGCATCCCAGCACCACTACTCCGCTCATAGACAAACATGCCTGCACTTAATTAACATTTTACAGTTTTACCATATACTGATTTAGCGCCCTGCGACCTTGAAGCACTCCGTAGTGGTGTGGCACCGTATATAATTCCGCTTTAGTAGGTTTAGAATGTACTATATTTCATTACTCTTAATTGGCAAAATGAATAAATGAATGGCAATTTACGTCGTACCAACTCATTGTAAGCTATTCAACGCCAAATGAAAGGAAGCTTCGAGGTTCACTGTACATGTACAAAAACAGCAAATTAACGCACAGATTTAAAAAAAAAAACTCATTAACAAGTGAATATGCAGAATGAACCTAGAACTTTGATACCCGCAGAACTGCAGAGTTTCAGCAAATTTTATCGTATTTCTCAAATTGTCGCTTCTTACTTAATGCAGGAGCTGCAGTGATCCTATACTTGTCATCACTCATATGGCTCCCTCCATGCTAATTTAAACACAATCATGAACAGGACACCCATTCGGAGAATTCCTACTCCTCTGCAGAGATCGACAATGGACATACATAGTATGATGTTTTCTTTTCCACGTGTCGCCCTGTGCTCCCAACATAGTTCCAAGATATCATTATATCAGATAGTATTGCTAAATCATTAACTATAGTTGAAATTTGATACATATACTGACATAAAATTATTGATTTATTACAGACAGCCTTATAAACTCCAATTATAATCATATATAATTTCTTCATACAACGATGCAATTATGTTTACTTCGCAAAGACGGCCTTTTATCTTCTTTTATTTTAGTTATCATTGCTTATTTTCAAATCTTAACATTTTCATGTTCTAATAAATTCGTTTTAATGAAATTATTAAGAGGCAATTCATTAAGTTTTATTATCCTTTTAAACGATATTCAGTTTCATTATTTTAACTCGAATATGTTCAGTAAGTAAAAAACACCTGGTGAATTTTGCAGCCACTTTATAAAACTACTGCACGTCTCACACCTCTATTACATTTCCCTTAGGGCTACATTGTAACATTTATGTCTATAACACAGTGAACAGACACAATCTGCAGCACGGATCTGGGCTTAAATTCTTCACTGGTTCAAGATATGCAGTTATAAAAGAAAAAAAAGCATACATTGACCAGGTTATTTTTGTTGAAATTCAATGGTTTTGTGATACCTACTAATTTTCATATTAATAATAAATCCATTATTCGCCCACGATGCGGTTCGAACCAACAGTTCTGAAATGACATAGACTTGTCTAGAAATCTGTTATCAGCATCAAAAATTCAGTGGTGATTTTTAAAATACTGATCGTCTGACCATTTGACACATGGTAGGAAAAATACATCACTGCAATACAAAGCCCTGAAAAAAGAAGAAAAAGAGAACTAAAGTTTAATTTCTGCCTCCTTCATCTGTAGGTCCGGTTTACTCAAGAGAGATAATAAGTGGTGTGAGTCCTTTAAGCAATATTTACAATTTCAGAATATGTTTTTAAAGGCAGTTCATTTATAATTGTATCAACGTGATACATATTATTGACAAAATCATGATTTAAATGACTGTGATCAAATGATGTTTCTTTTTTCTAATAAGAACATGATTAGATCGCGTGCCAAAACCTGTTTTAAAATCGTAATTCTCTCTTATATAAATAATGTTTGTATGTTTAATTTCTTAGCTATTCACAAACTATTTTTATGCTTGTGTGGAAACCTACTGCTAATCAGTTCATCCCAAATCTGATTTGAGGTGATAATCGTTTTTTAAAAACATTTTGTAAAATGCACAATAGTGCCTATAAAAATTATACATTTGTCAAATTTAATAATTCAATTTTTATAAAAATATTTTAGGCAGATTAGAAGTATTTTTTTTTCAACTTTTATAGTCAGTATTTTATACCGTTTATGGAAAGTATTAAATACGGCGTAGCAAATTACAGTTAAGCATATTTATTTTGAATTCATTAGTGACTCACTGGAAATCATCAGCAATTTGTTGAAAATGTCTTTATTCAGTAACAATTCATTGAACCCGGGAACCAAGTTTACACTTCGTTATCGTGTTTCATAACTTTCGAGGCATTGTTTGTATTTAATTTTAACTTATTTATTTTACTTCGTTTGCAAAACAAGTTATTACAACTTATACAAATCTGTAAATAATTGTTTGTAAGTTAATAACTATCTAAGCAGTCGTATTAAATTATTTTGTATGGCTATTAGATATCATAAGTTTTAGGGATGTTGCACCAAAGTTGCCTGTCTATTTTTGTCTCCTATAATTCTTATATAGAATGGCATATATTGTACCATGTTATTTGTATTGTGAAATTGTACATTTGATAAGACATTAATAAATTAATATAATATATATATACAATAAGTTTACATACACGTTCTCAAACTGTAAATATCGTTTACAATAGCTGGATAACTCACCTGGTGTTTGTTTATCCTTTCAGTATGGTAAAATTAACAACTAGCCTAACTAAATTTCGAACAAAAACGGTTTAAAATTCAAGTTTGATTGATTGATAATTTTATTTCAGGAGAGCATTTAAATAATGCAATGAAACAGATGAACAAGTACAAGTTAACATATCTACAAGAATGAACACTACATAAACATCACAATCATTATATGTACATAAATATGACTGCTATATATTCAGTTCAAATCAATTCAATTTTCTTATTCTGACAGCACAATCATCATAAATATTAATATGTCATTTAATACTATATATTGAGATATCGGCTCAGACAAAACGTACAAGCTGATCCTAACCGATATCTCAGCATATAGCGAAATATGCTTAAGATATTCTTCTTTTATGACATTCATATAGATAACCCTGTCAAATATAATATTATATAATATGTACCTTATTTAAACGAAATCAAAAGTAAAGCAAGGAGGTATTGAGAACATGGCAATATTTCGAGAAAAAGTTAACAACTATACATGCAACAAACAGTTGCAACCAACATCACATATAACCGTCAATGATCCTATAAGGGTCAATAATTTATTTGAGTCCATTAAATAGTGCAATAATAATCACAATTTAATATAATATGCATCTTGCCTAATCAAAAATGATAGTACAAGAAGAAATAAAGGCCATACTAAGCATGTAGCCTTATTGCAATTATTATTTTGAATTAGTAAATGATAACTTTATCCATGCTCCATACACAGACATATATTTACTAGGGCTCATACTAAATTCTGTATATTCACTTTCATGTACTTCTTGTAACAAAAAGTAACTTTTCATTGTTATTTACAACTTTAATAATCTATTTATCGTTTTAAACAAAGCAAAACGACATTAAGATTTAGTTTGTACGCTTTTATGCATTACAATACACATTATAAACAACCTTACTTAAAGATTGTGCATGTAATAAATAGCTTCAACAAATATTTTTAGACACCTTTCAACATTCCAATCAGTATCAATTATTATTTCCAAGCCATTAAAGAGTGCAAGAAGTTGCTGCCTTGGTGTTAATGCCATAAAATTTGAAAAAGGCGAGAACACCGATGTATTTATACAACTTTTGTCATAGAGAATAACGTATAGCCTCGCCACGTCTGCACTCCATAATTACGTGATGAGTTTTATTACAGTCAATGTTAAGATCACACATGGAACATGTTGTGGTAAATGTGTAATAGAATAGGCGACAAAGAAAGACGATTGCGCATTGACATTGCTTGGAATATGGTTAAAACAATTTACTAAGTTGCCATATAGGTGACAAAGACAAGTCAATTTTCTTAACAAACAAAAAGTCCCTGAGTACTATATCTGATTTCATGGCAATCTTGTTTTGACTGGAATGAAATGCATTGATTTTAAGCTTGACGATGTGCGTCCAGACACTTTTAGACAGAAACTGCCCAGTAATGAGAAAGTCTTCTAGTGCTCCATCGATAGAACATTTGCGAAGAATACGACTTATGTCATGAAAGAATCCATTTTGACTACCTGAGTCGTTTACATAATGCATCAGTCTAAAGAAGAAAAATCTCTTGAGAAGTGGTCGACCGAGTGCCTACATAATTGACCGAAAAATACTAGTTTACGCTTGTCAATTTCACACGTTAACGATTTACAACCAAGTAAACTAAGTGAGACACACGTTCTAGAGTACTTTCTATGAAAACAGAATCTGTGGGAACGCTCCAAACTCATTAGATCTACATTTATAAGATTGTCCCAAAGTTCACACCCATATAAGGCTTTTGGATGACTAAGCAGTTATATATCTTTAAGGAAGTAATAGGATGGAGTCCGTGTTCGTGTATACCTGAATTTACTTAGCTCAGAAAAGTTCTCATGAGTTTACCACATGCATTTGTTACATTACAAACATTAGACAGTGACCTGCTATACTCTTTTCCAAGATGTGTATAACTTTCAGTTTCCATAATTTCATTTGGACCAAGACTCCATTTTCGGTTACACTTCCTGTATTCAGATTTAGTTTCATGAAAAAACAATTACACCACACTTATTTGGATTATACTCATACCTCCATTTACACGATTATAAATAACAGACGTCCATCATTTTTTGGAGAGACCAGATTTTGAGAATGATATTAAGACCATATCATCGGCACCAGTTGGTGAACACGCATTAATATCTACCACACAAAACCCTATACCTGAGAGTTCGATTTATTCAATTAACGCATTAATGCAGGTGAGATACAGGAGCGGACTGCTAACACCGCCTTGCTTGATACCTTGCAATATATGTTACCAGTCAGAAACATGTTCCCGGAAGCGAACTTTACTTGTGATACCCTCGTAAATACTTAGTATAGCTTTGTAAAGTACCGTACTGATTCCCAATTGCCATAACTTATAGAAGAGTCCACCGTGCCACACGCGATCATTTGCCTGACGTGAATCAAGGAAGCACATATACAGTTAACTTTTATTTTCTCTTGCAAAATGTACACTTTCGCGGAATGCAAATGATGTCATTTAACAACCCATCTTTTTTTGGAAAGCCGCCTTGAAGTTTACTAACTTTTGGTTGGTAAATCAGATTATCTACAATAACATTTTCAAACAATTTCAAGAACAATGAATAGAGGGTTATAGCTCTGTAATTTTTTGGATCTTTTTTGTTTTTCTTACCACCTTTGTGAAGTGTAATGATGGTTCCGTATTTCATATTTTCCGGTGTATGTGAATATTTCAGCATGGCTGTAAATAACTTTGCAAGTAACTGTCTCACAATAATCCCTCCATATATAAGGTGTTCATAAAACACTGAATCCATGCCACTGGCTTTATTTCGTTTAACTTGTTTCAGATATGATATTATATTGCCAACTGTTACTTCCGGAATATTACAATTATATGTACGTTTTTAAGAGACCAGTATGCTCAGTATTTTGGTTTTCAACGAATACTTTAGATCCTCTTCAAATTCAGCATTTTTACTCGGCGTATATAAACTTGTAAAGTATTTTTGCCATTTATCACATATAATTGATGGGTCTCTATAGATTTCATCATCAAATTGCAGTTCAAACCCTTGTACACGACTTATTTCGTTTAGAATTCACCAATTTCGAAAACGTATCTTGGTCACATTTTGCAGCCTTGTCAATATCATCGTTTATTTTTTGCATATAAATATTAACAGCATGCCTGTGGATTCTTCGAAATTGATTAATTGTCTTTCTGTATGTGTAGTAAGACAATGAATCGGGTATTCGACCATTTTGCAACCATTGCATTCGTTTCGATTTTATATTGTTGTGAGCAATAGTAAGATCGGTATTCCAATATGGTTTTTTATATAAACAAAATTTAGACTTTGGAATTGATTGATCAGACGCTTCCAGTACAGTTTTAACTAACACATTAAATAAAGCGTCAATTCCTTCTTTGGTATCTAAATGTATATTCACTGCTTCACGTAAATCAGTATTTGTATTTAACAAGCATTCATATTCTAAAATGTTTGTATCAGATATCTTCGACCACTTTATACGCCTAGGATAATGACATTGGTCTGATACATTTTCGTAGAACAATGGTATTTCTATCTTACAATATACTGGTCTATGGTTAGACACATTTAGGGCACCATTGTTTAGAATTTCACAATACTTAACTGTATCAAGCTTTCAACTGGCATAATTATGTGATCAATTAAGCTTTGACCATCAGGTGAAACATACGTTGTATCTGCTCCCAAACAACAATCAAGTGTATTGATAGAGAAAAGGTTTTCTGTTTTCATAAACATTTCCAAACAATACCCTCTATCATCTTAAGGTTTAACAAATCGAATTGATGAAAGGTTAGCATTAATATCACCCATGATGATCATTTTCCCTTTGTTTGAGTACAAATGTACAATATTAGACAGCATTTGCTATGGTTTTTACTTGGCATATATACTTGAAGTATATATAAGTAACAATTTTTGTTTATTTCATATTTTATACCGATTATTCTATCACTATCTACCAGCAGAACAGTTATCTTGCTTCGACAATGTTTATGCCACAATAATGCCACACCACCTTGACAACTTTGCGTTTTCCAGGCAGTTTTAAGTCAAAATAAGCAGTTGAATGGCTTTTGTACATTTTATTAATTCTATCAAGGAAGTGCATGTCTTTTTCAAAGAGCCAGTGCTCAAAGATGCCACAGACATCAGTATGTTTATTTTTCAAGACATTACATAAGTAAGAATAGCTGGACATGATGCCCGTGGCATTCCATGTTAATAAATTTAAATGTTTTGTAACAGACTTAAATTGATGTTGGTTAGTTCACGGGGTACCAGTTACTTATATATGGGTTATATTCATAAACAGCTGATGGTAACGAAGTATCCTCACTCCTGGAATCACTAGAATTGTGCTGATGGGTCCAGTTACAACTGTAATGAGTTTTACCGTACCTTCGCTGACCGTTTCTATTCCTGTTTTTATACGGACCATGACTTTGACCTTGGCCTTGACTATGACCTTTCCTATGTTCTTGACCTTTACTATGATCTTGCCTATGACAATTATGATGACCCTGATATTAGGAATCTGTCTGTTTCCTGTTTGTTTTGAAGGAAAGTCACGGCCTACAAACAATACCAGGAGGCCAAACATATGGATCCTTAAGTAAGATGACATCTGAGTTATCTTCAACATTCAGTCTAATAATTGTTGGCTTATGACCGGAATTTTGCAACTTTCGGACCTCGTCCACACACAAAAGCTGCAATTTTGTTTTCTGTTATAGTAGGTAAGAACCCGCGTATATACAAACGTTTGGCTGGCTTTCTCATGTAACCGTCAAAAATACCAAAATCATCCATTTGGTTACTGGTATTAACGTCACCACTATGACATAATCTGTGGTCGTTTTCAGAACCACTAAGACTTTGACCAACAAGTGTGTCGTCATGCGTGGTGTTTATATTTGTTGTATTCTTTGTCGCCGTAGCACTAACAGTTTCAGAAAATGACACATCGAAACTTTGCCTCTGATTACAGATATTAGGGGAAGTAACAACAGTATTTAAGGGTTCAGATAATTGTTTCACTGGAGTTTTCACTGTTGCAACATAAATGTTACTCTCAGCACTGACGTTTTGCTCAACATATTACACATTATTAGATGTAAGAGGTGTTACAGTTCTACTGGTTTCATGTTCATGTACATTTTCACTTTTTTTGTTCATATTATTTACATTTAAGTCAGCGTGATTCGTTGGAGAGAAGTTTTGATTTTGACTTACAGAGCTTTAACGAATTTATAGGGTTTTTTTTACTCTTTTGATTGGAGATTGTGAAGAAAGTATGTCAAAGATTTCCTCCATCGACCTCACGCATTCTTTTCTCTCATTTTTCAGACTTTAATGCCAGTAATCTTTTCTGACTCTAATCTTCCGATACACAATTTAATTTGATCAATACCGTCTGAAACCTCTTTTTGAATACAGACAAATTATTTTGAACACGTTTAAGGGAGTCTTTTAGTTCTTATATTTACTTGGAATTAACCACTTTTTTGCAGCAAACATTTGCTTCATGTTAAGAATGTCAGATTTAATGTTTGTCATGGACTCTTGAACTGATGGCATGGTTGGATTATTATAGGAAGACGGTGGTGCTGGCGGTTTTGTCACTTTACTCGGTGTTTCCATGGATGTTCCGGAAACAGACGAAGATCGACCCTTACGAGCACTTAAAAGTTCTTTTAACTCGGCAGCAAAAAGGTGATCCCCTCACAGAATGACATTAACGTGTGAATATCACCGACTAACTTGTTGGCAATCATAGAACCATTTCTAGTTTCGATTCTCTTCTTCATTTAACAGTTCTGATATAGGAACCTTTCAGTACCTTTTACATATTCAAAGAGCCCATTTCTCACTTGGTCCATTCGTTCATCACAATTAACATACATGGACTTTATGTTATCAATGAACAAGATTTTAGGCAATCCATGATAAAGAATTTGCAATTGTGCGAATTGATTTTGGGTAATACCGGGACTGACCTGTTCAACCTCATGAGCAGTATAGGTAGGTGACATATTGGAATCATAGTCTTTCACCTTTACGTTGATATTTTGCCCGGCTGTCGGAAGGGAACACTCTCTCGGCATTTTCACTTCGGTAGTATCCATCAAACTTACGGGTGTAAGTTCGGTGTATGTCGGATCAGTGTGACCAGTGTTTTTCCATGGTAACACGGTGTGAAGAACGTTATCAGACAACAAACGTTAATACTTTTTTTGTTGGTCAGCTATATGTTATGTTAACAAGACGTGCCTCCGGCAATCATGGCTATTAACCCTTTCTATGTCATTTTAAACTTGTTTAAATTCTAAGGTGATTAAAATCTCAGGGGATGTCACTTAATCTAAGGTGATGCCACTTTTAAACCTGTTTAAAATCTAGGTGATGTCACTTTTAAACCTGTTTAAAATCTAAAGTGATGTCACTTTCAAACTGTTTGAAAAATTTAAATGATTTCACTTTTAAACTATTTGAAATATAAAGGAATTTAACTTTCAACTTAAAAAATTAGGTGATGCCATTTTTAAACTATACAATCAATGGAGTAATCACTAAGTCGCTAAGTAAACAAACAAACAACAAACAAATATCTTATTGAGCATAAAACAGCACTTGCGTGTTTATAGTCAACACAAATATTACAACAGTGAAAACATGAAAAAAAAAAGATTATCAGAGAAGTAAAAAAAATAATAACTATTGGTTTAATTCAATTAAACAATTATCTAGTTATGTTTTTAATTTACTGCAAATATAAGACTGATGCTAAGTATTCATTCTATGTTGGAAAGCAAAATATATATATTTCGATAAATTGTTTATTGTTTTTGAGCATTTCAAGTTTATTAAAATTAGGCCAATGGCAATAATTATATTTAAAATATTTATGACGAAGTATTATATACACTGGCAAAACCAATAGAAAAATGGTATTCGTTTTCTACCCAGTTCATGTTACATTGTAAGCAGCTTCGTTGAGCGCACGCTACATTTGTATAACTTCCAATTTCAATGGCAAGATCAAACGATGAATGCCGAATTTAGTAAGAGCAACTTTTTTATTTCTCCAATACAAATGTATATGTGTATGTACTATATTGTTCTAATTTACTAGAGTTATTGATATTAGACACAGCATTGTGCATGTAATACCATTGTTTACTTGTACAAACAACGCCACGTCAGTATGGGCGGAGCGCGTCCGGTCAATTGGTAATGCTGTGATTGAATTCAGACATTGTTTCGAAAAGTTATCAAAGAAATGCTAAGTGTGACCCTTAATTGTAACCTTGTGTATTGATTGTTGTACCTCCTCCGATTTCTGTAATGATTTTGGAACAGGCTTCTGATTGGCTAATCCAAAAAACCCTAGTACAGCGGTGTGACGACAATGGTGGACCTATATATTTTAAGGGTGCACCACTATTAAATACTGGTGGACCAACAAATAAATAACGGTGCACCGCTAATAAATCATCGGTCCACCGTTAAAATATAGCGGTGCATCAATAAATATATAGCGGTGCATCGTTGAAATGTAACGGTGCACCGATAAAATATAGCAGTGCACCAATATTATATAGGGTGCACCGGTAAATAACGGTGCATCGATAAATTGTAACGATGGACCGCCATTTGTAATTGTGCATTGATATATTTTAACGGTGCAACGGTATATCTTATCGGTACACCGTTAAAACAAAAATATCGGTGCACCGATATAATAGCGGTGCAACGGTACCAGTGCTTTTGACCCTAATCGTACACCATAGTATTCAAAGTGAAAAAGCTCGACGTTGAACGAATATTCATTTTGTAATACAGACTGGATGCGTTTTATTTTCAAAGGTACAATGTCGGGTAATGTAGTGTATTGGTAAAAGTTATGAAAATGGGCCCAAGTTTAATATACAGTGATACAGCAAACCGTGCGACAACATACAATTGGTCTATTCATCTTTTATAACCATGGTGCTATTAAAATCACATAGCGTATTGAATTGCAACGAAATGAAACTACAGTATAATTGAAATTACATTTATATACAAATTAGATAAGCCTGCATCTAACCTCTCGATGCTTTCAACGATTACTACATTTACACCACAAAGTGCGTTACAGGTCTCACTACACAGTTGAATTTTGTTCTTCGTTCTATATAAAATAAGGTCTAGGATTTCCATGGTAAAAATAGAATTCCACAAAGATGTTTTTTGTAAGTTTTTGTTTTCATAGCAGGAATGTAAACCCACATAAACATGCACAAAAACTGGTAGGTTGACCACGTTGTTTTTTTTTAAAAGAGGGTGCAGTGACACCCTGAGATTTTTTGAAAATAGAAGTCCCCAAATGCTCATAAATACATGTATATGTTCAAATCCTATAAAAGTCACTTTTTGACACCAGTGATTTCTTATTGCAGTTTATGCTATACCAAGTTTTGCTCTACTCATCTGCAGCAAGAAATCACAACCATCATGAACCATTTTGAAAATATTTCAAAACCAAATTGCATAGGTCTTGTTTTTTTAAGCTTAAGAATCGTGGGGAAAAAGTAGCGTAACTGTGTTGTAAGACGTTACAAGAATGGTAAAGATGTGACGTTTTTTATGACATGTGACCATCGTCATTATGGTAAAATTATTTCACATCTGTGATAAGTTTCGCATGTATAACCATTTTCACACTTGGGGGTCATAGCATCTTCATTTGATTGAAGTCCGACTACTAGTACTTTCACGAACGCTTAACGTCTCAGCCACTATTACATTTCCCAGAGGACTACATTGTAACATTTATGTCCAAAACAGAGTGAAATGACAAACCCTGCAGCATGTGTCTGGGCTCAAATTCTAAACCAGTTCAAGATATGCAATTATAAATGGGGAAAAATATACCTTGACCAGGTTATTATTTTTAATTCAATCGTTTTGTGATACCCTATCATTTTCCAGAGTAATATGTCAACTATTCGCCTACGATGCGGCTCGAACCATCAATTCACAAATGACACAGAATTGCCTAGAAATCTGGTATCAGCATAAAATTTTCAGTTGTGATCTCTAAAATACTGACCATTTATCATGGTGGGAAAAATAAATCGCTGCGATACAAAGCCCTGAAAGAAAAGAAGAAAAAGAGAAGTTAAGTTTTATTTCTACCTCCACCATCTATAGGTCCAGAGCACTCAAGGGAGATAATAGTGGTGTGAGTCCTTCAGAATGAAATTTTCCACATCATCGATATCACGTGCACCGCGTGTACATTGTTGATATTCTGACATGTTTTCTTAAGAAGAAATATTGGTTTAAAGTACTACATTTGGATTTTATTGCGCTTTATATATAAAATGTTTGGAAGTCAAGGGAGATAATAATGGTGTGAGTCCTTTGGGCTGAACAAGGTTATATTTTCATTACAGAAGTGCCCGATTTTTTAACACCCGAGGAATGTGATAAAATAATAGAAACTGCTTTAAATAACGGTCTCAACGTTAGTAACTTATTTGGCGAGGACATACAGGCCGAGTATGATGAGGATCTGGACTTATCCGATATTTCACGTATCAGCGACCAAACCTGGCTCAGAGAGGCAGATATTGGAAAGGCATTCTGGGATTCATTGAATACAAGGTAAACCAAATGTCCAATGTCAACTCTAACAATCAATAAGGAATCTCATATGTCCAATGCTGGAATTCTGACGCTATCCACGTTTGGCTTGCTGCCAACCCAAAAGTGCAAAGTACTCCTCCATAAGAATCAATGCGCGGTGAAAAGTAGTTCAAGTCTTGGATCCATCTGAACTCCATTTAGAAGTTTAAGACTATTATCTAACAGAAAAAAACTAATAATATTTAATTGGTTTTGTATTGGGTTGGAGCATAATAAGGTTCAAACGCCTTTTTTGCGAATGTTTGTCTGATTCCATTACTAAGTTGCTTGTGGCAGAATGGTGACTGTAATCAAAGATAATTATATGTGCATTTTAGATATTTCTCCACAATAAATTTGATTACAATTGCAACAAGATATGTGTTGCAAATAACGTCAAACATATATCATCCAAATGTTGTTTTTATTTTCAGAATAGCACGGCTGTCCCACTTAGATGTCGGTCTAGTAAAACGTGCTGAACCAATACAAGTAAGAAACCTTGGTTTGTAATATATACTAACGGAAACAGGAATGGCGTTCAGACTTTGTTATATGACGTCGAAGACGTCCAATAATAATCGTCCTTTTCAGCGCCAAAATATAACATTTATAAATTGATCAATTTAACTTAAATTTTACACTTTAAAGCATAAAAATACACGTGCCCCACTTTATTGTCAATTGGTTGCTATAGCAACGAATAAAATGACGATTACTTTTTATAAAATGAAAATCGTTCAAGTTATAGATTTGGCATGAATAGAGGTGTACTTGCTGACATTTTCATGTAAGAAAACCGTAAAATGAAAAAAGATACAGGGGCAGTTCGGTTATTTCTGAATCACCCCTCGTATATGGCAGTATATCAGAAATATAGCTTAACATTTCTAGAAACATTTTGAAAATGGATTCAAAGCATATTATTACCACCAATTAATGAAATTTGATGATAAAGTTCAACCGTCCTGATATACTCCCTTTGAATAGCACACCCATAATTTTTTGCCTTACTTCCCGCATGACTCACAACATTTCATAGGATATTAACTTTCATATGATTACCGTTAATATTTCTACAGAGGTTCAGTAGATGTAGAGCAGAACTATAGAAAAACAGCTAAAATGCATAAGTTGCAATAAGATGCGGACAAACCATAGAGACAAGGGACAGTATTAATGGAATATCTGATTTAAAAGGAAGTGGGCTGGAGAGAACGCTGATTGAAAGCGAACTTGATTTTTTAGCTCGCTGGGACGAATGTCCATGAGAGCTATTGCCATGACCCCGGCGTCGTCGTCGGCGTCGTCTTTAGACACCTAGATTAAACTTTTGCCTTAAGTTGCGTTTAAGTTTTGGTGTTTGCCTCCAATCTCAATATTTGCATGGGTGGTGAGTTTTATTCCATAGGACAACTCTTGTTCTGAATTTGCTTTGTGTTTCTATTTTTTATATCCAGAGTAAGAAGTGTTCATAAAATTAAACTAGTATTTTGTTTGCTATTATTACTTGATTCGTTTAAGTTTATCTTATAGTACACTGTCGTCACATCTAGAAAAATGTAGTTGAGGTTCCCGACATACTTCCGCACGATCAGTAGCAAACCATTTTCTGATACCTAATATAAACATTGTCTTGCATGGGACTCCCGAATAAAAACAAGAGCATAATGAACATTTATTCAGATGCCTTCATACTTTTATTAAAGAAAGTGGTCACTTTCGACGGGGGAAATTGACTGTTGTGTAAGGATGTTGAGTATGTATAGATTAGAAAATCTAGTGCTTAGTAAGAAAAATCTATAGTCGAGTAAGGATGTTTTGTATCAAGTGATAACATCTAGTCGCGTATGAAAATAAAGTGTCAAATAAGGAAATTGACTGTTGTGCAAGGACGTTGAGTATGTATAGATTAGAAAATCTAGTGCTCAGTAAGGCTGGAAACGGAGCTATACTTGTAAAAAAGAAGTAATTTTCTATTATTTAGCCATTTCTAACATGATATGCAATTCATGTTATCATATATTACGTTATTTCCTGAAATGAAATGACAAAAACTTTTCCCAATAATATTCCTTTGTACAGTAAAAATTCTCATACAAGGCTTCTCTACATCCTAGTTCCTTGAGTTGTAAATGTTTAATCCCCTGCTGACGTAAGGATACTTCAAATTGTATCTGAAACAAATAACTGACTGGTTCTTGACACTTCATAATTTCAATTATTTTGGAACCCTCCTGGCCACTTTATGGAAAATACTTCTTCCTTATTTAACCTAATCTTATTGGCTATAATTAGACAATGCTTCAGATCTCAAACCAAACTTATGATTAAACATATGGATAAAATGATGAGAATTAGTCATTTACATAGTATTCCTTATTACTACTTTCTTTTAAATGGGGTTCAGACATTTTCAACACATTTCAGGTTATAAATGGCATATCCAGTTTATTGGTGGAGGAATACCTACGAATGAATCTGAGTGGAATCACCGTCCTTTTGCTTGTAATTGGAAACCTTTTTCACATAAAGTTATTGGAGTGAGCCATCATAAAACACTATATTCGACTTTAAGTCCACAATGTCATGCTAATGATGTACTTCTAACTCTAATTCTGTCCTTGTGTGCAAGGTCGCACACCATATATAGATGCCATGTGCAGCAGCTGTAATGTTCGTAAACATGTTGCATAAAATGTGTTTTGTGGTAATTTTAGATTCAATGATTGTTTCTAGATTAAACATGTTTCTTTTTTCTTTTCACACACTATTTTGAGATTGTATTCTGGAAGTCACACACTTAACACCGGTTTTTCAGCTCGTATTGCGACGGGTCACATCTTTTAAAAAAAAAACATCTGTAATAACAGGACATACAGTAACTGCATTCATCATGACACAAAGGCTTTTATCTATTTCTAGTTATGAGTCTTTTGGCATATTTATTTAACCTATGTATCACACATATTTACATAACGTTTGTTTTTTTAATATTGATCGTCATTTTAGTTTGCCACTGAGAGCCGACTGAAACCAAGATAGTATAATCACTACTTTCTCCGCAAGTTACTGGTAACTTCCCAACTTGAATCAGCGGTAAGAGACGAATAAGAGTAATGTACTTCATACGTAGGCATACGTATATAAATCAATTTGAATAGGATACAATCGATTTTAAGAAATGCAGATCCCTAGTTATCCATACATATGGAACGCCGGAGCTGTCTTATGTTCAGCATCAATGGGTCATTGTATTAACTATTATCTTGGGTTGTCGTGTTTTTGTCTTTGGTAAGATGGTCATTGTATTAGCTTGTCCTAACATTGTGTTGAGTCATATAAATATTATGTTTATTAGTTATATCACTATGTTGGGTTGTAGAATCATTGTAGATCGCTTGGGTTTTTCAATTGTTGTGTTGGGTTGCATAATTATTGTGTTTTATAATCATTTCCGTCCCAAGGGATAAATGTTTTACACGTCCGTTACAATGATAAACTACCTCGGTCTTACACGTCCGTCACAATGATAAACTACCTTAGTCTTGATGCTTACTTTTACATTAGAACATGTTACTGATACACTTTACCAAAATACATGTATAACGAAAATAAATTGCAGATGTAAACCAACAGTTATTTACGTTGAATTATCACCTATATGTGTATTGAGTTATTATCTATGCATATATTGTAGTTATTATCTATGTATGTATTGTATAATTGTTTATTTATATTGCCTTCGAATCAGTCTGATCTATAAGGCTCAACATATTCAATACAATACACGTGACAACGCAGTTATTATGCATAACGGCAATAAGGTGCTACATGGACAATAGTTATTATCTATATGTGTATTGTAGTTATTTTAAATGTATAAATTGTAGTTATTATGTATGTGTGTATTGTAGTTTTTATCTAGATATATATTGTAGTTATTATCTATATGTGTATTGTAGTTTTTATCTATGTGTGTATTGTAGTTATCATCCATGTACATCTTGTAGTTATCATCTATGTTTGTATCATAGTTATTATTAATGTATGTATTGTAGTTGTTATCTTTATGTGTATTGTAGTTATTATCTAAGAACGTTTTGTAGTTATTATCTAAGAACGTATTGTAGTTATTAATAATGTGTGTATTGTAGTTATTATCTATGTATGTATCGTAGTTATTATCTATGTATGTATTGTTTTTATTATCTATGTGCGTATTGTAGTTATTATCTATGTGCGTATTGTAGTTATTATCTATGTACGTATTGTAGTTAAAATCTATGTGTGTATTGCAGTTTTTATCTATGTGTGTATTATAGTTATTTTCTATGTAGGTATTGTAGTTATTATTAGTTATTATTAGGGGTGGTAAAATTAAGTTATAATTATTATATAATGCAACAAAGTAAACGGATAGCTCACATTGCCTTAATATTATTTAATTGAGCATTTAGTTACATATGTCTTTCAAACCTTAAAATTGCTTTATAAATTTATTAACAATTGCAGTAAAATGATAGGTGTGCGAATCCTTCAGTGTACATAATATTACCCTAAATACTACAATTGCATGACTAGAATAATATATAAGAACAATATAAGTTGGTTAAGTATATCAAGAAATACTTATTTAACATTATCTTAAATAATTCCAGCAAGAATTAAGATCAGATAAGCGACTTTATTTATAGAGGGTGACATATTTAATTTAAATCTAATCTTCCCTCTATTATTTACAAAATATACAAAAATGAGATACACATACAATTATACATGAAACATTCAATGAAAAGAAATGCTAAAACATTTCGCACCACATGCTATTCACACACCCATACACACACTTCAGGATAACAATACATGTCAACCTTCAAAGTGGTTTGTTAAATTGATATAAGACAGTGGAGTATGCTACTATTTACATGATTATGAACACACATGTACAGAAAACAAATTGAATTATACATTTTTCATCCATCTGATTAGATTGCTTTGGTATGCTATTACAAAAGTTATACTTTGTTTAAATAATTCTTTGTTCGGTTTAGGTAGTTTGATGTTGTTTGAAGAATGTGACCGTATTACAGGTGTATTTTTATTTGTTTGTCTGAAGTAAAACATTTCATTGATTTCGGTTGGGGTTATTGACTTCGCTATTTCGTACATAAATTTTGTTTTCCGGAAATAAATCCTGTCAAAAACTGTTAGTATTTTTAACTCCTGCAAGCTTTCTAGTGTATTTTAATCATTGTTATCCAAGATGATTTTACAAGCACGTTTTTGGAGCCTTAATATTCTATCTAGGTTCATTGACAGGTGCCGCCCTATTTAACATTACAGAAATCTACATGAGGTTGAATATAAGCTTTATAAATCTGAACTCTATGGTCAAGGCTAAGATATTGTTTAATTCTTGACAGAAGCCAAACATTTCATGAATTTATTTTACATATATGATCTACATGGTTTTTCCAAGTTATGTTGTAATCAATAAATATGCCAAGTACTTTATCCTTAGATATCATGCTGAAATTTTCACTATTAAGATCCAAATTTATGTCTTTCAAATCTAAACAAGTATGTTTTTGATGTGTAATTTAAAATATAGTGTAAGCCATTGATGATCTTCTGTTTCAAGAGTATTTAATCAATGTTTTACATATGCGATATAAGCACTACCTTCAAAATTTTATCATATGGTAATAAACCAGTTCCTGTAAGTAGATCTATAGTTTTGTATCGACACATACAGTTTATCAATGCTGGATGTCCTTCAACATTCTTATTTGTTCAGTTATTTACCTATACTAAATATACACTATATATTTAAACTTCACATCATGGGGCAATATATCGATACCAGTTCAAGAAAATGGATCAAAATAGTTGAAATAATCTGTACCTGCTATATTCATCTAATGTCCTTGATAAAGGAAATTTATAAGGGAATCTATCACAGTATACCATATTAAACTTATATCCTTGAGCAAGACTAGTTATATGAAAATACACAACATTCGTCTAATGTCCTTGAGCAAGATGAGTTATATGGGAATCTACCACATTCTACCACATTCACCTTATGTCCTTGATCAAGGCGAGTTATAAGGGAATCTATCCCATTATACCACATTCACTTTATGTCCTTGAGCTAAGCCAGTTCAAAGGGAATCTACAACATTCTATACCATTCACCTAATGTCCATGATCAAGGCGAGTTATAACGGATATCTACCACATTCTACCACATACACCTTATGTCCTTGATCAAAGCAAGTTATAAGGGAGTCTATCACATTCTATCACATTCACCTAATGTACTTGAGATAGGCAAGTTATAAGGGAATCTACCACATTCTACCACACTCACCTTATGTCCATGATCAAGGCGAGTTATAAGGGAATCTATCCCATTATACCACATTCACTTTATGTCCTTGAGCTAAGCCAGTTCAAAGGGAATCTACAACATTCTACACCATTCACCTAATGTCCATGACCAAGGCGAGTTATAACGGATATCTACCACATTTTACCACATTCACCTTATGTCCTTGATCAAAGCAAGTTATAAGGGAGTCTATCACATTCTAACATATTCATTTAATGCACTTGAGATATGCAAGTTATAAGGGAATCTACCACATTCTACCACATTCTACCCAATTCATCTAATGTCCTTGAGCAAGACGATTTATATGAGAATCTACCACATTCTACCACATTCTACCCAATTCATCTAATATCCTTGAGCAAGACGATTTATATGAGAATCTAACACATTCTACCACATTCACCTACTGTACTTGAGCAAGGCAAGATATAAGGGAATCTACCACATTCTACACCATTCACCTCATGTCCTTGAGCCAGAAGAGTTATATGGGAATCTATCACATACTACAACATTCACCTAATGTCCTTGATTAAGGCAAGTTATAAGGGAATTTATCACATTCTACCACATTCACCTAATGTCCTTGACCAAGGCAAGTTATAAGGGAATCTATCACATTCTATCACATTCACCTAATGTACTTGAGCTAAGCAAGTTATAAGGGAATCTACCACATTCAACTTATATCCTTGAGTAAGGCGAATTATACGGGAATCTTCCACATTGTACCCCTTTCTTATAATGTCCTTGATCAAGGCAAGTTTTAAGGGAATCTATCACATTCTACCACATTCACCAAATGTCTTTGATCAAGGCAAGTTATAAGGGAATCTATCACATTTTCCCACAATCACCTAATGTACTTGAGCAGGACGAGTTATAAGGGAATCTACCAAATTATACCCCATTCATCTAATGTCCTTGATCAAAGCAAGTTTTAAGGGAATCTATCACATTCTATCACATTCACCTAATGTACTTGAGCTAGGCAAGTTATAAGAGAATCTACCACATTCTACCACATTCACCTTATGTCCTAGAGTTAGGCGAATTATATGGGAATCTACCACATTCTACCACATTCACCTAATGTCCTTGATCAAGGCAAGTTATAAGGGAATCTATCACATTCTACCCCATTCATCTAATGTTCTTGATCAAGGCAAGTTATAAGGGAATCTATCACATTCTACCACATTCTACCACATTCATCTAATGTCCTCAAGCTAGGCAAGTTATAAGGTAATCTATCACATTCACCGTATGTTCTTGAACAAGGCAAGTAATAAGGGAATCTATCACATTCTACCACATCCACCTAATGTCCTTTAGCTAGGCAAGTTATAAGGGACTTTATCACATTCTACCACATTCATCTAATGTCCTTGAGCAAGATGAGTTATAACGGAATCTACCACATTATACTCCATTCGTTTAATGTCCTTGAGCAAGACGAGTTATAAGGGAATATACCACATTCTACCACATTCACCTAATGTCCTTGATCAAGGCAAGTTATAAGGGAATCTATCACATTCTACCCCATTCATCTAATGTTCTTGATCAAGGCAAGTTATAAGGGAATCTATCACATTCTACCACATTCTACCACATTCATCTAATGTCCTCAAGCTAGGCAAGTTATAAGGTAATCTATCACATTCACCGTATGTTCTTGAACAAGGCAAGTAATAAGGGAATCTATCACATTCTACCACATCCACCTAATGTCCTTTAGCTAGGCAAGTTATAAGGGACTTTATCACATTCTACCACATTCATCTAATGTCCTTGAGCAAGATGAGTTATAACGGAATCTACCACATTATACTCCATTCGTTTAATGTCCTTGAGCAAGACGAGTTATAAGGGAATATACCACATTCTACCACATTCACCTAATGTCCTTGATAAAGGCAAGTTATAAAGGAATCTATTACATTTTACCATATTCACCTATTGTCCTTGAGCAAGGCGAGTTATAAGGGAATCTACCAAATTCTACCACATTTATCTAACGTACTCGATTTAGGCAAGTTATAAGGGTATCTACCACATTCTACTCCATTCATCTAATGTCCTTGAGCAAGACGAGTTATATGGGAATCTACCACATTCTACCACATTCACCGTATGTCCTTGAGCAAGGCTAGTTATATGGGAATCAACCACATTCATCTAATATCCTTGATCAAGACAGGTAATAAGGGAATCTATCACATTCTACCACATTCACCTAATGTCCTTGATCAAGGCAAGTTATAAGGGAATTTATCACATTCTACCACATTCATCTAATGTCCTTGAGCAAGATGAGTTATAACGGAATCTACCACAGTATACTCCATTCGTTTAATGTCCTTGAGCAAGACGTGTTATAAGGGAATCTACCACATTCTACCACATTCACCTAAAGTCCTTGATAAAGGCAAGTTATAAAGGAATCTATTACATTTTACCATATTCACCTAATGTCCTTGAGCAAGACGAGTTATAAGGGAATCTACCAAGTTCTACCACATTTATCTAACGTACTCGTTTTAGGCAAGTTATAAGGGAATCTACCACATTCTACCCCATTCATCTAATGTCCTTGAGCAAGGCAAGTTATAAGGGAAGCTATCACATTATACCACATTCACCTAATGTCCTTGAGCAAGACGAGTTATATGGGAATCTATCACATTCTACCACATTTACCGTATGTCCTTGAGCAAGGCTAGTTATATGGGAATCAACCACATTCATCTAATATCCTTGATCAAGACAGGTAATAAGGGCATCTATCACATTCTACCACATTTACCTAATGTCCTTGATCAAGGCAAGTTATAAGGTAATTTATCACATTATTCCACACTCACCTTATGTACTTGAGATAGGCAAGTTATAAGGGAATCTACCACACCTACCACATTCACCTTATGTCCTTGATTAAGGCAAGTTATAAATGAATCTATTACATTTTACCACATTCATCTATTGTCCTTGAGCAAGGCGAGTTATAAGGGAATCTACCAAATTCTACCACATTTATCTAATGTACTTGATTTAGGCAAGTTATAAGTGAATCTACCACATTCTACCCCATTCATCTAATGTCCTTGAGCAAGGCAAGTTATAAGGGAATCTATCACATTATACCACATTCACCTTATGTCCTTGAGCAAGACGAGTTATATGGGAATCTATCACATTCTACCACATTCACTTTAAGTCCTTGAGCAAGGATAGTTATATGGGAATCTACCACATTCATCTAATAACCTTGATCAAGACATGTAATAAGGGAATTTATCACATTCTACCACATTCACCTAATGTCCTTGATCAACTCAAGTTATAAGGTAATCTATCACATTCTACCACACTCACCTTATGTCCTTGAGATAGGCAAGTTATAAGGGAATCTACCACATTCTACCACATTCACCTTATTTCCTTGAGCAAGGCTAGATATATGGGAATCTACCACATTCTACAACATTCACCTAATAACACGTTCTGATTCAATTTGACCCTTTTCTGAAAAGGTCAAAACTATTGATATTTGTAACTTCTGTTCTCGCGTATAAAATCGATACTTGCCATTCCAGCTCTTCACTGGCTGAATTCAGCCAAACTTTATATTTAGAAGTCAGTTTGCAACTTCTGCTTTTGAAGGAAACCATTTTGCTTGCTGGCTGAATTCAGTCAGTATTGGGCATCTCACAATACATCATGAAAACTACGGAAAGTATTTAATACATTTCATATCGTTCTTCTGTAAAATATGCTTGGCTGAATTCAGTCAGTAGCATCACATTTTTCTGTAAGATAATTTTGTGAGCTCTTTAATTTGATTTTTTTTCTCAAGCTGTTTCAGTAGGTTAACAAGGGACGGAATGCAGCAAAAATGTACAACGACCTTTTAATAATATATAAACGAAAATATGAACAAATACTATCCTAGCACAAAATTAGTAGGATACTTTCCCTGTAATATGATAATATAAACCAAGCAAAAAATCCAAATGCACGATGCATGGATAAAATAAAGCTGTTTGATTTGAATGAATATAAAGTAGCTTCTAATGAATAGATCATATTGAAACAATATTGGTTACAAATGATATCAACAGATACTATAAATTGATTTGGAGGTTTTTGTTTTGATACTTTCTATTTATTTTGATATCTATCTATCTGCTAAAATTTACAACTAATGCCATAATGACCAGAGTTACTGGTTCGATGGAGTTATGTGCAAATAGAATATTATTTTAATATATTTGATTTATGCTCATACTCTCAGTTTATATACCATACACAATAATTAATTAAACTTTGAAGTAGGGGAAAAAGTGAAAAAAAAGAATATATTTAAAACAACAAATATAGACTTGATTGGAACTCAAATAGATTTTTTCAAAATCACAATAATGCCGAGTTTTCCTTGTATGTTAATCCATCTTGCAATGAAATACATTTTGCAAAAATCTTTGTGTAATGTTGCATACATGTAAGATATATAGATACCATGTATAAATAAAATAAATAAAAAACTCTTTGTGTCTCCAGATATGTATAAGAAAAGAATGTAAACTGGAAACAACTGATACAGAATATTTATTTTGTCTTATGCTTTAGTATAATACATATCTAAATTATGTGATTAAAATATTATAACTTCAGAAATATTGTTTTAGATAACACTACACATAAGAAAAAAGGGGGAGAAGAAGAAAAAACAATAGTTTATTTGAATGATAAATGAAATGAAAACATGTTTTACTCTATTACAACATAATCATATATACTTCTTTTGTATTACATCCTGGTCCTCATACACCTATAACATGTTGAATAAATGGACCACCATATTGGTGCAAATTTAAAATGGTACAAAGACATTGGAGGATTGGGTACTTTTAAGTGCAGTCTGCTTTGCAATCAAAATTTATACATGTATAGAATAGCAGATTTAAAGAAAGAATTTTATTCTTCAAGGAATAATTTACGAAATAAACAATGTAATATATAACAATTTTATTTCATACATATGTTAAAAGACATGTAATGCATTACATTCAGATATATTATTTGTACTATTGGATATAACAAAATACAACATAGTTTAAATCATATTCAAACAGTTTCTTGTCTATCAATAAAATTACAAACGTTTATAGCGAGGTCATTTGAACAAAATAACTGCAAATGTGAAGAGGGATAAGTATTCATTATGAACTATGTTAAGTGCTTGTTTATATTACATCATCAATTAGGAAATTGCTATAATATTATCCAACACTGATTTAACATTACGTTGAGTACATAACACGAGTCTCAGAGTATTAAAAGTCATATATATATATTGAAATGGACTCGTGAAAAGCGATCGTAAAATCCATTTGGTTCTTTGGAAAAATGAGCTTATGACTAGCATTTAGCTAGCCCAATCCCCTTAATCAATTGAAGAGACGGGATAGACAACGTGTATATACTTCAAAATAACGATTCTCTTTGTAAAATCATTTAATAAAGCCATATTTTATTTAATCTTAATGTTAGTTCTTTTGGTATAACATTTTTATTAGAATAATTAAATGATGCCATTATATCTGGTACATTGCACTTTCCACTTTTTGGTCATCACACCACTACCAGTCAACATATATCCCCTCTCTATTGAGCCGGGCCCGATTAGTTCAGTCGGTTACGCGTCTGACTATCAATCCAGGGGTCGTGAGTTCGAATCCCCCGCCCGGCAACAGTCTCCATGATGATTGATATACGACATTGTGTCTCATTATCATTCGTCTCTCACCACTGATTCAAGTGGGAAAGTTATCAGTTAATTGCGGAGATGGGGTGTGCTCGAGTACTGGTTAACCCCAGGAAACAGTGGTTAGGTTAACTGATCGTCTGTTAGCCCTCGATGGCATAAAAATGACGCTAAATATTCAATCAATCAATCAACCTCTCTATTGAATAGCCATTTAAAATTAATCATCTTCTTTTTGGTCTAAGTTACTTCCTCTATCCACTTATCACCGTCTGTGTCTGTTGGGGGGACGCACTAATATCCACACGTCCATATCGACAAAAGATGGATATTCTTTCGAAGTAAACTCTGAAAAAAGTAATGTGAATGTTAGGTTAACAGTGGCATAAATGCATAACACTATATGGACGTTTAGTGTCGTATAACTGTTTCTGTATTATACAAAACTCAAGTGAGCTATTCAGATCGCATTGATCTGTCTGTTAACAGTTGGTTATGTGCACTCTAGCCCTCGCATTTTAAACTTGCAAAGTAATTATAATTACAGTATCAAGGAAACGTATTGAACTGACTTAATCGAATATTTTATGTCAGAGTTATATAAAGACCTTGAATTGTTAAAAAGTATGTGAATATATATAAATATAATATCTCAGAAAAAAACAACACTTTAACAGGCCAAATATGATAAATAATGTTTAGGTTACGAATCACAATAAAATCAAATGTGTTCCCCATCACCTGAACATGTTTCATTTTCATTGTAGTTGTATACCATAAGACCTCGGACAAGGTTTGAACAAGTCAATTCGGAGAGCTATGTATGTATTGTGGCTCTTAATCATAAAATTTTGCTTTATTTGCCTTTGTGTGCAGCATTATTTCATGATACTATGGAGAAAGTTTTGTACTGTTCAAATCGGACGATCAATGGCCGTGTTACGACACTTCAATCATCCTTATTTGTACTATTTGAATTTTGCGAAATACAGTAATTATATATCTATAATGTAATCTTGTTAATGTCTGAAGTAGTATCAGCCTTCTTTAGTATGGTATACTGCACTACAGGTGGACGATTTATACCCATTGTGACCCTCTTGCAATGATATTATATCAAACTGGGAGGGTAATCATACTCATGGTGCTGTATTTAGTCGGAAATGTATAGTATGAATATTAAGTTCTATTTATGTTGAATTACGTTATATTTTATTTCAAAGTATTTTCCTGTTTACACGATAAAATTTATTCTTTATTCTCATTAATTTCGTATTAGTAAGAAATATGTTTACCTTCACTAGTTTCTTCACAGAGTTGCGTAACTTCTACTGTTGCATAATTTTCAAGGGGAACTATAAATTAATTATGTATAGTGAAAATACTATCTATTAAAATACATGTAACAAAGAGTACAGCTATTTTATAAAATTTAAATTTTATTAATTTCATATAGTTGGTAAAAGTTTTCAAAAAAAAAATAGTTTGCACAATATACTGGCTATGCTTATAGTGATGTTGAAAAAGTATTATGTTTTATTAAATCTAGGATAAATATGTTAAAATAATGTATGTATATTATTACTTACTGTTTTTACCCCAAAAATGGTATACAGCCGTGTCCTATCATTGTTTGATATCGCAATAGGATGGTTTTCGATGGTAGGCTCAATCAATATCCATCTAAAAAGGCATACCTTCAGTCATGACATTAATATTTTTATTGTGCATATTGTTGTTTACGCCAAGCATTAAAGCTATGTCTCTTGTCAATTGTGTGTAAATATGACATAGGACACTATTAACAACATAGCTTCAAGCTATTTCCTTTGTTCACCTTATAGCCTGAAGAAGATAGGTTCCATCAACTACAAGAACATTCTTCGTAAACTCTCACCGTAAATATATTCCCCACTTGGCTCCTGAATACTATTAATATCAATATGATTTTCCCCTACAATGTAAAATGTTTAATACATTTGAAGAGGCTGCCATTAGCAAATATTCTATAACATTATCTGCCATATTGTTGTTCAAGCAGTTTCACTTTCTATCATTCTGCAGATACTATTTATGCACTGGCTCATTGAATATGCTGACCTTCATTTCACCGTTTCATTATATAATATGTTTGGAGGCCTCATTGGCTACCTAACATTTACTCCCTCCCGCCACTGAATGCTTGAACATCCTATTTGCTATCAGCATAGTTCATTTAATTGGCTGGGTTGAGTATCTTTACATCAGTTATACTATTAAGGTTTCTCTATCATATACATTTCTGTATGCACAGCATAACACACCCTATTTGTATTTAAGGCAAAAGAAAATATAAATAATCGGGTATATTTTATGTTTCAAGAAAGACAAATGTTTACACTTGCCACAGTCATTATGAATTGTATATTCCATACAACACATGTTTCAACTTATTATTAATGATTATTTATATATATATATATATTGTTTATCAGTCAAATAACTGGACTGATGCAAGTGTATTAATTGCATCAGCGGGGTGGTAGTCTAATTGATAAAGTGTTGGCCACTCACGCCAGAAGTTGTGGGTTCAATCCCCAGCTTCTCATAAAACAACACTCAGTACTGGTGCTACCCATGAAGCGGACTGGAAAGCGGTTCATATAAGCTCAGAGCTTTCATCGTAATCGAGCTAAAACAAAACATTATATACTAAACTAATTGTACTAACCTTTGAACTTTTTCTGAATCATACAGTTGGATTATTATGTCCGCCCCCCACTACTGGTAATCACATTACATTATTGCATGTCTAAAGTAAAACAACAATATTCAAGAAGTCAGTTATATGTCAATTCAAACTTCCATGGTAGGTTTGTAAAACTGTGCACTTCATTATTGTATTTGAAATTCACAACACTTATTTATCAATATATTCTTTTGAAATTAATATGATATTTATTCCATATTTTTGTGGAGCGTGTGGTGCAGTGGAAGAACTTCAAAACCTGATCGGAGGGTCATAGGTTCGATCCAGCTCACAGGCTACATGTATGTGTAGTGTCGTTAAGGAAGACACTATCTTTACATGTGCTTAGAACTGATTCTGTTACGGACGAATTCGAGCGTGATTTATCTAAGTTGTAAGAACTTGTTTAACAATGACAGTGAAATCAACAACTAACAACTAACCCGATTAACAACAACGTATATATTTAACATTCAGTGTGTAACAATTTTTCATCCATAAAGAAATTTATAATATTCTATACTGCTGGTACTGCAATAAACATTTAGTTTGTAGGATTTTCATCCACACACACACACACACATGAATTAAAATATCAATTTTTGCATATTAAATAAAAAATATGTGAAAAAGTATTCTATTTGCACTTTTATTCATTTACACTCCTATTTCAAAAAATATACCATAATACATTACATTTTTAACATAACACTGTTAAACGGAAGTGTACCAGAATTGACAAAACAAAAGACTTTTATTCAAAATACCTAAATGGTTTAATTATATATTCACTAAGTCCGTATTGCCATAACGATATCGATATAAATAGGCCAAAGACAAAGGATTTCCAAATTACGCCTATGCGCTCAGTTTTTTTGGCTAGAATTTCAATGGTTGTTACAATTAAATCACCTGATTCAATTTTTTATAAAATTGGTTACATATTTTAAAAATAATCACCTTTTTTCATAGTATAATCAACATTATACATGATTAGACGACTGAGATACTAAGATAGATGTTTTATCAAAGACCACCAATGTAAATATGACTAGGAAACCAGCTGTGCTTAAAAATAATTAGAAAACAGCGTTTACGTATCGCTGAGATAATAATTCACTCACACAGAGCAACCAAAGTGTAAATGGTACTTTCCAAAAAAGATAATTGCTCTGTTAATACTGATATATTATATGCTCATTAAAGCTCAATTGATCAGTCTAGTTTTACTGAGGATTCAATAGAAAAAAATGAATTATGTTCAAAGTTTATTTCAAAACTGGGTATTTACAGAGCAAAATCTCGAATTGTAAAATATGATTGGTTATTTATCTGACAGTGTTTTGCCTAAAATTCATTATTAGGCAAGATGAGTTTTATAAAGGGTTAGTCATTACATTTTAGTTGATGAATTTCTGTTCTATTAAAGCGTATCAGAACCAAATTGCTACCTCAGAACCAGCAAATATTTCCAGATATATTGATAAGATGGTGATTATAAGCATCATATAACTATACTCATTATTACGGGCCATCCATGATTTTATATTAATTTAAAAAGGGTTAAAAGAGTATAACCTTTTTTAGAGAGTAGATTTGTTAAAATCGGCTCGACGCTCAGCATTTACAGGAGAGTTCTAGGTCTGGTCGGCCCGGTTTAGTATAATGTGACTGGGTGGGGTATCATACGATGTGTCTGCGGCATGATACTCCAGTGTGACAGCGCTTAGAATACTGTCTCAAGTAGACACCGTCGCGATATGACTGAACATTTTTTGAAAGCGACGCTAAACACCATACAATTGTTAAAATTGGATTGGGTTAGACCATATCTACAATATCAGAAGTGTTAACAAACTAGACATAATTCAAAATCAAGTACATGTATAAATGGCTATTGAACCCCAACCTCATCTTTCAGGGTGAGCAAGTAGACTTGTATGGGTCATTACCTATTACACAATGAAAGTATAGCTATGTATTGATAATGGTTGATATATTAACAGCTCCGTTAGCAAAACAGGATACATTATCAGTTGCTTCAGGGTTCAATCAAATAATTACGAAATATGGCGTTGTTGATACTGTAATATCAGCTATAGGGACATAATTGCATTTGTCGTTTGTGTTACTAATCAGTTCGTGCATTCTACCACAAGTTATTCAACACACATGTTTTTATTTATTCAAAGTGTATGTTAAGTTCACAAAAGTCCACTAATTTTGATTAATTCCATTAAACATACACATTATGATATATTATGTCATAAACATAGTGAAACATAATTTGGTTAGAATTCAAAAGTAATAGTTTTCAAAGCACAACAGTGCCTGTGTAAATGCAAACAAACACCATTTGAACAAATCACATTTGTTGCATTTCACGAATAAACTTACGATAAAAATAGGTTTTAAAAGCAAAGTAAATTGTTCATAAAATTTTAGATATTAAACCCATCTACGGGTTGAATAATTAAGAAAATGATATGTTTTCTGAAAATACAATATTAAATTCATGAGGATGACTATGCTCTCCTGTATGATTTGGAGGAATTTAAGATATATATATGTATAATATTATGAATATTTCTTACTTTACGTTTACGACTGTTTTTTATCAAAATTTTTTAGTGAAATGCAACCCTGGTGATTATGTTTATTTATTCGCAGAAAGTACAGGAATTGGGTAAAAAATAATTATTTTGATTTAAATTGGCATGCGTAATAAAGTCTAACTTTTTAATGGGAAATTATTTGGTTAAGTAAGATAGAATTTTAATAAAGTCAAATTTAACTCTGCAACACTGTGCGAATAATGCAAAAAAAGTGATAGTTTCTGTTTTGTTTAATCTTCTCTTCAAAAACACAGACAGTAAGGATATAAGTTTCAATTTTCTGAAATGAATGATATAACTATAAATAAGAATAATTATACAATAACATCGCTAAAAATGTATGGTAGCTGGCATTTTGTTTTGTCTCACCTATGATATATCATATTAAACTTTACTTTTACTATATATATATATATATATATATATCTCTCTTTACTTCACCAACTTTTAGTTTTAGCTAGTGCTTGATTGCGAGGTGCGGATACCTTACTAACCAATCAGATTTAATTTTACTTTTTAAAGCAGTACAATACTTTTGATACAATGAAAAAGCCCTGATAGTTTTAGCCTCTGGCTTGATCTAAATCATGTATTTATATAGCCAGATATTATATATATATATATATCATGTTAATATTGAGGTTTTCTCTCTCTTTATAAGTAAATATCCATATATCTACATAGCTATATCATGTTAATGTTGCGATTGTTTCTCTCTTTATTACGTTCATATCCATACCGTTTGCCAGTTTGATGCGTTTGTAAAATTATTTTTTTTTTTGCAATTATGTTAGTAAAAATCTGTAGTAGCCGACAATAGGTAAGAAATCATGTATCCTGCACTTAGACAGCCAACCAGGAAGTGTAATGTACCAGACATATTGTGTATGATGGTTAACCGTGTTGGTGGATTCCCAAAAACAAAGCATGTTTTGGGATAACAACGTACTGAAAATAGTATAAGTACTTTATGTACAGTTTTGTTGACAACCAGCCGAAAACGTTTTCTGGGAACTCACCTCATTATTTATTAAGTTCAAACACATTGAAATCTGGCAGAACAAACTATACCCAACTTTCACTCATACTTATTAAACCGATTGTATTGATAAATGTGTAATACATCTTTGAACTCACCTATCAGCCCAGATGATGTGATGTTAATGTGCTGTGATTTATGATGAAACACGTTAGTAAATTAAACGTTAAGTACCGTATATGTTATTTCATTTATAACTATGCACATGAAGGTGTTTTAATTTGCTTATATTACTTGATTTCTTAGAAAAGTTTTCCAATGTTTTTTTTTACATTAAATCTACTGTGAACATATCAATAGTTATAATTTTTAGTACAAATTGTTTCTATAGACTTTGTTTACGGAATTTCAATATGATTTATTCTGATATTAAGTTGTAGAACAGGGTGAAATTTTGTAAAGAATCAAATACAATTTTCAAATTACGTATACTTTAAAGGTTTTACACAATTTTACAATTTACATTTGTTTATGTAACGAAAATAAATACATTTCAAATTGTTTCTTTATTAATTTTTCATGTTCGTCAATGTGACCATGAGACAAAAATGTGTATTCAATTCTATTATTGGTCATTTTTTTAAAAAAAAACAAACGATTATCTTTGTACTAGAACAAGAAAATATTTCATTTGATTTAATTTTGTTGTTTTCTGCATTTTATGTATGAACATAACGTATGAGTGTTTCATTTTAGTGTATAATATTATTCTAACAGTGAAAGAAAAATGTGTGTGTGTGTGTGTGTGTGTGTGTGTGTGTGTGTGTTTATTTCGTAGGGGATGTTGTATATTGACAAAACATGTTATTTTTGTACTATGGCACTTGTATGTATGTTAAAGAGGTGTCAGTTAATCAGGTTTTGTTATCTTTGTACAATGCTAATGCTCTGTGGAGTCAGTTGGTCAGTTCTGGACAGTATCCAGGGAGAGAAAGCGTTGACATCATGCTGTGATAAGGGTTGCTATTGTTGATACATGCTATGCTGGTAAATCTGAGTGCAGGGCAGTTAGAAACTGATTTCGACCGAACAATGTCTAAAATTATTTTCTCTCTTTATATTAAAAATTCAGATATATTCCCCAAATAAAACACCAGGAAATTCCCAGGCAGTGACACTGCACAATTATACACGGGTATTAAATAACATTTTAGCAGTTAATATATTGGTTGTATGATGCTGGTCTATAAGTACCTTTCCATCATTCTGTGAATATCTTAGAATTAAATTACAGTTAAATCTAGTTCAGACTATTTAATATATTAAATATCTCCATTCAGAGAGCATTATTTAAATCAGTTTATATTATTACAATAAAATATTACACTTTTATTAATACATTTATTTTATTAGGAGCCTGGTCCGATTAGCTCAGTCGGTTACGCGTCTGACTTAATCCAGTGGTCGTCTGTTCGAATCCCCCGCCCGGCAACAGTCTCCGTGATTATTGCTATACGACATTGTGTCTCATTATCATTCGTATATCACCACTGATTAAAGTGGGAAAGTTATCAATTACTTGTGGAGATGGGATGTGCTCGAGTACTTGTTAATCCCAGGAAACAGTGGTTAGGTTAACTGATGGTTAACCCTCGATGGCATAAAATGACGCTAAATGTTCAATCAATCAATCAATATTTAACTAGGATGTTTCACTCATTTATTTTTACATACTGCCTTTAAACGTGCAAAGATAGTTGATACATGTACATACAGTCACAGTATGACACCATCTCACAGATTAGTTCACTCTAAATTGTATAAGCAATATTGCAATTGATGTCAAAATATATCTGATTTGTTAGCATTAGTATTTTTTTTTTAAATTCGATTTTGAAACAAGTTCTTGCTTGCTTAAGGACATTGGGAGAATGAAGTAGAATGTGGTAGATTCTATTATAACTTGTCTTGTTCAGGTACATTAGGTGAATGGTGTAGAATGTGGTGTATTCCAATATAACTCACATTAGGTGAAATAGGTATAATGTGGTGTATTTTCATATAACTCGCCTTACTCAAGGACATCAGGTGAGTGTTGTATAATGTGATATATTCCCTTATAACTTGTCCTGATCAAGGACATTAGGTAAATGTTGTATGATGTGGTAGATTCCCTTTTTAACTTGCCTCAAGTACATTAGGTGAATATGTTAGAATGTGATAGATACCCATATAACTCATCTTGCTCAAGGATATTCGGTGACTGGATAATAATGTGGTGTATTTCCATATAACTCGCCTTGCTCAAAGACATTAGATGAAAGTGGTAGAATGTGGTAGATTCCCTTATAACTTGCCTAGATCAAGTACATTAGATAAATGTTGTAGAATGTGGTAGATTCCCTTATAACTTGCCTAGATCAAGTACATTAGATAAATGTTGTAGAATGTGATAGATTCCCTTATAACTGGCCTAGCTCATGGACATCAGGTGAATGTGCTAGTATGTGATAGATTCTCTTATAACTTGCCTGTATCATGGACATTAGGTGAATGTGGTAGAATGTGTTAGATTCGCCGATAACTTGCCTTGATCAAGAACATTAGATAAATGGGGTAGAATGTGGTAGATTCCCTTATAAATTGCCTTGATCAAGGACATTAGGTGAATGTGGTAGAATGTGGTAGATTCCGTTAAAACTAGTCTTGCTCAAAGACATTAGATGAATGTGGTAAATTGTGATAGATTTCCTTATAACTTGCCTTGCTGAAGGGCATTAGACGAATGTGGTAGAATGTGGTTGATTCCCTTATAACTTGCCTAGCTCAAGTACATTAGATAAATGTGGTAGAATGTGATAGATTTCTTTATAACTTGCCTTCCTCAAGGGTATTAGATGAATGTGGTAGAATGTGATTGATTCCCTTATAACTTGCCTTGATTAAGGATATAAGGTGAATGTTGTAGAATGTGATAGATTCCCTTATAACTGGCCTAGCTCATGGACATCAGGTGAATGTGCTAGTATGTGATAGATTCTCTTATAACTTGCCTGTATCATGGACATTAGGTGAATGTGGTAGAATGTGGTAGATTCCCTTATAACTTGCCTGTATCATGGACATTAGGTGAATGTGGTAGAATGTGGTAGATTCCCTTATAACTTGCCTAGATCAAGTACATTAGATAAATGTGGTAGAATGTGATAGTTTCCCTTATAACTTGCCTGTATCATGGACATTAGGTGAATGTGGTAGAATGTGGTAGATTCCCTTATAACTTGCCTAGATCAAGTACATTAGATAAATGTGGTAGAATGTGATAGTTTCCCTTATAACTTGCCTAGCTCAAAGACATAAGGTGAATGTTGTAGAATGTGATAGATTCCCTTATAACTGGCCTAGCTCATGGACATCAGGTGAATGTGCTAGTATGTGATAGATTCTCTTATAACTTGCCTGTATCATGGACATTAGGTGAATGTGGTAGAATGTGTTAGATTCGCCGATAACTTGCCTTGATCAAGAACATTAGATGAATGGGGTAGAATGTGGTAGATTCCCTTATAAATTGCCTTGATCAAGGACATTAGGTGAATGTGGTAGAATGTGGTAGATTCCGTTAAAACTCGTCTTGCTCAAAGACATTAGATGAATGTGGTAAATTGTGATAGATTTCCTTATAACTTGCCTTGCTGTAGGGCATTAGACGAATGTGGTAGAATGTGGTTGATTCCCTTATAACTTGCCTAGCTCAAGTACATTAGATAAATGTGGTAGAATGTGATAGATTTCTTTATAACTTGCCTTCCTCAAGGGTATTAGATGAATGTGGTAGAATGTGATTGATTCCCTTATAACTTGCCTTGATTAAGGATATAAGGTGAATGTGGTAGAATGTGGTAGATTCTCTTATAACTCGTCCTGCTCAAGAACATTATATGAATGTGGTAGAATGTGGTAGATTCCGTTAAAACTCGTCTTGCTCATAGACATTACATGAATGTAGTAGAATGTGATAGATCTCTTATAACTTGCCTTTCTCAAGGGTATTAGATGAATGTGGTAGAATGTGATTGATTCCCTTATAACTTGCCTAGCTCAATTACATCAGATAAATGTGGTAGAATGTGATAGATTCCTTTATAACTGGCATTGCTCAAATACATTAGATGAATGTAGTAGAATTTGATAAATTCCCTTATAATTGGCCTTGCTCAAGTACATTAGATGAATGTGGTAGAATTTGATAAATTCCCTTATAACTTGCCTTGATCAAGGACATAAGGTGAATGTGGTAAAATGTGATATTTTCCCTTTTAACTTTCCTTGATCAAGGACATTAGGTGAATGTGGTAGAATGTGGTAGATTCCCTTATAACTCGTCTTGCTCAAGGACATTCGATGAATGAAGAAGAATGTGATAGATTCCCTTGTTACTTACCTTGATCAAGGACATTCTATGAATGTGATAGAATGTTGTAGATTCCCATATAATTCTACTTATGCAAGGACATTAGGTGAATG